>RJWJ010000042.1:51352-364168 GCA_004363605.1 Indri indri
ACTCCTGGGCTCAAGCAATCCTACTGTCTCAGCCTCCCGAGTAGCTGGGACTACAGGCATGCGCCACCATGCCCGGCTAATTTTTTCTATATATATTTTTAGCTGTCCAATTAATTTCTTTCTATTTTTGGTAGAGACGGGGTCTCGCTCTTGCTCAGGCTGGTCTCGAACTCCTGAGCTCAGAACGATCCACCCGCCTTGGCCTCCCAGAGTGCTAGGATTACAGGCATGAGCCACCGCGCCCGGCCAGATGACCTTGAAATTTTTGAAGAGTGTAGGCCTCCTATTTTATTGACTCACCAATTTAGGTTTGTCTGGTGTTTCCTCATGATTAGAGTTTATGTTTTAGCAGGAATATGGCAAAAGTGATACTGTGTTCTCAGTGCGTCATATTAGGAGGCACATAATGGTGGTTTAGCCCATTATTGGTGATGTTAACTTTTAGTTACTTGGCTAAAATGTTGTTTGCCAGGTGCTGTGAACTTACTACTCCTCCCTTGGTAATTTTTAACTAATTTTTGGGAAGATACTTTGAGACTATGTAATTCTCCTTTTTCTCATGAAACTTTTACCCACCAGTCTTAGCATCTGTTGATGATTCTTACCTGAGAAGTGATTACTTTGATGTAAAATGGTTATTTTCTAATTCCATCATACCTTCTACATTCATTAGTTAGCATTCTTCTATAAGGAAGAACATTCCCTTCTTGCTTATTTATTTATGTTTTCATGGATCCTTATTTAGTAGGTTATAGTCTGTTACTACTTTTATTTATTTATTTTTATGCTGAATTTGTCTCATATTTGTAATGTGGGAGCCCATTCAGTCTGGCTCCTCTTTCCATGTATTTCTGATGTCATAAAGTCAAAATAGCTAATCTCAAATCCCTGCTCTTGAAATTTAAAAAAATTTGTTCTGTAGCTAACCATGAATACATTTAGGAAGATGCACTTCCCAAAAAACATGTTTTTAAAAATAAAGTTAAGAATGGTATTTAAAAGATTACTTTAAACTGTTAATGCAACAATGTGAATCTAGTTAGCACTACTAAACTGTACACTTAAAATGGTTAAGATGGTAAATTTTATGTGTTTTTTTGCCACAATTCTTTAAAAAAGAAAAAGATTATCTTAACCTGTTAGAATGTTAGTTCAGTGACTTGCTTCTGTTATCGAAGTTCCATTTTCAGTTTTGACTGTTTTGTGCTATTGAGCAAAGTCCTTCATCTTTGTAGGCGGGTTGTTCTCAAAGTCATCTGTTAACAAAGGTAGTTTTGACATCTACAATAAAAAGCTAGAGAACACACTAAGAAGAAAATAGGCAGGCATTTGCAATTAGTTGACATTCTTGCAGGGATATTAATCTGAATTATTGTTATTTTATTAATTTGTTTTTGAAATTTGTTGACTAATAAGAAGATGCCAAAAAATATTTTATGTGGAGAGTGAAGCAACACTTTGAAGGTCGTTCGAGTGCTATTGTTAGTCTGTTTATTGCCAGACCAGAAAGAATCAGTATTCAGAAGCTATGGAACTGGTATGAAGGAATGTGGCATTTTTCAGAGTCCACTGCCTAGCATTTAATGAATGAGATTGAGCTCTATAATTTGCATGCAACTTTTAATTTCTTTTGAAAGAAGAAAGAGAGCCAACTTTGGTGTGGTTCTAAAAGAAAATTTATTTCATAAGGTGAATTCAGTAAAATTATGCTGCCTGCCAATGTGTCTACTAAGAGTCTTGTCTGTTTTTAAAGTGAAGTAAATTAACTGTTTTTAATGTTATAATCAATGTCATATGAGATTTCTAGTCATGATTAAAAACTGCTGTATTTTATTACTAAAGAGGTTAAAGTATAGAAATGTAACATACATTTTATTATTACAAAATGTATGTTAAGATAGGGACAGGTGACTTTATATATTATTTATCCTTTTGAGTAGGACTTGGAAAAATTTTATAGCTTATTCCTGCCTTTTTTTTTTTTCAAGTTAAAAGCAAAAAGAGGTTTATTTAAGTGAAACAAGCCGGGCATAGAAAGTCAAATATCTCATGTTCTTACTCATAAGTGGTTGCTTAAAAAATGTATACACATGGATGCAGAGAGTGGAATGATAGAAAATGGAGACTTGGAAGGGTGAGGAAGTGGGAAGGGGGTTGGATGGTAAGAAATTAGTTAATGGGTACAATGTACATTAATTGGGTGGTGGATACTCTAAAAGCCCTGACTTGACACACAGCACCATCTATGCATGTAACCAAATTGCACAGGTACCCCATAAATTTGCACAAATAAAAAACTTAGTTTCCAAAGAGGGTTGGGGTGGGGGTGCAGGTTAAAATATTCTTACTGTAATACATTAGGTTATGAGTGGATTTGTAAGGGTAAAGGAAGTAGGGAGTTAGATTCCAGCTTTTTTTCTTTTTCTAACATCTGTGGTAGTGAACTGTGTGAACATACAGTTGGAGTCACAGGAACTCTGAAAAGCAAAACCAATGTCAAGAACTATTGAGGTTGAAGCAAGGTGTGATGGTGTGCACTGGTAAGACCCAGCTACTTGGAAGGATGAGGCAGGAGGGTTGCTGGAACTCAGGAGTTCTAGGCCAGCCTGGGCAACATAATGAGACCCTGTCTCAAAAAACAAAACTGTTGAGGTTGAATAAGAGAAGGACCAAAATGTGTTCCTTGGACTTAGCCATAATAAAGTTGTTGGTAACTTTGAAGAGACTAGTTTCAGTGTTGTGGAAGTGAAAGCCAGTTTGGTATGAATGAAGGAGAAAAAGGGAGGTAAGGCAGTAGAGTTGGTGTCTGTGGACTTTATTTTCAAGAAGTTTGGCTCTGAAAGGGTGCAAAGAGGATTATAACCTCTTTAAACCATGCCCACAGGTATACAAGAAGTATGCCACTATTAATGATATCTCATAAAGGCCAATCAACTTTATGTGAGTGTGTGGCTAGTATGAGAAAAATCTTGTCTCATTTTACTTTTTGGAACCAAGTCTAATCACTAGTGTAGATAAGTTCTCTAAAAGCATGATGGTGTATCTGTTTTTCTGATTTAACAAGTTTGTATACTGTTCAGGTACCCTATACGTGCTTAGGCGATTAAGTTATCAATGACAGAGATAGTTGCTTTTTAGTTTTTTATTATTTGGGGAAGCTTTTTCACTTAGTCACTGAATATCCATTGAGTGCCAGCTAGGTAGCAGCCACAGACATAGGTACTGCGTTCACAGTGGGGAACAATTCAGACCTAGTCCCTGTCCTTTGTGCAAATAGACTAAGGAAGAGAGATATTGAACATATCATTTTAAGTATGATCAATGTTACAGAAACAATGGGTAGAGTGTGTTTGGGAGAGTATAATGAAGAAGAGGTTTAATCTAGTTAGGAGGCTGTAAAACACTGAAAGGATATCTGTGAAATTATTTTGTAAATTGAGGTGCTTCAAACTATTGTTATTGCGTGATAAAGTAATACATAAAGGTGAAGGGTTTTCTTTAGATGAAAACGTCACTTCATTTTTGAGTTTTGTCTATTTTAAATCACTTGTTTATTGTTTTAATTCTGTTCATATCACATGCCTTCTTATTAGCTCCGTGTTTTGCTTTTTTAATATGGCATTATTTTCAGGGTTAAACTAGAAACAGAAATGAAAGCATCAGTCACATTAGTTTGATTATTCAAAATTCAAAAGAAAAGTTAAGAGTTCGTGTGGATTCTGCCTAAAGTAAGGTGAAACATGCTAAAGGGGCCCTGGAAATTAAGAAAAACTAATTCTGGAGTAACTGGACACAATGTATAAAGGAAGGTCTACAGCCTCCTTGTTTTAATTCCTGACAATTCTGAAGGGCCAGCCCCAGGGCTCCCTTGGGATCAGCTGCGATCCTTGTTGTGGCTGTATTGCGGTTCAACTTCTCTCATTGCCCAGTCCTACTCCTTGATCTTTTCACTGTTTCCATAGCTTTGCCTTTTCCAGAATGTCATATAATTGGAATCACTCAGCATGTAGCCTTTTCAGACTGGTTTCTTTCACTAAGTAGTATACATTTAAGGTTCTTCCATGTTTTTTCATGGCTTGATAGCTCATTTCTTTTTACTGCTGAAAAATATTTTGTTGTATGGATATTTATTTATTTAGTCACACACTGAAGGACATTTTGGTTGCTTCCAGCTTTTGGCAATTATAAATTAAGCTGCCATAGACAGGTTTTTGTGTGGACATAAGTTTTTAACTCATTTGGGTACATACAAAGGAGTGCAATTGCTGGATTGTATGGTAAGAGTATGTTTAGTTTTGTAAGAAACTGCCAAACTGCCTTCCATGTGACTATACCATTTTGCATTCTTATCAGCAATGAATGTTGTTCTACATCCTTACTAGCATTTGGTATTCTGTTTTGCATTTTGGCCATTTTAATAGATGTGTAGTCATTGTTTTACTTTGCCAGTTCCCTGCATATGATGTTGAACACCTTTTCATATGCTTATTGGCCATCCAGTAGTTTCCTTGGTAAGGAGTCTGTTCAGAGCCTCTCCATTTTTCGATCAGGCTTTTCATTTCTTATTGAGTTTTAAGAGTTCATCATATATTTTAGATAACAGTCCTTTATCAGATATGTATTTTGCAAATATTTTTTCTCAGTTTTGGCTTGACTTCTCATTCTTTTCATGAAGAGGTTTTTTAAAAAGAATGTTCAGTTCATGTATTGGAGCATCGCAGAGCATCACATCTGCTCTGTGCTAGTTACTAAAGTAGAGGCTGGGGTTCTAATGGTAAAAAAAAAAAAAGTGGCCTCTGTACTCAGTATCGAGTGGGGAAGACAAGACAATCAAGTGCTATAATGAAAGCGATTACAGGGTACCATACTGGTGCTAGCGAAGCTGACTAGTCGGAGGAGATCCAAAAAAGGCTTTCACATGTAGGTAACATTTCTTGAGCATTTAATATGTTCTAGGCACTATTTCAAGAGCTTTACGTTTACGAATTTAATCCTCACAACAACTCTATGAGATTATTATTGTCATCCCCACTTTATGATCAGAGAGCTGAGGTACAGAGATGTTATGTCGGAGATGGGATTCAAACCCAGGCATGGTGGCTCCAGAGCTTGTACTCTTTCCCACCACAACTGTACTAAAGCTTTTGGAGGAATTGGCCTTTAAGCAGAAAACCTAAGGATGATTAATTGGAAGTTAATTGAGTAATGGGAAGAGATCCTCTGGGCAGAGGGAACAATATGTGGGAAGGCTGGAAGTCTGAGAGAGCAGGGCAAGTTCAAGTATTTGAAAATAAGGGGGATATATGGTTAGGGAGGTAGATCAAGCCATAAAATAAATGCCCGGTAAACCAACGTAAGGAATCTAGTTTACCATATCCAAAGGGGGCAGGAAGCAATTGAAATGTTTTAAGCCAGGAAATAACATGTTAAATTTGTGTCATGGAAAGATCACTGAGAGAAATGGATTGGAGGGAAGCAAAATTGTAGGTAGAGACAAGTTGGGTTGGGTGTTAGGGTAGAAAGCTTTCTCATAAAGAGATTAGGATCTATAAAAGTAAAAACATGTATTTTACCTTCTTAGAGGGGAGAGAGTGAAGGGAGGTGGGGAGAGCAGGGAGACAGGGTGGCATCCTGAAGAAAGAGAAGGGAGGTACTGGCACTGAGGCCAAGTGGCTTGCTGATTTTAAGGGGGATGAAGAGAAAAAAAATCATGATGGCTGTCAGTTTGATAAGAAAAGCGGCAGCAGGATGTCAAAGTCCAAGAGTTGGTTTCCCCAACTTTCCTTGGCAATGTGACTCTGCCCTCCAGGCAAGTTGGGTTGGGAGACTGTTGGAGTAATGTAGAAGGATAATGGCCTGCACTAGGATATTGATATTGATGATGGAGAGAAGTGAATGGATTTAGGAGAAGCTCTATTTAGAAGGAAGAATTGTTACGACTTTAGTGGTTGGGTGGATTTGGGGGTTGAGAGAAAACCCAGAGATGACTCTCAGATCATGGTCTGGGTAGCTTGGTAGAGAGTGGTGCATCCCCTGAAGATGTCTAGAGGAGAAGCAGTATGGAAAGGGGCTGGAGGAACAGAGGGGAAAGATGATTAAGGTGTGAATTTGCTGAGTTGGAAAGTGTTTGATGATGAGATGGGCAAGTTAAGCACTTAGATATGCAGATGTAACCTCATTATAAGTCTAGCACATAGAAGAAAGAAATATATATTGGAATATATATACACAATATATAAACTATATTTCAGTTTGTGTGTGTGTGTGTGTGTGTGTGTGTGTGTGTGTACAGAGTAAATTAAGCCATGGAAGTCAGAAGGGATAGTCAATAATTTGAAACGTTGCTGAGAGAACAGTAAGGAAAAGCCTGAAAAGTTCTGTTGGTAATTTTGGTGAGTGCAGAAACTAGATCCAAGTAACTGAGGCATGAATGGGAGATGAGGAATTAGAGAAGGTGGTAGCTTGAGTAGAATGTGAGGTAGCTTTTAATTTGGGGATTGTTGAAAATTGGGAGAACTTCAAACATGTTTAAATATTAAGGAGAAGGAACCAGGGGACAGGGAGAGGTTGGAGACATTATTGAGTGGGGATTACAGGAAGAGTCGAGAGTAGATCAGACCCAGGAGGAAGGAGCCCACAGCAGCTTCCGTTGTGATAGGGTAGAGACAGGAATTTCTATGTTGCGTATCAGGAAGGGGAAGCAGGTCTCCACTGATGGCTTCAGTTTTCGTTGTGAAGTAGAAAGTGAGACTGTCTTCTGAGAGGGGGCAGAATGTGTTGGCAGTCTGAAAAGGTCAGGAGAGGATATTTGAAGTAGTTGCTATTGGAGAGTGAGAGTGCCAACAAGGAAGCCATGGTAGCATTGCTAGGCAGTTTGGAGGGTTCAAGTAAGGCTGGTGACCAAGAATTTATGGATGCCACTAGCCTGCATTAATTTATGTTTAAGTAGCAATGTTTGAAGAAGATTCCTTTCTGGGCAGTTATCTTATTAAGTATTACAATAGTTATGTTTAAATATTGAAGAATTTGGCTCCTTTTCCTCCCATAACTATTGTTAAAAGAGGGTCCTAAAGTGTAGAGAGGCAATGGGTCATAAGATAATAAAATGCAAAATTTTTTCCTTTAAAACCTTTTCAGTATTAGACATGTACTTTTTGACTCTCTAGTCATATTCTGTACCACTCTTCTACTTAAAATAGGATTTTAGAGTTACAGAACTTTTAGAGCTGGAAAAGAGGCCTTTAAATCATATTTTTCTTTTCTTTTTGACCAGTGCTATTTTTCTTTTTTTTAAAGCAGGAGAATATTTGCCAAATGAAATCTTACAGGAATGATCCATGTATAAAATAGCTAAAGCTGGTAATTAAGAACTCAAATGATGGAGTCAGACTACCTGGACTTAGAATAACCCGGCTCTGCTCCCTACCTGTGTAGCCATGGAGCTCTTCCTCATCTGTAAAGTCAGGGTAATAATAGTACCTGCATCAGAGAATTTTTATGAGTTTTAAATAAGATACTGTGTATAAAACTGCTTAGTATAGTGCTCTATCAATGTTAATTTGGTTAAAGCATAGCTGGGGGGGGCATTCTAGCTGCCCTGCATGGCTGGTCCCCACCTCATCCTATGCGGTGACTGCTGAGGTGCCTTCCTGTAACCATTCTGTGGAGTATAATTTGAAAGTCTCCGATCTAGTTCATCCCCCTCAATTTGCGAATGAAGAAACTGGGCTCCAGACTGAGAATAACATTTTAAAGGTCACAGACTAACTTATTCTGCTCTAGGCTCCATACAGCCTTTAACGCTGAATTAAGCTGCATAACATGCCTAAATGCTCTAGCTTCTCTCTAGGTGGTATCTGAGAAATGGAAGGTAGAACACTGAGTTAGAAGGAAGTTTAATATTTTAAAAATTATAAAGGAGTCAATTAATAAAATAATGTAGAGTACCTTTATGATGTATATAATGCTTAGTAAAATTGGTATCTGAGTGGGTCCTTAAATATATTCTTTTGCTGTTTACTCTTATAAATCTAATTTTAAGCAGTCTTCTGAAAAAAAAAACGCACTCTCCCACTGGAAGTTCTAAAAACCTTGACAGTTCCTTAGAACTACTCAATTTATCTTTTGATAGAGCTGTAATTTACAGCAAATATGGGCCTTCTGCCACCAAATCTTGGATTTATTCTTCAAATGGTGATGGGAATCCCATAATTTTTATGGTAAATGATTTGTGAAACATAATCAAAAATATAGTGTCTGATATATATTGGTAATAAATAGTTTGTTGCTGGCAATTCTTTTGAAATGTGATTTAAATCATAAATTATGCCATTGGGTCTTAATTACAAAGTCCTTTACAAGATAAGGTGCTCTTCTGATTTAAAAAAAAATGGTACCATGGGCCGGGCGCGGTGGCTCACGCCTGTAATCCTAGCACTCTGGGAGGCCGAGGCGGGCGGATCGTTCTGAGTTCAGGAGTTCAAGACCAGCCTGAGCAAGAGTGAGACCCCGTCTCTACCAAAAATAGAAAGAAAATTAATTGGACAGCTAAAAATATATATAGAAAAAATTAGCTGGGCATGGTGGCGCATGCCTGCAATCCCAGCTACTCGGGAGGCTGAGACAGTAGGATTGCTCGAGCTCAGGAGTTTGAGGTTGCTGTGAGCTAGGCTGACGCCACGGCACTCGCCCCAGGCAAGAGAGTGAGACTCTGTCTCAAAAAAAAAAAAAAGGTACCATGTAATTAATTCTATTAATAGTAATGTATATTGGAAAAGAAACATTGTGTTAGATTCTGGGGATACAAAAATGAATAGGCATGACATTTGCTTTCTAAGAACTTTCATTCTATCCCAGGAATTGTGAATTGTTGTAAATTGCTACAAGTTTTCTGAAGAACAGTGTGTGTTAGTCATCACAAGCCTTAAAAGTACGCCTTGTCTCTTGATCTAACACTTCTAGGAATTTGTCATGGGAAAAGAATCTTAAGATGTGCATAAAGATTTCTACTCTTAACTTCACCTCCTTTTTTGAGAAAATTTTTATTCGTAAAGAAGAAAAAGTTATACAAATAGGTACATGATTTGGCAGCAACAAAAGTCTCATTTTCTCCCCTGTCCTTGCTGCCTTTGAGTAAAAAAAAGGGAGGAAAAGGACAAGAAATGTCATCCATTGCTACATAACGCAGTGATTCCTTTCTCCGGCATATCCTACGATGGTGTCCTCCTTTTCCTCCTTCCACCCTCAGGGTGGTATGGGTCTGGAGGTATTCCTACCCCTGGGCGTCTCTGTGGGATTGGGTCCATTGGGAGTAGAGGGGGTTTAGAGGGTTGGGTAGAAGGTTGGGGATGAAATAGAGGTAGGTAGTCTAGGGGAAGAAGAGTTTCTATCTTGTTGAGGGTTCCATGGAATCTGGCTTTGTCTCCTGTGGAAGAGAGCAGCCAGAGTAATTGATATTTATAATTGAAAAAAACCATAATTTATAAAAGTCGTATAGTAATTGTGTAACCAGCACCATTGTCCTGTACAAGGCTTCCTTTCATTCATACCCTTCCTTGTAAGTTTCCAGCTCTGGGTAAATTTCATACTGTGCTCTTTGCACTCCAACTCTGGAGCTTAAGATTATTACCGAATTAAGCCACACAACCATGCCATTTGATCCACAGTGCCTCTTTTTCTCATTTCTATTTTCCACAAGAGTAATTCCAAAATTTCCTCTTTCCTCATCCCTGTGGTGCCATTCCTCATCTTTCCACATGACAGGAACACCTAAACTTCCTTGCTTTCCTCCGCTTGACTCTGTACTTCATGATCTGTAGCCTTCAATGGTTTGGATCTCTTCACTATTTGAAAAACTGTTCTATCTTATAATTGTGTATGGCCAAGTCTTATTTCCTGTGGAATCTTTGAACATAGGGGCCATTTCTTGTTCATCCTTTGTGTGCCTGGTGTTTGAAATTATTCTAGATGACCATGAATGATTGGAGGTCTCTTGATAGTCTGCAGTAGATAGGGCTGGATATTAGTTGGCTCCAAGAGATTGTCTGTAAGTTTCCTTTTTTTTTTTTTAATTTAGTAGCATATTTGAACAGTTGAAACCCCAGCAAAATTGCTGATTAGTGTCATATTTTAAAAACAGATTTTCATTATCAATTATTTTGGTATTGATTGCATTTTTCCTAAAGCAATAGAAATCAACTTTAGTAATTTATTTCAAACCCATTGCTTCTGGATATACTGTACTCCTTAGTAGGAGGAGTATAGCATGTAACTGAATGTTATTGGTAGTAAAATTTGACCAGTTCCTATTTAGGTAATTAATATGTTCTCTCTAAGGATTTTAAATTTAGCTATATAGCAGTTTCTCATTAGACATAGATTAGTGGGAAAGTTGTTTTGGAATAATTAAATTATTTTTTAACAATAGAAAGCTAATTTGCATTTTCAGTTTTTATTAGGTAAGAGTATTAGTAGTATAGTGATAGACACAAATAGCTCAATTTTTGCTATTGATTAAATAGCAATTTTTGATATTTAATACATAAATTTATAGAATTGAATATTGTGTACAGAATAGTTTTCTTTAAAGCACACATACTTAACAATTAGAGAAAAAACCTAAGATAAAAAACCTAAGATATTCTTTTCTTTTTTTTCCCCCTTTTCTCTTTTTAGGCTTTGTTGCTCCGATTTCAGAGTACCCTGGTAATAGCCGAGCATGCTCATGATTCCCTAGCACCCGTTACTTTAAATACCATCACTGCAGCCAGAAGTCTTGGAGGTGAAGTGTCCTGCTTAGTAGCTGGAACCAAATGTGACAAGGTGAGAAATTTTTAAGGTCAGCCATAGCAAATATAATCTCCATCAAAAGACAGGGAAAGATGGCAACAAAGAATTATGCTGAGGACTATAACCCAAACTGGGCTCTAATCCTCATTAAATGGCCAGTGTCACAACCATTACTATGTGTGAAAAAGGAACTAAAAGGTTTGCTCACTAAGCATTTTATCTTTTGAAATGAGGTAGAATACTTGATTTAGTTCCACTGGCACCATCATGTGCCATCAGGTACCAAGTAGAATGATAGTATTTGAGTCCTCTTAGAGGTTAATAGCTGATCCCCTTTTTGTACTGATGAATATACTTGCTAATTGCTTCTAATTCCTGAAAGTGGTAAATCTGGACAAAGTATTATGGGTGTGAATTTTTAATTGGTAGAAGAATTCAAATGTAAGTATGAATCTTTCCAGACTATAGCTGGTACTAAAAGATATTCTTGGTTTTTGTTGTTGTAGTTGTTGAAGTAAGACGATGATAGCTTTGGAAACTAATCCCCCTGGAAAGGTGCTATAATATGATTTGCAGGGTCTGTGCCACTGGGCTGCAGTATGTAGTAGATGATTGCTTCAGTTAAGCTTGCACAACTTGAGCCACCAGTTCCCTCTCACACAAGTGTGTAGTTGGGGGCTTAAACCTCACAGAGGAATAGATCTGGAGAGTATGTTTCTTTTTTAGAGGATTTTATTTATTTTTTATTGAATAATCGATGCAGAGCATGTGATAATGTAGGTTCAGAATGCTGGTGTTCCTTCTGTCTAATTTCTTAAATGAAAATCCATTATCTTAAAAGAATGTATTCTAGCAGATTTAGGATTAGTTATGTGGATTTCTTTACCTAATTCCTACTAACCACTATTGAATCTTTTACAGTCGATATTAACCACAACATATGATGATATGGCTAAACTCTTTTTTGGTTGCTCTGTCTTCAGATATATACAAATTCTGGATTTGTTTGTTTTGCTGTGATTTTAAATAATTATCGTAATGTTACTTTAAAAATATTTGAAATGATTTATTTACACTATTTTGAGAAAAAAACAAATCATCTCTGCTCAGTTACAATCTTATCATGTCACATTCTAATTTTAAAGAAAAGCAACTAGTACCTGTATAAAGAGACTGTTAATAGCCTAGGCAGAGTTCAGTTTTTTATATACTGTTTTCTTTAGCTATTTATTGTAAACAGCAAGTAAGTCTTCTGTGGAGTACCTGAAGTTTTTGCTAATAAAGGAAAAGATAATTTCAGTGGGAAAGTTCTGTCCTGTTTTATATCCCAGGCTGCTATACAACTACTTTGCAGTTAACTGGGTTTTTTAAACTGGAAATTCTCTTAGAGAAAGTAAATGCAGATGTATCCTCTGTGGTGTAAGATGGTGTGCTGGCCAGTGCTTGCTTCAGCAGAGGTACTTTTGCACTGTATCTTTTCTTCAGTGAATATTGTGTTGACCTTACAGTCCTTTGAGGAGGGCAGGAGGCACAGCCTTTTACACCCACTTACCAATGAATCAGCGTGGAGGTAAACAAGGAGACAGAAGATAATATGGCGGCCATTACTCTGCTAAAGCAGAAGCCACTCATGCCATATTAGAGATACTTAAAAAGGGGAATCTAATTGCCTTCTGTATACAGAAAGAAAATCTGAATAGTCAGAAAGTTTTCTTAGAACCCCATCCTGATTCCAAACAGGAAAAATGAGGAATTAAAATAGAAAATATTTTGCTTTGTCACAGATAAATATATGTCTATGGGCAGGAATTCAGTGGTTGACAATGGGCTGTTACATAAGACTTTCTCTGTTGACCAGGGTTATTAATTTTAATATCAGCAGAAATTATTATTGCCAAGTCAAGTGCAATAGACTGTAAACTAGGATGGTTGAGTCCTGTTCTTTACCTTTAAGAAACCCTAAGTCTAAAATGTATTGCTGTGTTATTGCAGGAGAACCCCATTTTCACTATTTCTAAAATGATAAACCTATACTTGCATTGAACCAAAAGTAAAAAGCACAAAGTTTACAACTAAATTTGAATAAAGAGCCATGTTGATTTTGGTTTGTCAATTAGTACTTTTCTTTTTCAAAGCAGGAATTTTTGTTGAAATTCATGTGGTAGGACTATGTAAGGTCAATTGGAAGTAAGAGCTATTGGCATAAGATATTCTTTGTTAGGAAATATTTTTTGATTTCTAAGTAGCCCTTTTGCTAATATGAGTGATTTTTATAGTTAGTCATTAAGATATTATGCTCTGTTGAAATTTGTAGTGGTGGCTCTATTAGTATGTATCCGATAGATGGATAACTAGGAATTTATCTTTTAATCACAGGTGACACAAGATCTCTGTAAAGTAGCAGGTGTAGCAAGAGTTCTGGTGGCTCAACATGATGCGTACAAAGGCCTCCTTCCAGGTAAGGTTTTCCAGTGGAAAAAATGTAGTGTCTAAATTATGCTTGAATATAAGAACATGAAAATATTATGAAATGTGTTTTATCAACTGTGTTTAATTCTCAGAGGAACTGACGCCATTGATTTTGGCAACTCAGAAGCAGTTCAATTACACACACATCTGTGCCGGAGCATCTGCCTTTGGAAAGGTGAGAAGACCAAGAATGTGGAATCTGATGTCACTACTTAGAAGGGTTAGATTTCATTGTGCCGAAAATGTACTACACACTTTGTGTAGATAGCCAGTCCTGATTTATCTGAATTAATGTGGTAGTTTTTCTAAAATTCTTTCAAGATTTTATCATAATCTCTGTTAAAATGCCATTTTCAGGTTTTTAAGTTTTGTTGTGGAGAAAACTCTATTTAGGCTACTTTAAATTATGTTTGTTTAAAAACAATGTTGAGTTCTGTGTCCATGTGTGTGTGAGAATGTCATTCGTATTAGTAGCCTGTCTTAAGAGATGGTTTATTTGGGTGGCTGATGGATATTTAGAAAGGTCAAATTCTACCTACTTGAGGAATTTGGAAAGGTTCATATGGTCGTTGAAGATATTCTTGGGGTAAAGAAAGCTGTAATCCGATCATGTGCACTGTGATGTGTCTGAAGAAAGGATGTCTGTCAGATGGGTAGTGGCCTACATGAAGTTAAAAAGGAGGGGTAAGGGGAGCACAAGATGAGCAATTTGTCAGTGGACCTTTCTTGCTTCCTCTGTTGCCACAGGTGTTATCCTAGCTCCATTTTCTTTTATTTCATTTTTAATAAGCTATAGTTTTTAGTCTTTATTTTTACTTCGAAAAACTATAAAGTAAGTTGTACACAAATATGTTCATATTAGAAAGGATGCATACAGTACAGCAGTATGTAGAGCGGGTTCTCAAAGTCCTACCTTCTGATTTCCATCTCTTCCCTTTTCAGGAGTACAGCTGTTGACAATTGTATGTTCTTTTATGCCTCTTTCTATGGATTTTAAAATTGTAATGCATGTACAAACATATATTTTTTACTTCCAAAATAGGATAATATAGCATCAATTGTTTTGTGACTAGTGGCTTTTATTTAAGAGTATGAGTTGAAAATATTAGCTTGTAATATGTCTATCTCTTTAAATTTATTTTTATTTTTAACTTAGTTAATTTAGTTTTATTGATCTATTTTCAGAGATGAGGGTCTCGCTTTGTTGCCTAGGCTAGCGTTGAACTCCTGAGCTCAAGCGATCGTATGGCCTCAGCCTCCCAAGTAGCTGGGACTACAGGCACGCATCACTATGCCTGGCTTGTCTCTTTTTTTATGGCTGCATAATAGTCTATATTTAGCCAAGGACAGTTAGCTTGTTTCTAATTTTTTGCATTTATAAATTTTGCTGGAAGAAAACATCCCCGTGTATATATGTTTGTATACATGTGCTGGGATTTATTTAGAATAGAGTTCTAGAAATGAATTTGCTAAATCAAAGGCTATATGGTTTAAAAATTGTGATACATATTGCTAAATTGCCAACACTTGCTATTATATATTTTAATATTTTTTCCCCTAATCTGATGGGTGAAAAGATCTTTGTGGACAATTCCATCTCTGAGAGTTTTGATTCTATCTTGGATGATTGAAAATATTTCATGGGTCTTGAGCTTCTGTGTTGACAGTTCACTTAAAAGATTGTTAGACCAAGAAAGGGTGTGTGTTGTGTCCTATTATTACAGATTTTAGTACTCTGGACTTGATTGCTATGTTGTAACAATGGGGATTTTCAGAATAAGAGTCACATAATAGTAGTTGATCCTGCAGCCTGTGAATGGGTTTGGAATGAGAAAGAGTCCATCAGAAGAAGCTAAACAATTTGCTCTATGCAGTCCTTTACCAGCTTTGG
Organism: Indri indri; assembly: GCA_004363605.1. Lineage (NCBI taxonomy): Eukaryota > Metazoa > Chordata > Mammalia > Primates > Indriidae > Indri > Indri indri. The sequence continues at coordinate 66,501 of RJWJ010000042.1, forward strand.
TTTTTGGATAACACACTTTTATACTGGTATGCTAGAATTTTAAAATCTGTCGGTTTTTTTGTTAATGAAAAGAACACAATAGTTGCTGCTTCTCCGCCCAGAAACTATGTGGTCAAGCCTATTGGGTAGTATATATTTTTTAAGAGATAGATATCTGTGTACCATCCATCCTCTCAGAACATTTAGCTGGAAGATCAGATCCAGAGAAATGTGCCTTTAAGCGCCATGGTAAATTATTTTCAAGATATGCTAAAATAAAACAAAGGATAATGAAAGTACAAAAGACATTAAATTTTAACCTATTTAGGAAGTTCTAAAACTTTAAGAAGAGGCACAGTCTGTATAACATAGAATTTGTAAGAGAATCTGCTTATCCAGATAACAATATTAAAGTAGTAATTCTTTAACAGTCAAAGAAGGTGGTTCAGGAAAGAGTTACTTACTGAAGCAGGCTTTAAATACTGACAAACCTGTTTTTAAAAGTAGGCATCTTTTAAACCTCTTATTTACTAAGTTACAGCTATATTTAATGGTTTTTTTTTTTTTTTTTTTGAGACAGAGTTTTGCTCTGTTGCCCAGGCTAGAGTGCAGTGGCACGATGATACCTCACTGCAACCTCAGACTCCTGGGCTCAAGTGGTCCTCCTGGCTCAGCCTTCCAAGTAGCTGGGACTATGGTTGCGCACTGCCACACCGAGCTAATCTTTAAATTTTTTGTAAAGGTGGGGTCTTGCTGTTGCCCATGCTGGTCTTGAACTCCTGGCCTCAAGCAGTCTTTCCTCCTTGGCCTCCCAAAGTGCTTTGATTACAGGCCTGAGCCACCACACCCAGCTTGTTTAATGGAATTTTAATTGTTTACCCAAACCTTTTATTTTGTGTGGGATCTTAATTTTTTCTAATTGTGGTTTTACAAAGTATAGCACTTTTCAGAAATTCTTTTGTCATGGTCGAAAGAGAAGTACTATATAATGTAGGTAATGATAAAATAAAAATTAGAAAACCTTTCCTATTGGCAATATAGCAGGAGGGAAATTGATAGCTGTTAGCATCAACTTATATAGAAGTACTTATTAGATATAGGGTAGGGTAGGGACACAAGAGAAACAGAAGAAACAAAACCTCTGGCCTTAGAGGTGCTTATAAATCTTATCGAAGATTATATAGTATGTGTATTAAAATTATTTTAAAACAAAACACATATTAGTGCTAATTAATATAGTATAATTGTATACGAATGTGGGAGGATGCAGAATAAAGGAGAAATTACAGGATAATACTGAGAGCAGTCTTAGAGAACAGAGAGAGTTTGGGGGGCAGAGGAACTTGAATAATGTCATTGAAAGTGTGCCAGCAAGAGGCACTTCCATCACCTCAAGTTCAGGAGGTGCCATGGAGTCAACTCTGTATAGAAAGCAGTATAGAATTCAGTTTTTCTGTTTGTGTAGTAAAAAGCAACATTTTACTTTTTAAAATACATTTACATTATCTGAAAGAACCTCGAGTCCAGAAAGTATGGATATTTAGTCTTCACTAACTGACTCTCCTCTGATTTAGAGCCTGGAGTCATAGATCTTTAGCCTAGAAGTGTACAGATTCTCCTGCCCACATTGCGATAGGAAGTAACTGAGACCTGCGAACTGTGACTTTCCCCAGGACCCTGCTAGTGAGAACAAAGTTAGCACGTGTGTCTGTTTCAGAGATGTTATGTGCATATACAAGTAAAAGCACAGCTATTTATTTTTGTTGCTCTTTTTCTACATACTGTAAGGTTTTTGGATGGATGGCGGCAGAGAAAGAAAGATGAGCAGAGTGAAAAGGGCAAGCAAGGAGGCTTTATTGGGGGAGGAGGAAAGAGAGTGCTCCCGGGCAAAGTTCACTGGTCCCAAGAGAAGGGGCCAGAGAAGTGGCGCTCCGGGAAGTGTTGAGCCAGCTTATAAAGGGTTTGGAGTTGGGGGATGGGGGTTTCTCTTCAGCCCAAACTTTTGGCCTTTTGGCTGGCTAAGTGGAGAGTTCTTTATTACAGTTTAGGGCAGGACTCATGGGCTTCTTTTTCTTTAGGGAGGGGAGGGGTGTCCTCCACCAGCCTGACACATACTACACAGCTTGTTAGATTAGTGTTGATCTTTTTTTATGCAACGTCAATTTAAACAACAGGTGAAATGTCTGCTTTGAAATTTTTTCTTTCATATACAATTAAGTAAATATATACAAGTATCTTTTTCAGTATTTCAGGATTTCACCACTCTTCTAAATTTTTTTCTCTTTTGTTACCTAAATTCAATAATCTAAAACCGTCACACTTTGTAATTGATGTTTATTAAAGTAACTATTATATCACATAACTCAACATACTGAGTTAAAATGGCTTATTACTATAAAACTCATAAAACTTAACATAGAGTAATGGTAGGGACTCACTTAATCTCAAAGACTTTTCAAAAGGCTGTGCTTGAAGTTGCGGTATGTCCAAAGATGCATGTGAAATATAAAATATTTGAATTATGATTTCTATGGAACATGCATTTGGAAGATGTCATTGCTGATAGTTTATAGCCATCCCTCAGTGTGTATGTGTGTACCTCACTGCTCATTTTGCTTTTTAGAACCTTTTGCCCAGAGTAGCAGCCAAACTTGATGTTGCCCCAGTTTCTGATATCATTGCAATCAAGTCACCTGACACATTTGTGAGACCTATTTACGCAGGTGAGTACCCAAGGAAGATAATTAATCAACATATTAAATTTTAGTAAAAAGCAGAAATTAATCTTGTAGATAGAATTTTATTTATTTATTTATTTACTTTTAATTTTTTTAAGAGATGGGGGTCTCTTGCTGAGGCTGATACCAAACTCCTGAGCTCAAGCAATCCTCCTGCCTTGGCCTCCCAGAGTGCTAGGATTACAGGCGTGAGCCACCACACCCAGCCCATAATCTTGTAGGTAGAATTTTAAAGCAAGCGATATAGTTGCTTTAAATGAACCATCTTAAAGGTTTCTGAGAAAAATCTTAGTCTAGAATTGCTGCTGGCCCATGACATGGCATTCTTTCTGATAGATCCTGAACACAGTTCTTTCCTGCCTGGTCATTCAGTATGCAGAGTTAGATTTTTCCAGTGGTCTATAAAAATTAGATTTACTATTCAATATATATTTTTAAGTGGCATCTAGAAAAGTAAAACTTTTTTTCTTTTTAATTGTATTCTTAGTCTTCTTTGCTTCTCCTACTCCATTTCTGTCTGCATCAAGAAATTCATTTCAGTGTCTCTTTAGCTGATTGATCTATTGCTAAGCACATTGGTCTCTGGTGGGGTTGGAGAAGGCAGTGAACTCTTTGTTCTTTCTGATTAAAGTTGTGTATTTCGATATAGATGGTCAGTTCTCAAATAAGACCTTTCATCTTTAGTAATGTGTGGGGGATAATATTTGGTCATAGTTTAGTTCACTCTTAATGTGATTGCTAATCCATGAGAAATGTCTCAAATTCTTTAAAAATCTTGGCACATCTGTACTTGTTCTTAATGCCCTATCATGTTTTCACATATATCTTCTTTAGCATGCATAGTAGCTACATTTTTTTTTTTTTTTTTTTTTGAGACAGTGTCTCGCTCTGTTACTCAGTCTAGAGCAGCAGTCCCCAACCTTTTTGGCACCAGGGGCCAGTTTCATGGAAGACAATTTTTCCGTGGACTTGGGGGTGGGGGAATGGGGGAGTGGGATGTCGGGGGTTGGGGAGGGCAATGCAGAGCTCAGGGGATGATGCATGGCCCATTTCCTAACAGGCCACAGACCGGTACTGGGCCATGCCCAGGGGTTGGAACCACAGGTCTAGAGTGCAAGTGGCATCATCATAGCTCACTGCAACCTCAAACTCATGGGCTCAAGCCATCCTCACATCTCGACTTCCCAAAGTGCTAGGATTACAGGCCTGAGCCACCATGCCTGGCCATAGTAGCTACATTCTTATTAAGTTGCAGCAGCTCATATTTTTGAGTTACTGATTATATTGTTTTTGGAGAAGGAAGCTTTGTTCATACTCCTTTTAGGAAGAGTGTACCTTCTTAGTGTGGCTGCCTCTTCTAATTTCTTGCTTCCAGGCCTATCAGCACCTGTCCTGTATTTAAAGACATCCAGGGTTAAAATTAACTACTGATATATTTCTTTACCACTATGGTCCTCTTTTTCCTATACTTAGTGGAGTTATAAAACAATGAGTTCACAGTTATGTCTTGCCTTGTCTTTGTGAAGTAAATTCAAAGCCTCTGTTTTGTTGCTTTTTAAAAATAAATTGTCTTTCAGGAAATGCTTTGTGTACAGTGAAGTGTGATGAGAAAGTGAAGGTGTTTTCTGTTCGAGGAACATCTTTTGAAGCTGCAGCAAAAAGTGGAGGTAGTGCCAGTTCAGAAAAGGGTGAGTGTTCATTTGGAGTTTTTTGTTTTTGTTTCTCATTTTTTTTAGTTCATAGATTGTATTATAATAAGAGCTGACCTCTGCTTAAATTCATAATGCAGAGTATTTGAAGTGAAAGTTCAATCTAAACAATATTCCCAATCTTATACAGAAATAAGAAATACTTAAAATTTATGTCTTTTTCACATCATCTTTGGTGCTTGGATAGCTGCTTTGGTAGATCAAGGGGGTGGGAGAGAGAGGATCCATTAAGATTAATGTGTGATATTGACATTAAGGTTTTTGACTCTCGTCACTTTTCCTATTACAATATTTGATTCAGTGTAAAAGAATGTAATAATAGTAAATGTGTAGAGGGTATTATGCTTTAACACATACAGTATCTTATCTGAACCTAATAGAAATAGGGATATTCAGTTTTTACAGATAGACTCAGAGAATTAAATAACTTCTCAAAAGTCATACAGCTAATGAGGTGAAGACTGGAATCTAGTTCCCTTAAGTCTTTCCACAGAGATAATGAGATTAGGAACACAGAAAATTCACAATAATTAACAAACTTAAATTTCATGAAATTATGTATTTGTTTCTGTTAAAAATAATCATTATAGAACTTGAAATCATAGTCATTGTTTTATTATATGTATCAATGTATGCAGCATTGAGTACTTCACCAGTGGGATTATCAGAGTGGCTTGACCAGAAATTAACGAAAAGCGATCGACCGGAGCTAACAGGTGCCAAAGTGGTGGTATCTGGTGGTAAGTGGAATAATATTAAAAGATTTAATTTTAAATAATAATTTTTAAAGATTATGGAAACTTAAAATACTTTGATTTTTTAAAATAAATACTCGTATTTATTTTAGAGGAGCACAGATTTTTTCCAAATATAAGAAGTTGGAAAGTTGCGAGTATTATTCCTGTTTTACCAATCGGGAAAATGAAATTATGAGCATAATACACAATTTGGGCTTTCTGTTGCGCATCTAGTCACTGGCACCAGGGGGAGCATAGTATAAAAACTCGTGCATAGCTTTGCCATTGGTGTCATTTTATTATTGTTGGATTTCCATGTTATTCTGTAGAGTATGGTTGGCTTCTGAATGATAGAAAAAAATGGTTTGAATCTCAGGGCCATCTTGTGTATAATTCCCACACTTCATTCTGCTTTGAAAGATTTCCATAGTTGTCCAGGTCTTTATGGATAACTCTGAAAGTTTCTTCACATTTAATGTCAAAACTGTTCATATTGCATAAGACATGTTTCTTTTTATATATTATACTCCTTACTAAAAATAAATAAAATACCTTTTTTAGCCTCCTGACTTTTCCAAAAAATAAAGACTGCTGTGATTTTGAAATCTTCCCAAATTAAATATCAAACAAAATATTTAAGCTTTCAAACAGCAAGTGGCATTGAGAAAAAATAATTTATTATTTTGAAAACATAAATCTGACTCATTTATTCCAAGAAATGTTTATTGGTTATCTGTTCTCTGACAGGCCTGCTGCAAAGTGCTAGAGAAACAAAGGTGAAAGGCAGAATGTTCTTACTCTCAAGGAGTTTAAAGTCTAGTGGAATGACTTCCATTCAAATAGTAACTTTATTCAGTCATCCAGAGAATATTTATTGAGCATCTCCTATCTGTAGAGTTTTGCTAAATACTGCAGATAATAGCAGTGACCAAGATACAGATGGATCCTGTAATTATAGAGTTTTTATTCTAGTGGAGAAACCTGATATTAAAGATTAGTTACACCATTAGTTAACTAATTAATTACAGTGGAGTTGAATGCTTTGTAGGAGAAGTATAGGAGTAGAGTAGACGTCAGAAAAGGTTTTATAGAGGAGGAGGCATGCTTAACATGGCAGCTATGTAATTTGAAAGTTTACTCAACTATAAAATGTAGCAAAATTTTTATAGAATGGAGTTTGTGCTTGCTTAATTTGTTTTTTTCATCTTTTTAAATGAGGTCGGGGTTTGAAGAGTGGAGAGAACTTTAAGTTGTTGTATGACTTGGCAGATCAGCTGCATGCTGCAGGTAAAGCTCTTTTCCTTGATAGAAAGCTGCTCCCTTTCTGTTGGAAATATTTTTCCTTTGTTGTTTCAGTTATGTATAAGTCACTCCAGGACACAAATTATTTTGCTTTCTGTGGTTTTCAGTTTTTCTCTCTGAAACAGTTTTTCTCAGGCCTCCAAGTAAGTGGGATAGCATTCTGCGAGGAAAGGGTTTCCTAGTGCTTTTTTGTTATCTATGTGACCCTCTTATATATGCCAAATCGTAGTATTTTTTTGGATTTTTTCTCATTTTTAAAATAATGAAATGTCAGCTTCGGTGCTTACTTCAGATTCAGGAATACCCTGGTTTTTCCTCTTTTTTGGTGTCTGATATAAATGTTGCCTATAAATAGAAATACATTTAAAGCTATTTTAAGGACGGTCTAAGTGCAGTGGTGTTTATAATTAATTGATCATCACTAGTTACAGATTCCTTTGTTCCTTTTCCACTCCCACTATTTCATTTGACTGGCCTTAAAAATATATATAGATGAAACATTTCTTTAAAGGTATTTAAAAATTTTAGTTAACCATATATAAGTAAGATAGAACCTGTTATTAAAAGTGCATTGATAAGAATGGAATGATGTTTTTGGAAAAATAAAAATTGAGATAATCGATTGGTTTTTAATTATACAACTACTACATGAATGTATCTTCTTTTTATAAAAATGTCCCAATTCTATTATCTCTCTCTCCTTTTTGAGAGTTTTGTATATAGGTTTTTTTATGCTTTTCTGTTACATAATATGTGTACTCCTAGGAATAGTAATAGTTTTGTCTGATTAAAGCTATGATATTGACTCTTTATGATCAGATGTTGATATTTCAGGGTTTTTTTCATTGATTCATTCATTCACTGAACAAATATTTATCAAGTGTCTGTTATTATATATAGCAGGCACTATTTTAGGTGCTAAGAAAATAGCAGTGAACAAAATAAATAAAAATCTCTGTCCTTGTGGAAATTATAATACATTTCTATCTGGATGAGGCAGACCCCTTGTATTAGTTTCTTTTGGCTACTGTAATAAATTACCACAATCTTGGTGGCTTAAAGCAACAGGAAGTTTTTCTCTCTCAGTTCTGGAGGCCAGAGGTGTGTTAAAATCAAAGTGTTGGCAGGGCTGTACTCCCTTCAGAGGATCTAGGGGGTAATTTGTCCTTCTGCTCATCCAGCTTCTGGTGGCTGCCCCTGTACTCCTGGGCTTGTGGCCATGTCACTCCAATCTCTGCCTCTGTCTTCATGTCACCTTCTCTGTGTGTTGACTTCAAATCTCCCTCTGCATTCCTCTTATGAGGATACATGTAAAGGCATTTAGGGCCCACTTAGCTAATCCAGGTTAAGCTCCTTCTCAAGATCCTTAACTTTGTATCATATCCGCTGCCACGCGGTAATACTCACAGGTGCTGGGGATTAGGGAGTGAATATTTCTTTGGAGGGGCCATTTTCCTGCCTGCTACAGGTACTAAACACAATAAATTAGTAAATAATGTTAGAGAGTGATAAATGCTACAGAGACTAATAGAGCGGGAGGCATAATGGAGGGGGAACATTACAGTTTAAAATAAGGCAGTCACAGTAGGCCTTAACAAGAAGGAGACATCCAAACAAAGGTTTGAAGAGGTGAGGAGGTGAGCCCTGAGGAGATCTGAGGGAGGATGTTTCAGGCAGAGGAACCAGCAAAGTGTGAAGAGCCTGTCTAAGACAGGAATGTGTCTTGCCTATTTGATGAATAGCAAGGAGGCCAGTGTTGGAATGGAAAGGGCAAAAGAGAAAGTAGCAAGAGGTAAAATTGGGAGGTAATAATAGGGGACCATATCACACAGGGCCTTGTAGCACATTGTGAGGAGATGGCTTTTCTCTAAGTGAAATAGGGAACCGTTGGAAGGTTTGAACAGAAGAATGACATGATCTAATACATTTTTTTTTTTTTCTTTTGAGACAGAGTCTCACTCTCTTGCCTGGGGCGAGTGCCGTGACATCAGCCTAGCTCACGGCAACCTCAAACTCCTGGGCTCGAGCAATCCTACTGTCTCAGCCTCCTGAGTAGCTGGGACTACAGGCATGTGCCACCATGCCTGGCTAATTTTTTTTCTCTATATATTTTTAGCTGTCCAATTAATTTTGTTTCTATTTTTGGTAGAGACGGGGTGTCGCTCTTGCTCAGGCCGGTCTCGAACTCCTGAGCTCAGAACGATCCGCCCGCCTCGGCCTCCCAGAGTGCTAGGATTACAGGCGTGAGCCACCGCGCCCTGCCGATCTAACACATTTTTAAAGAATCACTTTGGCTGCAGTTTTGGGAATAAGCTGTCAGATGATAAGTACAGTAACAGGGAGATCAATTAGAGGGCTATTTCAGTCATCCCGGTGAGAGATACTGGTAGTTTGGACCGAGGTAGTAACAGTAGATGTGGAGAGAAGTGGTCAGTTTGGGAATACATATTGGAAGATAGAGCCATCAGGATTCCCTGACAGGTTGGATTTGGATTATGAGAGAAAATACTTGTCCTGGCAACTGGTAGGATAGAGTTGCCCTTAGCAGAGATGGGGAAGATCTCAGTGGAGCAGTTTCCAGGGTGAGATCAAGAGTTCAGTTTTGGGCATATTAAGTTTTGAGATTTCTAATAGCAGACATCCAATAGAGATGTCAGTTAAGCAGTTGGCATAGGAACATGGAGTTCATTGGAGAAGTTTGGGTTGGAGATATAAATTTGGGTATTGCATTTGGATGGCATTTGAAGCCATGAGACTGGATGAAATCACCAAGGGAGTGAGTGTAGATTAAAAAAAGAGGTCCCAGGCTGGGTGTGGTGGCACATGCCTATAGTCGCAGCTACTCAGGAGCCTGAGGCAGGCAGATTGCTTGAGCCCAGGAGTTTGAGGCTGTAGTGTCCTGTGATCGTGCCTGTGAATAGCCACTGCTCTCTAGCCTGTGCAACATAGCAAGACCCTGTCTCTTTAAAGAAAAAATAAAAGGTCCCAGAACGAAGCCATAAATACTCTTATGATTAAGAGTTAAGGGAGAAAAGGATATAGACTAAAAAGGAGTGGTAAGTTACACAAGAAGACCAGGACAGCGACTGTGTTTCGGAACCCAATTGAAGTGTTTCACTGAGGGGAAGAGGAATCAACTATGTCAAATGCTGCTAATAGATCAAGGCCAATTAAGTGACTATTGGATTTAACTACTTAGAGGTCATTGGTGACTTTGAGCAGTTTCAGTGGAATGGTCCTAGGTAATGGTTACATGGCTGTGTTCACTTTGTGATAAGCTGTTGAGCAGCACATTTCTGTATGTGTATTATATTTTAATAAGATTTTTAGAAAACAGAATGAGAGGGTTGGAATTGGAGATAGTGAATATAGACAACTCTTTAGAGAGATTTTGCTATATAGGGGAACAGAGAAATGGACAAGCAGCTAGAAGGGGAGTGGGACCAACAGAGGCATTTTTTAAAGGTGGCACAGTTAATAGATAGCATACTTATATGCTGACGGGAATGCTCCGGTAGAGAGGGAAAAATGAGTCATACACGAGAGAGAAGGAAGAACACTGGAGTGATGTCTTTGAGTAGATAGGACGGAATGTGGACATGGCTACAGGTGGTGGGTAGATGTGTTGATTGGAGCATGTGGAAGTTCTCTTGATTCTTTCAGTTTTTTTCAATGAATAAAAAGGAAAATCATCTGCCAAGAGAAAGAATGACAAAGGTATAAGAAATTTAAAGAGAGAAGAAAAGATACGAAATTATAGTTTAGGAAAGAGTGAGATAATGAAAGGACCAGGAGAATTTAGAATGATTGCCAGGAAGCATTAAGGCCTATTTATTTAAAGTAAAACACAGTTAACATGGCTGAATGTTTGGGTGGTTTTCTGCAGTCGTGCTGAACTACAGGACAAGAGGTATGGAAAAAGTGGAGAGATTGCTTAATTAGTTAGCCAAAGATGCAGGTTTTTCCTGAGTGAGTGTGACGATATAAGATGAAGGCAAGGAAACTGAAGTATATGCAAAGGAGTGATTAGAGTGATTGATCGTAGAATTTAAGGTGAGTAAAGAAGGAAGGGGAGACATGAGGAGAGAGAGGACAGTGAATAGAATTGTAGATCATAGTAGGGTCAGAGGGTTGTTGCAGGTGGGTACTAAAGGGAGTAGCTGGAAAGAGGAGGTCAGAGAGGTTGGAGATTGAGACTCTCAGGGGACATTGGTAATGGGCAGGTCTGGAATATGACTGAGGGTGTGGCTGCGGTAGGGTGGCGGGCAAGCTCGCTGGAGGAGAGTTAGAACTGAGAAGCCAGGGTGCTGAGATCGCCAAGAATTAAGACAAGACTAGGGTATAGGAATTTTGGTTTCTGGTCTGGCATATAAGAAGCTTGGAAGTCACCATTCTGTCCTAACAAGTAGAAAGCTGAACAAACTGATGAATCAACAACTGTTCTTAGATCTGTAAGAGAAGTGAGGTCACATGGCAAACCACCATCTGGTAAATTGGAGAGACCAACAGGCAAATACAGAAAATCGTAACTTATTAGGAGCAGAAACCCAAAAGTAGCAACCTCCACAGGAACCAGTGCTGGGGTAAGGAAACTTGAACTGTAATTGACAAATTTACGGAAGCTCCGTATTTAAAAGGTCCAGGGGAACCCAGGGAAACCCCCATGCTTTTGTGAGTTTACCTTCAGGAGCTCAACCAAGTTCTCATAGTGAAAATTAAAGAAAAATCACCTTGCACTTCCAGCAGGGGGAAATGAAAAAGAACCATTTTGAAATATGCCAGTGCATTCTGTTCTTCTTAACAAGTTGCCCTCACGAGGAACTATTTAACTAGAGCCCTAACTCAATGTGGTTTTATTTGAGCCAAACAGACCTGGGGAAAGGGAAATACCCAACTCTGGCCCCCTCAAGCCTTCTGCATGGGAGAAAGGAAATACCCAACTTCAATCCACTCTAGCCATCCTGTCCCACCCAAGGGGAAGCATGTGTAAAGTTTACAGTCTAGAGGTTTAGTCTCAAAAGACCAAGGCCTAATCATAGGGCTATGGAATGCTTCCCCTCTCCCACACCTTATCACCATGATACTACAGGCTTATTTACAGCACTTCCTTTTACCCAGTATATCTGGCTATCAAGAAAAAATAAGGCATGCTGAAAGGCAAAAGATAGTTTGAAGAGATAGAGCAAGTATCAGAACCAGACTCAGTAGGAATTATCAGACCGGAAATTTCAAACAATTGTAATTAATATGCTAAGGGCTCTAATCATAAAGTAGACAGCATACGAGATGGGCAATGTAAGCAGACAGGTGAAAGTTTTAAGAAAGAACCAAAATGACGTGCTAGAGATAATATGGTATCAGAAACAAAATGGTAACAGAAACAAAAAATGCCTTTTAAGGTCTTCTTAGTAGACTAAACATGGCTGAGGAAAGAATCTCTGAGCTCTAGGATATCTCAGTAGAAACGTCCAAACTGAAAAGCAAAGAGAAGAAAGACTGGAAAAAGAAAAAGAAAAAAAAAAAAAAAGCAGAACAGAACATACACGAATCGTGGGACAACTACAAAAAGTATAATATACATGTAATGGGAATACCAGAAGGAAAAGGGAAAGGAACAGAAGCAATATTTGAAACAATGACTGAGAATTTCCCCAAATTAATATCAGATACCAAACTACAGATCCAGGAAGCCCAGAGAACACCAAGCAGGATAAATGCCAGAAAAACTACAACTTGGCATATAATTTTCAAAGTACAGAAAACCAAAGATAAAGAAAAAAATTCTGAAAAAAGTCAGAGGAAAATAACACCTTACCTATGGAAGAGCAAAGATGAGAATTCCAACCTACCTCTCTTTAGAGACCATGCAAGCAAGAAGAGAGTGGAGTAAATGTTTAAAGTGTTCAGAGAAAACACCTACCAATCTAGCATTTTGTACCCTGCGAAATTATCCTTTAAAAGTGAAAGAGAAATAAAGACTTTCTCAGACAGACAAAAATTGAAGGAATTTGTTGTAGACTTACCTTACAAGAATGTTAAAAGAACATTTTCCTTCATTTAGAGACAAGGAAATGATACAGGTCAAAAACTGATGTACATAAAACAAGGGAGAGCTTTGGAGAAGGAATAAGTGAAGGTAAAATAAAAGTTTTATTTTTCTTAGTCTTAATTGATCTAACAGGCAGTAGTTTGTTCAAAATAATAACAGCGACAATGTATTCAACCACATATACTCATACCTATGTGTCTTATGTATATGTGAAATGAATGGCAGCAGTAGTATAAGGAACAGGAGATAGAAATTAGGATTATCTTGCTATGTGGTAGTTGTACCACTCGTGAAGTGGTATAGTGTTTGAAAGTGAACTTGGATTAGTTGTAAGTGTATGTTGCAAACTCTAGGACAACCACTAAAAAAGTAAAAAAAAGAAGTACAACTGATAGCTAAGAAAAGAGAGAAAATGAAATCATATGAAATGCTCAGTTGGTGAAAGACAAAAATAGGAACAAAGAACAAGGGCAACAAACAGAAAACAGTTTCAAAATGGCAGATATTAATCCAACTCTGTCAGTTATTACTATAAACATCAGTGGTCTAAATGCACCAATTAAAAAATAGAGATTGGCAGAGGGGATGAAAAAACAAGACCCAACTATATGTCGTCTACAGGAAACCCACTTTAAATATAAAAACTTCATATAGATTAAAAGTAAATGGGGGGCCGGGCGCGGTGGCTCACGCCTGTAATCCTAGCACTCTGGGAGGCCGAGGCGGGCGGATTGTTTGAGCTCAGGAGTTCGAGACCAGCCTGAGCAAGAGCAAGACCCCGCCTCTACTAAAATTAGACAGAAATTAATCGGCCAACTAAAAATATGTATAGAAAAAAAAATTAGCCGGGCATGGTGTCACATGCCTGTAGTCCCAGCTACTCGGGAGGCTGAGGCAGAAGGATCACCTGAGCCCAGGAGTTTGAGGTTGCTGTGAGCTAGGCTGACGCCATGGCACTCACTCTAGCCCGGGCAAAAGAGTGAGACTCTGTCTCAAAAAAAAAAAAAAAAAAAAAAAAAGTAAATGGGTAGAGAGAGATATATCAAGCTAACACTAAACAAAAGAAAGCAGGAGTAGCTATAAATTTCAGACATAGCCAACTTAACAGAAGTTTTATTAAGTTAATAAAGCTTCAGTTTTAATAAACTTAAAAGTTTTAAACTTCAGTTTTAATAAAACTTAATATAAGTTGAGTTTTGCCGGTATTTGGTCTCTGTGTTCCAGAAATCATGGGGTAAGTGTTCAGGAGTTGAGGAGGAGTGGAAGATGAGTGCAGATTAGGGAGCATACAGAGCATGTGGGGATCATTGTGTGGGTTATGGAGGGTGAGTCTAGGGCTTCTTGTAGTGACTGACACGCGTGAAGGGCAAGATGGCCTGGCTGATTCAAGACAGACAGTTGTGGTGAGGCTGTGAGTGTTCAGGGGTAGCAAGTTGTCTTGTCGATGGCTCCCTCTTGTCCTCTCGAGCTGGAAATGAGGCCTGAGGCTCATTCTTGACTCCTGCTGGGGAAAGGGTGGTTTTATTCCAAAGTAGAGGGCTCCTCGTTGACTCCTATTGAACGAGGATAGAAAAAACAGTAAAATTTTATTTATTTATCAATTAGATAGCAAATATTGGTTAAACCTTTTTCTTGTTATATATAACTCTTTTCTTTATCTGGTCACAAGAAGTAATCATATTATAGTACCTTTCTTCAAAAGTTGTGAAGTTATTACATAAAAGAGCATTATATAATGATGTCCTAAAGAGATTATAGTGTCGGTTTTATGAATGTCTTTTTGATAAAGCAAGTAGATGAGTTCAGCCCAATCTAAAATCTGAAATATTTGGGTATAAATAGAAATTATTTATTAAAGCTTTATATTAAAATGCATTGGTACTTAGTATTTAGAATTCACAATCAGTAATTGGGATTTTTAAAAAAGTAAGTCCTTTATAAAATAATTTTTTTTTTTTTTCAAGAGACAGGGTCTCACTCTATTGTCATGGCTGGAGTGTGGTGGCACGATTATAGTTTACTGCAGCCTCGAACTCTTGGCTTAAGCAGGCCTCCTGCCCCAGCCTTCTGAATAGCTGGGGACTACAGGCATGTGCTACCATGCCCAGTTAATTTTTAAAAAATATTTTGGAGAGACAGGGTCTCACTATGTTGCCTAGGCTGGTCTCAAACTCCTGGGCTCAAGTGATCCTCCCACTTCAGCCTCCCAAAGTGCTGGGATTACAGGCATGAGCTACCGTGCCCACCCTTATGTAATAAATTTCGAACTGTATTGTATTAGTGTCTTCATTTACAGTTAGAAGTGAATATGCCAACTAACTGAATAATAGAACTTGAAAAAAATGACAAATATTTTTTTGTTCTTAGTTGGTGCTTCCCGTGCTGCTGTTGATGCTGGCTTTGTTCCCAATGACATGCAAGTTGGACAGACAGGAAAAATAGTAGCACCAGTAAGTATTGCACTAAAATATGCCATGCAAAATTCTATGGGGATAAGCACTGTATGTATTTGTTGAACAATAGCCTCAGTGATTTATGTCTTACTCAGTGTTCCTGAGCAGTTAGCTATTATCAAAGTGAATGTGTCCTCGAAAGGTCTGTGGAGTTATTAGTCTTAGTGAAATGCTTAGCAGTTCTTAAATCCAGCCTATTTTTCAGGTACCTCAAAGCAGTGGAACACTCTGTCAAATTAAGTCATGTCACAACGTCAAATGTAAAACTTATAAAAGTAGCTTTTTATTATTGTTGATGTTGTAAGTTCACACTGATAACATTTATTTGCCATAAAGACTTCAGAGTGTAAAATCAATTAGTAAGAATAATGAACCTATTTAACGAATATAGAATTTTAAAATTGAAAATGACAGTTTTAGTTTTATGTCTGCCTGAACACCTAGTTTATTTCTGTATTTTGTCTAGTAGTGTGACTTTCAGAAAATGCTGATCTATTTAGGTAAGTGATACTAGAATATTCTTTAGTTAAACCTATCCAAAACATGAATACGAAGAGCAGGAAATTTTGTTTCAAAGTTGAGTCACTAACAATTTATAATGACTGTCCACATTTCTTAGGTGATACAAGTTTTTTGTGGATAGGATTTTCAGCAAGTTTAAACCTGTTTATGTGGAGGAAAATGTGTTTTTCATGTATTTCAAAACAGAATGTGTTTTTTATTATTTCAAAGGAATATTAAGTCATGTCTGTTTAAAAAAAAATCTCATATCTCAGTGCTCTATTTCATGAGATGGTCACTCGGTTTCAAAATACTGTAGTCACATTTTTTAAGGCTTGTCATTGAAGTTTGTTTTGAAGTATCTGCTCAAGGCTTTCGCCCATTTAAAACTTGAGTTATTTGTCTTTCTATTGTTTCTTTGTAGTTCTTTATATAACCTACATACAAGTTCTTTGTCAGATAAGTACTGTATTTTTTCCCATGCTTCCTATTCATTTTCTTTTGATGAGCAGAAACTTTTAATTTTGATAAAGTCCAATGTATCAGTCATTTTTCTTATGATTAATACCTTTTTTGTTATTCAGCTTATTTGAAGTTAGATAAGAAGATCTCAAAACTTAAAATAGGTATTATAACTATTCATAAATTAAATCACAGTACCATTTGACCAGTTTGCTTATCGTACCATATTAGTCAGGCTGTGAGAATAGATTTATTGAGCAACTGAGCTTTAGCCTCTATGGCATTTAATTAGATCTGGCATGTGTGTACACACACACACATTTATTTTAAAGAGACGACAGGGTCTTGCTATTAATATGTTGCCCAGCCTGCAGTGCAGCGGCTATTCACAGGTATGGACATAGCACATTACTTAGGCCTTGAACTCCTGGCCTCAAGAGGTCCTTCCGCCTTAGCCTCCCGAGTGGCTGGAAGTACAGCCACCACACATGGCCAGCACATGTATTTTTTTCGTGGAAGTCTTACTTGTCCAATTTTACACGAGTAGATATCTGCAGGGCTAAATTCATAAAAGATTAGCAGACTTACAACCTTCCTTATCAAAAATACTTCTGTAAGAAATTCAGAGATGTATGCTAAAGCACCAGAGAGACTTACTTATTTTGACTGAAGGGGAAACTGGTTATTAAATAGAATAGCAGAGTGACAGGGAGGAAATGTGACTGGTGGTATCCCCCTTATTTCCTATATTGGAAATAAATGTCATATAATCAGCTTTATTCAACATTACTCTTATGAATATAGAACTATTAAAATTTTTTCATAAGGAAATTAAGTACATTAGCTGCTTTGGAGACTTTCTTTAACACTAACTATCAACCCCCCAGAAAATTCTGGTTCATTAATTTGGGAGTTAGGCATGGATGTGTATATATGTATGCATTTGTGTATTTTTTTAAGGCTCTAAAACTTTGGAAACAATCTGAAATTTATAGAAAACTTACAAGTACAGAACACCTTTATTTTTGTGGACTATTTGAGAGTAATTTGCTGATATGATGCCCCATCATCCCCAAATATGTTATATGGGACATTCTCCTAATAACCATAATATAACTTTTAAAATCAGGTCATTCACATTGATACATAATATCACTTTTTTTTTTTTTTTTTTTTATTGAGACAGAGTCTCACTTTGTTGCCTGGGCTTGAGCGAGTGCCATGGCGTCAGCCTAGCTCACAGCAACCTCAAACTCCTGGGCTCAAGCGATCCTCTTGCCTCGACCTCCCAGAGTGCTAGGATTACAGGCATGAGCCACCGCAGCCAGCCTACATATTACCACTTAATCCTCGGCCCTATTCAGGTTTCGCCTACTATTCTAATAATGCCCTTTATAGCAAAAGGATCTAATTCAGAATGTATTGCATGTAGTTGTCATGTGTTCTTCAATTTTAAATAGTTCCTCAGTTTTACAGTTTTATCTTCATGAGGCAATTTTGAAGGTTATAGGACAGCTATTTTATAGAATGTCCTTCAATTTCAGTTTGTCTAATGTTTTCTCACAATTCAACTTAGATTATATATCTTTTTTTTTTTTTTTTGAGACTGAATCTTGCTTTGTTGCCTGGGCTAGAGTGCCATGGTGTCAGCCTAGCTCACAGCAACCTCAAACTCCTGGGCTGAAGTGATCCTCCAGCCTCAGCCTCCCGGGTAGCTGGGACTACACGCACACACATGCCACCATGCCCGGATGATTTTTTTTCTATTTTTAGTAGAGATGGGTGTCTCGCTCTTGCTCAAGCTGGTTTGAACAAGAGCTGAGCTCAAGTTGAGCTCAAGCGATCCTCCTGCCTCGGCCTCCCAGAGTGCTAGGATTACAGGCATGAGCCACTGTGCCTGGCTGGTTGTATGTCTTTAATAGGAATATCACAGAAGTAATAGCTTATCAGGTGGTACACAATTTCATTTGATTTTTTACTGTGATCCTTCAATTAAAATGATACCTGCTAGCTTCTCCAGTACAAAATTACTTTTCCCTTTGTAATTAATAAATATTTTATTATAAGGAGATACTTTGAAATGGTGTAAATATTCCAATTTTCCTCAAACTTTTGATTTATTTATTTACATCAGTATGGACTCATGATTCCTGTTTCAGTTGATGGGTGAAAATCTGTTGTAATCATTGTTATTATTATTGGTATACAAATTGTCTCACATTTGGCTAGTGAGCAGCCCTTCTAGGTGGCTTCTGTATCTTTTTCATATGTTGCCAGCATTCGTTGGACCCTTTCTTACTTTCTGATAGGACAAAACGTTCCAGGCTCATTTTGTACTTTTTCTGTCCCAGCCTTGGAATCAGTCACTGGTCCGGGGACTCTTGGTTCCTTTTAGTGAGTAACAGGATTTAGAAGCCAACGTTTCAGTGCTGGTTGTGCCTATTGTTGTTGGGATGTCACTGCACCCAAGGCCTCTCAGCAAAAAAAACACATACATATTTCTATACACATACAAACACATGTGCATCTATATTTCTATATCAGTTTATGTAAGTTGAAAACCACGAGTATGCACTGATATTGCCAATTCTAATCCCATACCATAGGGTTGATTCTAATTTTGTCCCTTTCCTTATTTTTCCCTACGACGAGAAACCCGAACTCTGCCAATACTCTACCCCGCACAGATGCCCCCCTTGCCCCACTCAGTCTCCAACATGCTGCGCTAAGCAGCCTTCCTACATAGACACCCTCTCAACCTGCTTGGATGCTGATACCTGTGTCTGGGTAGTATTTTCCCAAGGTGGTCGTACAGTTTTACAGCTCCCACCAACTGTGTATGTTTCTCCTCATTTTCACCATCTGGTATTTTAGCTATTCTGGTGGATGTGTAATGGTACCTTTTTGTGGTTTTAATTTGCATTTCCCTGATATCTAATGACATTGGACACTGTTTTATTCTTGGCCGTTCAGATGTCTTCCTTATGAAGTGTCTGTTCAAATCTTTTGCTCTTTTTGAAATTGAATTGCTTGTTATTATTGAGTTATAAAAGTTTTTTATATATTCTGGTTTTTCGTTAGATGTTTTACAAATATTTTCTCCCTATCCGTGGCTTTCCTATTTATTTTCTTAATGGTATGAAATTGAGAAAGTTCCCTTCTGTTCCTAATTTGCTGAGTTTTTGAATCATGAATATGTGTTGAATATTGTCATATGTTTTCTGCATCTGTTGAAATGATGGTATGGTTTTTCTTTTTTCTGTTAATACGGTGAATTACATTGATTTTTTTTTTTTGCATTTGATGTAATTTTTTTTCTACCTTTTTTTTTTTATTTCAGCATATTATGGGGGTACAGATGTTTAGGTTACGTATGTTGCCCTTGCCCCTCCTCCCCCGCCAAGTCCGAGTTTCAAGTGTGTCCATCCCTTGGATGGTGCGCATCGCACTCTTTGTGTATGCAAATACCCGTCTCCTCCTCCCCCCTACATTGATTTTTGAACGATAAAAATCAACCACCTTGAATTACTACATTAAACTCTAGTTTATAATTATATGTTGTTCTTTTAATATACTACTGGTTTGATTTACTGATATTTTGTTAATTATTTTTGAGTCTGTCCTTATCAGGATATTCTGTAATTTGCTTTTTCTTTTTTTAAAAAAAAATCTTTGTGTAGTTTTGATGTCAACATTATGCTGTCTTCATAAAATGGTTGGAAGATGTTTCTTCCTCGTCTGTTTTCTGAATGAGTTTGTATAAGTGTGGTGTTTTTATTTTTATTTTTTCCTTAAATGTTTGATGTAATTCATTAATGCAGCCATTTTGGTGTAGAGTTTTTCTTTGTTGGAGTATTTGACAGTGAACTCAGTTTCTTTAATAGATTTAGGGGTATTCAGATTTTCTGTTTTATTTTGAGTCTGTTTTGCCAAGTGGTGGGTTTCGAGGAATTGATTGATTTCTTCTAAGTTGTCAGAAATATATTAAAGTTTATAATATTGCCTTATTTTTCTTTTATTATCTGTAAGATGTGAAGTGATAGACCTTTCATTTCTTATATTGTTAGTTTGTGTCTTCTCTCTTTGTTCTTTCCTCTTCATTAGTCTAGTTAGGAATTTATAAAAATTAAAAAAAAAATTTTCAACAATCCATCTTTAAGAAATAACAGCTTTATTGAGATATAATTCACATACTGTACAATTCACTCATTTACAGTGTTTAATTCAGTGGCTTTTAGTGTATTCACAGAGTTGTACAATTATCATAAAGTCAGTTTTAGAACATTTTCATCACTCCTAAAAGAAACCCCATACATTTTTCTTCCCAACTCCTGGTGTCCTAGGCAACTGTTAATCTATTTTCTGTCTCTGTTGATTTGCCTATTCTAGACATTTTATAGAAATGAAATCATACAATATTTGGCCTTTTGTGGCTAGCTTCTTTCATTTATCATGATGTTTTCAAGGTTCATTTATGTCATGGCATTTCTTTTTATTGTTGAATAATATTCCATTGTGTGGCTATACCACATTTTATTTATCCATTCATGATGGACATTTGAGTTCTTTTCACTTCTTAGCTATTATAAATAATGATGCTATGAACATTTGTGTACAAGTTTTTGTGTGGACATGTGTTTTCATTTCTCTTGTGCATCTACCTAAGAGTGGAATTGCTAGGTCCTATTGTGACTCTGTTCAGCCTTTAGAGGAATTGCCAAACTGTTTTCCAGAGCAGCTCTGAACCAACTTTTAGCTTTGTTAATTTTTGTATTGTTTGTCTGTTTTTCATTTTATTGATTTTTGCTGTTTATTTCTTTCCTTCTAATTACCTTGGGTTTACCTTGCTTTTAACGTACAATTTTATTAATTTTATATTTTTCTTGTTTTTAAATTCAAATATTAAAGCCATAAATTTTCCTCTAAGCACTCCTTTGGCTACAGCCCACAAATTTTGATATATTGTAGCTTTATCATTCATGTCCAAGTATTTTCTATAATTTAGAAATGTTTGATTTCTAGAAATTTATAGTTTTTTCCTAGATAACTTTTTGTTATTGATTTCTAATTTTATCGTGGTCAGAGAATATCTCTTATAATAATTCATTTTAATTTATTGAGGTGTTTTATGGCTTAGTTGGTATATGCTCTGTCCTGGTGAACACACCACGTGCACTTGAGAAGAATGTGTGTCCTGCAGTTGTTGGGCGTGATGTCCTATATTAGGTCAACAGGTGAAATCTAGACTGCCGCCTGTTTTTGTACATAAAGTTTTATCGGAATACAGCCATTCTCATTCATGCATTTGTCTATGTCTGCTTTTGCTTTATAACAGAATTGAGTAGTTACAACAGAGACTCTATGGCCCACAAAACTGAAAATACGTGCTATCTAACCCTTTACAGATAAATTTGCTGACCCCTACTCTACATCTTTTATGCCCTGGGAGAAGATGTTAAAAACTATATGGGCCGGGTGGGGTGGCTCATGCCTGTAATCCCAGCACTTTGGGAGGCCAAAGCAGAAGGATTGCTTGAGGCCAGGAGTTTGAGACCAGCCTGGACAAACACAAGTAAAGCAGCAAACCTACCCATGTCTGTAGATGTGTCTGTTAGGCAGGAGTACAGTCTTGCAGATGATATGTTAACTTAGCATTCATGTTTACAGCTAGATCTTTTATTCAGCAAGTCACTGTACCGTTGGAATGTGGCAGTGCCGTAGTTTCTGTCACTGATTTTCATCTAGCAGGCATTCAGAACATCACCTTTGTTAGTCTCTCAGCAACTACACTTCTCTAGCCAAGGAATACGATAACTTAGGGTGCTTCAGTGACTTTCTTTTCTAGTTTGGAAAGCTGAAATAAATAGCTTTTGGCTTTTAAACTCATTACATCTATGATAAAATAAAATCCAATGTAGTTTTCTCTGAACGCTGTATGTTTATTTTCAAAATGGCCATAATTTCCCTTGCATAAGATATAGTAAGGTAAATTATTAACATCTATAAAACCAAAAGATAATTTCGTTTCTTATTTATAATTTTACACAGTATTTTTTAGTGTAGATTTCTCTTTTCCATAAGTTAGAGAACTCTTATCAATTTCACTTTTTTCAACATCTTTCTACATAGATGTTACAGCCATGGGTTGAGAAATAAGTCTTCTCTATTTTAGAGAAATATAAAGTATAAATATTATCAAAATCTAAAGTAATAGTCTTAGGGAAATTGAAAAGTATATAGAAGTTTAAAATTTTTTTTTAAATGTTATTGCCATATAAGACAACAAAGTATACTTCTTGATGCATTTCCTTACAGGCACAAGGAAATCTTTGGGATTTCAAATATTAATTTATTGGATGATGATGAAGTTACAGAAATGATAGCAGTTATAACTGTAAGAGCACAAACTGCTGTACTGTACCGAGGACAAATTAAGTTAATGTCTGTGCACACACATATTTATACCTAAAACCTATTACCTTAAAAATTTTAGGAAACATAAAAATCCAGATGCATACATTCTATATTAGCCATCAGAGTGATGGTTTCCTCAAAAGTCCTGTAGCCTCTAGAAAACTCCACTGTACACTGTGAGAGAATGAGAGAAAAAAGGGCAAACAACATCTTAGTCTTACTGTGACAATAGTTTTGACCTTGAAGAACCCCTGAAAGGATCCTGGGCTCTCAGAGTTATCTAGACCATATTTTGAGAATCATTGGTTATCTGATACTTTTGGAATATATTGTAGAAACATTTAATAACATGTTGTAGAGATTATGGGTTTTGTTACATTCCTATTAAGAATATTTTTTGTTTTAGTAGGCAGTTAAATTGGCTGAACTGAAACTCCCAAACTCTATCTGCTCTGTTTTGTTCTTTCAGTGTTAGCCGGGCAGCTTCGAGTCCACCTCATACGTGCCTCACGCAGAGGCTAGCCAGAGTTTTGAGTGCAGTTTATGTGCAGAGTCTGTGGTTCTCCCTCTGTGGTTCTTTGCTCTCTGGAATTTTATTCTCGCTTTCCATCTGGTGTGGCAGCCACAGATACTTTTGTGTGTTTCCTCAACCATTAAGACTGCAGGCTTGTATCCAAAGTGCCTGATTTCTGTTTGGATTTTGTCCGTGTGGGGAATCTGCACATGCCCCAAGGGAAAAAGTGAAGGTGTGTGCTGGGCCCATCTCAGTGTGCCTCCCTTCCCTGTGGAATTCTGGCTCCTCAAATGCTTCCTGTCCAGATTGGTCTCCAATGTACTTAAACAGTTGCTATCTGTATTTAACCAGGTTTTCTAGTTGTTCTCAGCAGGATTAGTCTGATAGAAGCTATTCCTTAAGGGCCATATGCAGGAGTCCTGAGGCCCAGAATTGAACGTATTACTTCACATGTGCTCTGACTCGAGCATGCTTGGATTATCATGTCCCTAAATAATATCTTAATTAATGCTACTTAATATTGCATTAGGTTTTTGGCGGCTGTGTTCCACTATTGGCAAGACTTAACACTTGTGGCCATCCACAATCTCTCCCCCGACTTGAATTGCTTGCTGTTAAACCACATCTCCTTTGTCTGGTAGTAATGCAGCATTTCTTTGTTTTTAAAGCTGAGCACAGTACTTTCATTTATCCTTATTTAATTTGGGTCTTTTTTCCCTACCATTGAAGCCTCTTGAATCTTTCATAGCTTGATTTAGTTTTCCATTCACTTTCCTTTCAACTTTATAATTATTTGAAAATCCTGGGTTTTTTTTTCCTATTTTGTAATAGTTATGGAAAGTCTTACCACTGTTCTTTCTGATGACAAGTAATAAAAATTGCCTACTTCCTCAAGTAAGAGGAAACAACGTCACATTTGGTTATCCTCACAGAATAATTTTTTTACTTTTATGATCAGTTATTTGAGAAAATATGTAATACCCAAAAGATGCTATGAATTTGGTTATACAGGGTGTCTCAAAGTTCTCCATACAAAGGAAAAATTTTGTAATGGATATTTTGTAAATCTAGATTTAGCTACAATTTCCCATTTTCCCTGTGTATGGTGACTTTTGGGACACCCTGTACTTTTAAATGCCTTTTTTGCCATTCACAATAATTTACACACGCATATGAAAGATTATGGAACAATTCCTACTGTGCTTATGGATTCATGCTCCCTGAAAGAATTCAGACCCAGTGATGAGAAACCATTAGTCAATCTAGCTTACTGTTGTAACAAAGAGTTCTACTCCTCTTTATTTTTTAATTGACTTTTTATTTGGAAATAATTTCAAGTTTACAAAAGTTGAAAATTAATGCCGGGTGCAGTGGTTATACCTGTAGTTCTGGTTACTTGGGAGGCTGAGGATAGGAGGATTGCCTGAGGCCAGGAGTTTGAGGCTGTAGTGTGCTATGATCGCGTCAGGGAGTAGCTACAGCACTCCAGCCTGGGCGACATAGTGAGACCCCATCTCTTAAAGTATGATGCATGCATTTTTTCCTGAACTACTTGGCAGTAAGTAATGTCGTGGCCCTTTACCCCTAAATACCTCAGTGTGTATTTCCTAAGGACAGAATAAATATTGTCTTATATAACCAAAGTAGAGTTATACACCATATCCTAATGCTGTCGGTTCGTATTCTAATTCCAATTTTCCATATTCTAATGGAATATTTCAATTTTATCAGTTAGTCTAATAATATTCATTATAATATTTTCCCCTCTTAATATAGAATACAGTTTAGGGTTAGGTGTTACATTTAGTTGTCAGTCTCTTTGGCTGTTAGTTTCATGATTGTGACAAGAGGTGGTTCTCAGTTTTTATTTAGCCTCAGTCTTAGGCACCTCTGCACCTGGACATCAGGTTGGCAGGCCAATCTATGGCAGCCAAATTCTGCCTTATGTTTCTTGGTGGTACGTGTCAGTTTGAGTGGTCTTGAGAAAATTCAGGTGGAAGGTAAATAAAGGTTGGAAAAGTATGTTGAAACTAGGGGAGAAATTTTAAATAAAAAAGATTCTATTTGGTCCTGTTCATTTGCTAGATGTGGGCTGCAAATTTGGTGTTAGGTTTTCTAGAAGCCAATTCATATTGGGAAACAAGAACCCTGATTTACAGTGTCTCTAAGGTAAAAAAACAAACTAACTGCACATGGGAAGTATCATTCGGCCTGGTATCAAGATTAGAGGGATATATATCCCTTGAGTCCATATAAAGAGGACACTATTGATTGACATCTTCAACAGTACCTTTACTATAAATAGAACAAGACTGTTTTTTAGAATGTCTCTCAATGTAGGCCAGTTGCCTAATATTAAGTGTATTTCCATGAGAAGCAGAAATTATTTGATTTTGTGTCTACTGTTCAGAATTATTCTAGGGTAAAATTCAAGACCAGTGATTTAGTTGTAGAACTCTTCCTCAAATGAAATTTTATCAGGAAGCGCCATATATAATATAGGAAAACGTGGAGTTAAAGTGGGGTGGCGTACCTAGAATGCTACTAGCTCGGCTCTCTCCCCTTCTCGTTTTTCTGAAAGAGTCTCTTATTGCACCTCTGCACATGATTAGAGCCTTGAGCACGTTATAAAAACTACTGCCCAGAGAAAATTGGTACAGTGCATAGCCCCAAATAGTTCTCCACAAATGTATCTACCTGAACTAAATTCTGATTTTGTCCTCTATTAGTATTTCAACTACATTATTTTAAATTGTCACCCCTTTTTAAAATTCCTTATTTAGTATCATTCCCTTATTCTCAAACTGACCTTTCCTTCCACTTCACAAGTAAATTTATTTCACTTTCTACAAAAGCAAAACTATACAAAAATCCAGCTTCTCTGCATGTGTCAAAGAAAGAGATGAGCCTTTTCTTACGTAATGCTAATATGTCTACCTGTCCTCTGGAGCTTATCATTTCCTCCCTCCTTCGGGACAGTATGCTGTTAGTTACCCCCATCCTCTGGGTGCACAGTCTCTCCTTCTTTCCTAGCGTCTTTTCTATAATCTTAAAAAACAAACAAACAACCACCAAAAAAAACCTTTCATCTACCCAGCCCTGTTTTCCTCAGTAGCTGCTACCCCTTTCACCTCTCTTGCTAGGCTAAGCTTGAAAAAGTAGCGTACATTTGTTGTATTTCCTTTACTTCCCATTCTTTTGTTTATTTAAAAAATTCATATATGAATTTATATAAATATATGTAAAATTTATACAGAAGTAATATAGTAAGCACTTGTTATCAACAAATATAGGAAACAATATTACAATACAGTTGAAAGCCCTTGTGTACTCTTCCTTGAATACATATCTTTTCTTCCCCTCTAAAAAAACCATTACCCTAAAGTTGATGATGATTATTTCAGTAAGTTTCGTTTTTACCTTTGCTACCTATCTACAGATCCCTAAACAGTGTATGCCCGAGCTTTTCAACTTGGGTACCATGAGTGATGTACACGTGTGCCAGATGTCGATTCTCTCAGCCTTTGTTACCGTGACTTTAAGACCAGCCTTGTGCGTTTGCCCTGGTGTGCCACACAAATGGCACTTTCTGTGTGCCAAAATGTAAAACAGTTGGGGGACACCGATATTATTTTGTATATATTATTTTTAAAACTTTGATCAATAGTAATGTAGTATGTGTGTTCTTTACCCTTTTTTCATCTAACATTTATGAGATTCATCCATGTTAACACAGGCAGCATTTTTCATTGACGTATGGTATTCCATTATATGAATTTATCACACTTTACCCACTTGTCTATTAATGGATATTTATTTAAGCAGTCTATAATTTCTTGCTTACAAATAATGTTATCATGAAGCTTCTTATATATGTCTCCTTGTATGTTAGTGTTTTACTGGAGAAATATGCCTTGGGGCGAAATTGCTCAATTATAAGGAATCTTGAGCTTTACAAGATTTTGACAAATTGTTTTCCAAAGTGGTTATTCCAGCTTACCTTTACTAACAGTTTTAAAAGCTACCTTTGTTCCCATGCTTTCTGAACTTTGATTTTGTGATATTTCCCGTTTTTAAAAAGTTTTGCAGTTCTGGAGATAGATGGTAGTTCTAAAGATGGGTGGTGGTGATGGTTGCACAAGATGAATATACTTAATGCCCCAGAACTGCACACTTAAAAATGATTAAAATGGTGAATTTTACATTATATATATTTCACCACAATTAAAAAAGTTTTGCTAGTCTGATAGACATGAAATCTCACTGTGCTTTTTTATCTACCTTTCCCTGATTACTAGTGAGATATCTTTTCATATGCTAAATATCTATTTATGGTTTTTTCCCTCTAAATATTTCATGTTCGTATCTTTTGTCCATTTTTCTTACCAATTCTTGAAGGTTCTTTATATGTTCTAGATACAATTCTTTTGTTGGTTATGTGTGTTGCATACATTTTCTTTCAGTTATATCTGTCTTTTCCATTTTTGAAAATCATACCTTGATAGACAAAAGCATTTAATTTTAGTGTGGTTGAACTTATTTTTTTTCCTTTTTGATACGTACTTTTTATGTTTTGTTTAAGAACTACCTCCTACGATAGGGCCATAAAGATATTTATCTGTATTTTTTTCTAAAAGTTTAAAAGTTTTGTTTTTTACATTTTGGTTTATAATCTGCTTAATTCAATTTTTATGTTTGGTGTGAAGTAAGTAGTCAGCTTTTTCCCCCCACATAGCTCATCAGTTACCTCAGCACTATTCATTACACATTCCTTCCCTTCCCACTGATCTACGGCACCACATCTTCCATGTCAGGTTCACATATTAATATATGTGTGGGGCTATTCCTAGGCTTTCTATTCTGTCCCATTTATCACTGTACCAATATTACACTTAAAGCTTTATAATAAAGTTATCTGGCTGGGCAATACCCCCTTCCCAATTCTTCTCCAAAATTTGTCTTAGCTATTCCAAGTTCTCTGTTCTACTCTGCAGTTTTAGAATTCTTTTGTCAAGCTCCACAGTTGGGATTTTGATTGGAAATGTAGGTATAATTCATTATCCAAATTTAGTCTGTTCCTGCAATTGTGTAGACACGGAAGCTTTAGAGACCCGTCTATATTTTATTATCTTAAAAGGGAGAATTAATAACTGGTTTCCAGTCTTTCCAAAACCTCAAATAATTTCCTCCCAATTATAAAATCTTCTTAAACACCTATGTAAGATTTCTGTATAATATGAAGCTTTTAAAATGCCAGTTACTTAGTTATTTAACACTGAGCTCATTGGTTGATATGTTTTTGGATCGAATGCAGTGATAATTGTACAGTAGTAGACATTTCTTCTATACTGCTCTAAACATATACCATAATGTAAATAAACAATGAGAAAATATGTTAAAGATATGTGATTAATACAGATAACTCTTGGCTAATAACTAAGGCCATTTAAAAATGATAATTTATTGATCGAAGAGTTGCCTGAGTGAGATTTGGTGGTGAATCAAGGTGTGTGGAAGGGATCTAGCAAAGGGGCTTACTATGAGATCCAGAGAAGTGGTGGACAGTTTTCTCTTGTCAGCTCCTGAGATTCCAGAAATAGATGGCTGAACCATTGTCTGAAGCCTTAGATCAAGCAGTGAGATGAAAAAAATCTCAAATTGCATGTCTATTTGTTTCCCTTTGCTTGCGGTTATAGAATATGAGCACAGAATATGATCCTGTCAGGAAAATAGCTGAAAGACAGTTGCTGAGTAGACTGGACAGTCTCTCAGATTCATTAGCACCTTAAATGTGCACTCATGCACAGTTCCTGATAGTTTCTTTATTTGAATAGTGACTCCTGGGTTTAAATACTATGTATTGTAACAAATATTCAGGTATCAAAAATTCTTCAAGTGGGAACATTGGATGTATAGATTAATTTAGAGGGAGTTTTGACATCTTTGCAGTATTTGGTCTTCTCTCTATAACCATGATTTTACTTCTCCACTTATTTAGATAATTTCATAATTTTTGTTATAAAGGTATATAGATAATATAGGAATACAATTGATATTTTTATATTGCTCTTATTAATTTATCTATAGATTCTCTTGGGTATTGTACATAGTCATGTTTTCTGGGAATAATGAAATTTTGTTTCATCCTTTTTTTAACTTTCTTTTTTATTGCGCGTAAGATAGGACTTCCTGGACATTGTTGAATGTAAATGGTGATAATAAACATACCTGTCCCTTATTTTCAAGGAAATTCTTCCAGTGTTTTACCATAAGTAGAGTGTTTTCTGTCTGGTTTTGGTGGCTATCCTTTATCAGATTTAAAAAATTTCCCGGGGCCGGGCGCCGTGGCTCACGCCTGTAATCCTAGCACTCTGAGAGGCCAAGGCGGGCAGATCGTCCTGAGCTCAGGAGTTCTGAGACCAGCCTGAGCAAGAGCGAGACCCCGTCTCTACCAAAAATAGAAAGAAATTAATTGGACAGCTAAAAATATATATAGAAAAAATTAGCCGGGCATGGTGGCACATGCCTGTAGTCCCAGCTACTCGGGAGGCTGAGACAGTAGGATTGCTCGAGCCCAGGAGTTTGAGGTTGCTGTGAGCTAGGCTGATGCCACAGCACTTGCCCCAGGCAAGAGAGTGAGACTCTGTCTCAAAAAAAAAAAAAAAAATTTCCCGGGGCCGGGCGCGGTGGCTCACGCCTGTAATCCTAGCACTCTGGGAGGCCAAGGCGGGTGGATTGTTTGAGCTCAGGAGTTCGAGACCAGCCTGAGCAAGAGCGAGACCCCGTCTCTACTAAAAATACAAAGAAATTAATCGGACAACTAAAAATATATAGAAAAAATTAGCCAGGCATGGTGGCGCATGCCTGTAGTCCCAGCTACTCGGGAGGCTGAGGCAGAAGGATCGCTTGAGCCCAGGAGTTCGAGGTTGCTGTGAGCTAGGCTGAAGCCACAGCACTCTAGCCCGGGGAAAAGAGTGAGACTCTGTCTCAAAAAAAATAAAATAAAATAAAATAAAAAACAAAAAATTTCCCTAAAATAGGCAGTATCCTGTAGTGGTTAAAAATGGGTAAGAGTCCAGCCATGTTGCCTGGATTCAGCTCTTAACATTACCACTTGCTTGCTCTGTGATTTCAGACAAATCGCTTAACCTCTTTGTGCCACAGTTTTCTCACCTGTCTAATGGTAGTAATAACTGTTCATACTTCATACCGTAGTTTTAAAGATTAAGTGAGTTAATATATGTAAAACAGGGTTAAAGATAAAACACCTAAAACTACACCTGGCATGTAGTAAATGCTGTGTCTGTCATAAAGCCTTGTTTGCTAAGAGATTTTTGTGTTTTTGTTTTGAAATTGTGAACAGATCTTGGATTCTTCTTTAACTGATGTTTGACAGACTCATTGCATTTTGATAGTGTGTTAATATTAATATTTGTTGAGCTTAATAGAGTTTCAGATTTATGCTATGACTAGGATTTAATTAGCATGTCCTTTTAAGGCTTGGCATGTTTGGTGGTAATTCGCAGTTTATATTTATTTCTGGGTTGCCTTCTGTTAGTTCTGTTGATGATACTGACCTTACCTTCCTAACCATCCAACCATATAAGCATATTGCAGTCAGTAAAGAATCTGTTATCTAATGCCAGGGAAATGTATTCTTATACTTAGTGCAACTTCTTACTTTGGCTGTATTTTGGTGTTTTACTTACAGACGGCTGTCCATTTAAAATTCTGAGACTAAGTGAATAGAAGTCAGTTTAAAGTTACCAGATGAATAAGCAGTTTGAGGAGAACTTACCAACATAATAAATTTTGTTTCTGGGCTTTCTTTTGAAAATTCACTATTGTTGAAAAGTCTGTGCAGGAACAAACTTTATAGAGTTATTTGTATACAGCTGGGACTGAATTTATGGGCTGCCCTTCTAAGTTGCTAAAAAGCTGAAGATTGACAACGGCTTTCATACTGCATTATCTAGCTTGGCTTTTAACTCCAAGAGAACTATGCTCACAAATTGATGCTCTGTTCCTTTGGGGTTGGTATAGAGGCATTAAATTGTACTAAAATATTCATATGTGAGCGCATTTAGCTGAAAGCAATTGATGTTCTGTTCCCAAGAGGACAAAAAGAAATGCTGTATGGACCTGAGGTACGGAAAACACCCTGAGCATGCTTCTTAAAGGTAGTTACATGGCCTGGATGATCAAAGCCCTTACAGTGAAGCTTAAAATGACAAAGAAGTTGTAGAATTTATAAACTGTGGTTTGGATATATAAATTGTTTGGTTGTGTAGTAGTTAAAAAGTTTATTGCCAAAAATTAGGAGTTCTAATTATATCTTTGGTTTGTTTTCTTAGCTGGTTTTTATTAGACTGATTTCTCTAAACATTTATTCCAGAAGAGCAATATCAGCGAAGTTTTTTATCTATTATAATTTTATTATGTAAAGTTAAAAATTTTAAGTTTGAGAGAGTCTGTTGAATTCTTTTTTACACATATACTGTAACTTTAAAAGCATGCCACTGGTAATGATAATTCACATGCCCTGTAGATAGTGAATCTAATTTAATAGCTGGCATGAAAATCAATAAGAGTAGACAGCAAATCTTTGTTGAAGCTATCTTGGTGTGGTAACTTGAAAGGAATAAAGCTATTCTGAATTTCTATTCTTATTCTAACTGTATAGTTTTGGTTCTTTCATATAAAAACTGATTTATTTTCTTATGTATGGCTTCTCATGTGTAAATACACACATGAATGTCAAATAACAGAAGACACTTTGTGCTAGAAGGAAATGTTTATTCAGTGGATAATTGCTTATTTAGCATATGTAATTTAATATTTGTGTTTACATCAGGCCAAAGATATGAGTACTAAGATGTCAGAAGAACATTTTAATAACTTAATTTAATTATATAGTAATATTAGCCAGTCTTAGTCTGAAAGGGAATTTGGGATTTGGGAAACGGTATTTGGGGCAGGAGGAACATATTCCATTTATTTACAGTGAGATTGCTGTAGAGGATCTCCGGTTAGTTTGGATGCATAGTAAATTTATTATTTTCTTACTGGCATTACTTTTTCCCCATGTTATTAGCTCTCCTCCAATTCTTAGAACTTTAGAAGGTGCTTCAAGAAGTCTTTCTGTAACTTGGGCCAAACTTCACAACTCAGGTTGCTTTTTTAAAAAAAAAATAACTTTTTTAGAACAATTTTAGATTTAAAGAAAAATTGTGAAGATAGTGCAGCAAATTCCTACAAATCTTGTACCCAGTTTTCCCTGTTGTTACTATTTTTAAACGCATGTTAACTATATTTTTTTTATAATTATCAAAACCACAAGATTTTAGAATTAAGTTTTTTGAAGATGGGAAATTATGCGAAGATTTCTGTCAAGGTGATAACTTTCTAATGACTTTTTTGTTACATACCATAAAATTTCACATTTTAACCATTTTTAAGTGTACAATTAAGTGATAGTAATTATATTCACAAAGTTGTGCAACCATCACCACTGTTTCCAAAAGTTTTCATCACCACGAACTGACACTCTGTACCCATTAAGTAATAATTCCTCATTACCCTCTACCTCAGTCCCTGGTAATTGCTAATCTACTTTCTGTCACTAGGAATTTACCTATTCTAGATATTTCACATAAGTAGAGTCAAACAATATTTGTCTTTTGTGACTGACTTATTTCATTTAGCACGTTTTCAGATTTCATCCATGTTGTAGCATGTATCAGAACTTCATTCCTTTTTATGGATGAATAATATTCCAATAATCTGTAAACATTTTATTTATCCATTCATCTGTTGATGAACACTTGGGTTGTTTATTTTCACCTTTTGGCTGTTGTAAATAATGCTGCTGTGAACATTCACCTACAAGTATCCCTTTGAGTCCCTCTTGGCAATTCTTTGTGGTATATACATAGGACTGG
The DNA here is from genome assembly GCA_004363605.1 of Indri indri. Taxonomy (NCBI): domain Eukaryota; kingdom Metazoa; phylum Chordata; class Mammalia; order Primates; family Indriidae; genus Indri; species Indri indri. The sequence continues at coordinate 99,300 of RJWJ010000042.1, forward strand.
AATGACTGGGCCATATGGTAATTCTATGTATAACTTTTTGAGGAACCTTCAAATTGTTTTCCTCTGGTTGCTTTGTTGCTTATCTAGACTTCTTCACATAGAAGTTATCTTAATAATGTTAGATTAAACATCAAGAAAGGCTATGTGTAAGCATTGACCTACTAGCTCTTAGTAATTTGGGAACTAGGTAGCTTGGTGAGTGCAAAGAATGCTACTTGGAAGTCAGTAGACATAGGTTCTAGTGTCAGCTTTGTTCCCTGGGGGCTTGATTTTTTTCATTGATAAAATAAAGAGATTGCATATGTAATTTCAAAGATTCCCTACAACTCCAAAATTCTACAGAGATATATAGAATTTAGTTAGTTTGACTTGGATCAGTTAAAGAACCTTACTGATAAAAATTTTGATAGATAAAGTTTTTATTTGATCTGCTAAAATGCGGTGCTTTGTAATAGACTTGATTATATATCCAAGTATTTCGATGTTACATACACAGATATTTCAATATGAATTAACCATGTGAATAATTTTAGATGGAATAAAATAATTTCCATCATTTCTGGTATACTTAAAGTATATTTTCCCACAATGGAAAATCTGTGAATTAGTATTGAAGCTAATTAGGTAAATGCAGAGCATTTAGTTGCAAAATAGTTAAATATTAAAATTATATTTTAATGTGGAAGTATTAAGAAAAACTTGTTTCAGATCCCATACATCATATGTAATCAAAATCCGCAGTTAAAAAATAGTACTAAAAGGGCAACGGCTGAAATTTCACTTTTTCTAGTTTACATTTAAACTTTCAAATTGCATGTCATAATATAGTTAATGTCCTTGTTTAAAAAAATCTCTTAGCTTTGTATTTGAGCAACTGTGTTATTAAATTTTCATTTTGAACAAAAAAAGGTGAGTTACATAATGAAGCATATGCTAGTGATATGAATTGCCACTTGCTTCGGGCATGTTATAACTAGGCTAGTTGTGAAGAAGGCATTAGCTTGGATCCCTTTACCTCCTGGGAGAAAAGGCGGGCTGGTAAAAAGAATATGGAGGAACTTACCTCTAAGAACGAATTTAAAATTTCAAGGAATCTTTGACTACATAGTCTTTGACTAAAAAGAACCAAGTCTATCTACTGAGCCATGGGATGTCCATTCATGAAAAAAATCTTAAGAGGCTAGATAAGGACTGCTGTTTTTTCTTCCAAATGCATTTTTTGGCTTTGCTTCTAGACCTTTCCCTTAAATAGTTATTTGGAACAAGATACTGACTTCATTGAAAGCCAGGTCAAAATCTTTAGTTGAGGCCGGGCGCGGTGGCTCACGCGTGTAATCCTAGCACTCTGGGAGGACGAGGCGGGCGGATTGTTTGAGCTCAGGAGTTCAAGACCAGCCTGAGCAAGAGTGAGACCCCGTCTCTACTAAAAGTAGAAAGAAATTAATTGGACAACTAAAAATATATAGAAAAAATTAACCAGGCATGGTGGTGCATGCCTGTAGTCCCAGCTACTTGGGAGGCTGAGGCAGAAGGATCGCTTGAGCCCAGGAGTTTGAGGTTGCTGTGAGCTGGGCTGACGCCACGGCACTCACTCTAGCCCGGGCAAAAGAGTGAGATTCTGTCTCAAAAAAAAAAAAAAAAATCTTTAGTTGAAAAGTTTTCAGTACAGGTTACATAAATTAAACAAACATCAAAAACAAGAAATAATTTCAGAGTCCTGCCTCTGCTCTGACAGCCTCTTTGATGTCTTCACAGCTGGTGCATGTGAGTGGGGAGGTCCGCACTGGAGGCGTCCTGATGGACATGCAGTGGTCGACAGAGCACTCGCTCTAAAGGTTGTAGCTTGTGTCATTATTCACGATAAGGAAACTCGGAGCTAATGTACAAACTGATACTTCTAGTAACGTGGGTTCAAAGCCAGTGTTAGCTAAAGTTGACAATGCCTTCTTTAACGTGCAAACTTAAATTGGCTATTCATCTGATCTAATCTTGTTTTAGAGATTTTTCCCTAAAATAAATATATTTACTGGAGTTTTAACAGACCGGTAACTTCAGTTAAAGCATATTACCAGTACTGTAACAATACTGAGTCATAATATGGTTTAGTAGCAAAGGTACTGAAAGACTTAGGTTAAGAAGCCTGCCTTTTAAGAGAGTGGAATGGTGGTTGCCCAGGCCTGGGAGGTGGGGGAAATGGGGAAATGTTGGTCAGAGGGTGCAAAATCTCAGTTACGCAGGACGAATGTTCTCAGGATCTATCGTACAGAATGGTGACTATAGCTAGTAATACTGGATTGTATACTTGAAATTTGTTAAGAGAGTAAATCTTAAGTGTTCTCACAACCAAAAAAGGGTAACTATCTGAGGTGATTGGGATGTGTTAATTAGTTTGATTGTGGTAATCATTTCACAGTGTATACGTATGTCAAACATCAAATTATACACCTTAAATATATACAATTTTTATTTGTCAAATATACCTCAATGAGGCTAGAGTGGGGGAAGCCTACCTTTTACTAATGTGTATAACCTTGGACAACACAGCAAGCCTGCCTGAGCCTCTGCTTTCTCTTCTATAAAATGGGAGTAATTTCTGCTCTATAGAATTGTTGCCATCGTTAAGTGAGATCATGTGTTTAAAATAGAGCGTAGTTACTGGCGTATCATAGGTAGTATTATACACATGACTGTGATGATTAGTATGCTGTCTTGAATTCTGATAAAACAGAAGCTAACAGGGGCATTGTCTGAGAGAAGGGATGTAATTTCAGCTTCAAACCAAGAGTGTGAATGGAATAAATCTTCCATTCATGTAATACTCTGTTTAGCCAGAATCCTGCCTGTGACTTCCATAACACAGGCAGAGAGCTGTTTGAGGAAAGAGCCACAGATAGTTGTGCTTTGCGTTTTGGGGATTCTTCCAAAAAGAGAAGAGACTTAAACACAATTTGGCAAACAGAGGAAATAGTTTGGCCATTTAAATGAGCAAGCATGAGGATGAAAAATAGCAATGTTAATGCACAGGAGGCTTGCAGTAATTAGAAAATACAGTTCGGTTAATCTGTTTTCTCAAAGACACGTTTGTTATCTGCTATGATAAATTCATTTAACTCCTAGCCTGGCATTTGTCCTGTGTGTGTGTATTATGTTTTAGCCGTGATAGTTGCTGTTAAGGTTATGCCTTTGTAGGCTGTTGAGTAAAGAAGGTTGAGAAAGCATTTGCCATTGTGTCAAACTCTTGTCCTGGCTGAGGCAGTCATAGGAGTATTGTTTTCGAGCACATAACATGGATTTCTGAACTCTAGTTTAATTAGAACTACTTACTTGATGTGTTTAAAAGTTTTTTCCTTTAAAAAATGTAGTTTTTCACATTCCTTCCCCACCTCTATCTAGAAAAGGAAACTTTTGATAGAAAAGAAATTTAAAACGTTTTTTTTTTAAGAGAGGAAGCAACATTGGCTTGGTTTTTCTGCTCTGAATACTCCAGATTTAACTACTCCACTCATATTCATATTTCATATAAACAAAAGAGTAAATGTTTAAATCTCGCCATTCTACTTTGTTTAAAGTAAAGCGGATCTGAAGTTGCTGCAGAAAGAATACTGTTCCAATTTCAGAAAAAAGTGAATTTGTGGGTTTGTATCATAGACTCATGTAATTTCAATTTCATATGTATTTTTTTATATGGCCAACTTGATATGTCTTGGTACCTGCATCTGGGATATGTATCCCTGCACTAAGATTATGTTAGAAATTTGTTGAGAAACATACCCTAACTTCCTAAGCAAACACTGCCTAGGAAGTTGGGTAGAAATTCTGACAGTACTAAATGCAAAGAAGATACTAAAGTTATCAGTGAAAAGAAATTTTCCCAATAATATTACACCAAAAAAATTATATCATTAGTAACAACTTGACTATAGGTATAGTTCAAAGTGAAATTTATTATAATTGGCTGTCTTCTGTTCTATCGAGAACTGTAACACATTAAAAATGGCTTCTAGTTTAAAGATTTAGTGGTAATTTTAGAAATAATGATAGCATTATAGTAATGTCGAACATATTTTGAGCAATTCACATGCGTTTTGTTATTTACGTCATCACAGCAATCCTGTTGGCCACCGGTATGCGTCTCCATTTCACACACGAGGAAACTGAGCCTTCGAGAAGTTGAATAACTTGCCCCGAAGCATAGATTGATAAGTGGGAGAGTCAGGATCTGAACCTTGCTCTTTCTGATTTTATTTTTTTTTTAGTTGTGACTGTGATTAAATAAAGATAGTGGTTGTTTTTTGCTAATTTTCAACTTTCTTGAGTTGAGATCTTAGTGCACAAATTTTCTATCCTTGTTTTCTAAGGTGCATTTAAGGTTATAGATGTCTTTCTAAGTATCACTTTAGCTGTACCCTACATGTTCTGATATACCTGCCTTTCTTGGCATTTTGTTCTAAGTATTTTTAAATTTCCATTTTAATTTTTTGACTCATATTTTAGGTATTTTTTATTTGAGAATTGTGAGTTTTTAAGGATGATTTTTTTTTCAGGTCTGTCTAAAGTTTAAAGAAAAAAATGTAACTTATTAGAGAACAAAATTTGATAGTTGGAGAGTTGCTTTTCAGAGTATAAACTTATTATATTAAACCAGTAGTTTTCATGTGCTTTTGGTTTTCCTAGAGTGGGCCACACTACCTGAAGATTGATGGGCTTTCGTCCTTTGTTTGTGATTCTCTCTGTTGGCTGCTGTCTTGTTTAATCTTGCTGCCTCTAATGTCAGTCTTTGGCTCTGCCGCACTGCTGACTTTCCTTTCTGGTTCACTCTCTCACTGAGTTTAAAACAACCTATAAATGGTCTTGTTCTGAGCCAATAAGACAAAGCAGACACACAAGACTAATGCCATTCTGTCTCTAGATCTGTTGTCAAACCATGGTCCAAGGTACACTAGTAGAGCTTATGAGAAGGCTCTTCTTTAGTTTGTTCTATGGTAATTTTGGATGTGTACTGTCCAACATGATAACCTAAGCTATACCTGGCTATTGGGCACTTGAAGTGGGATTAGTCTGAAATGAGATATATTATTAAAATGAGTTTTACCTGTTTCTTTTTAATGTTTATTTTAATGTGGCTACTAGAAAATTTAAAATTAAATATGTGGCTTACAGGTATATGGATATATTGAGTGAATGTCTCTGTTTTGGACTTAATGACAGTGTAGGCTAAAATACAACATGCGGGTAGAGGCAGCTTTCCCTTTCACTTCTGCACTAGACTCTAGAGAAATAGGACTCAGATGGCAGTCTTAGAATTCCAGAGTTTCAGCACCAGGTTTGGGTAAAGCGGTAGTAACGTTAGTACATACTTACTTTCTGAAGAAGGCAGCTAAAACATAATCATCCACGAGAGAACGCTCTGACCATGTTGAATCTGACGGTTAGATTTCTGTAAAAATTATGAGGATTTCATTCCAATCATCCTTTGTTTCTCAGACATGCAGTTTTATCACCAAACTAGAACCATTAAACCCTGCTTTAAAAAGCTTGTTTTGTCTGAAGGACTAAGGGAATAGGAACAGATGGGGATAGATTCAAAAGTGGGCCCCTGCCTGGCAGAGCTATTCCCTGGTCTGCTTTCTGCTCATAAAGCCCTTCCCATTTCTCAGTGGCAGGGACAGAAAGTGAGGGATTGCATGAGAGACCGGAGCTCTCTCACACTTCTTCGCCGCTTTCCTTTATTTGATTACAGATTTTTATGACTTTGCCCTTAGCCTGTATTGTTAGACTATGAGCTTTTTGAGGACAGAATTAGTTATCTTTATATTACCTGTAAGGTACAACAACAATACCAGCACCAGTAAAATCAGTTAACCAGTGCTGCTGAACTCTTTCCCATTATGGTACACTTAGAAAAGTACAATATTTATACCACAGGGGATTCTGGCCACCCAGCACTTCCACTAGTCCATACAACTCTTTTGTATGAATTATAAAGTACCCTCTTTTTGAGTTATTTTACTGCCATATGTTGGAAAATAATTGTAATAAGAATGCAGGTCTGTAGTGACTATGATATGAATGGTGCCTCCCTCCAGAGTTGTTCAGTGTACATCCTGTTCAGCTGTACATGGCAATCCTGAGACCACCCCCAGAAGCCCACCTGGCCAGCCATTGGGCTGAGGGAATCAATATTGGAACAAATCTCAACCAGTGTATACCAGTGTATCTTGGGAAACCAGATACTATGCTAAGAACTGAGGCCTTTTTAGTAAATATCCTATGAAGTAGGAGTTCTTAAAATCCCAATTTTTCGGATGAGCAAAACTGAAGCATAGAGAGTTTAAATAACTGACCCACAGTCATGTGTCTGTCAGATGGCAGAGCTGGGATTTGAACCTAGGCAGTGAGTCTTCAGAGCCTAAATTCTTAACCACAGCAATATATTCTCCAGATAAATCTTTGTTAAATCGTATCAGACGCAGCAGTTTCTGAGTGCTGTTGCTGTTTCCATCTCAGCCCACTGTAAAGTGGTTTAGACCTCAGCCCCTAAGTTTTTTGGACGAGTCTATAGCTATAGTTTTTTTTTAGGTTTTGGCAAAGAAAAAGTGTTTTCTTTTGCCAGTCCTTGTTTGTGTTAAGGTCAGTGCCCTTTATATTTCAGAATAACCTCTCGTCCTCTTCCTGTCCTGTGGCTTTGCTTCTTCCCACTGTCCCCATTCTTGCATCATAGAGTGACCAACCTAAACTGATACCAGCCATGTGGGTTGATCTGTTCTTTCACTCTTCTGGATTGTAAAGCTTCTAGGACTATCCCTCCTTTCTGTGTCTGTTCTGTTCTTTAATCCCACCTCTTTTTGAGCACTTAATTGCCGTTCTCCCTTCCAACATCTCATTTTCTCTCCAAATTATCTCCTATCTGATTTAGAAGGAAAATGCCTCAGGCCAGGGATCATCTTGTTATGCTGTGAAACAGTATCTGAAGTGCTCCATAAATTAGCATGTGACGAGTCTTGTATATACTAATTATTATTATTGAAATACAAAAATGCTTTCTGAACCATGAGGAATTAGACTAGGATATTAGTCTAATTGCCTGTACATGTTTTTTAAAAAGGAAGAAAAAAGCCTCTCTTCCTGCCTGAGAAAGCTATCTGAGCCTCAGAACAGCAGCCAAAATCCCTGGACTCCTTTGGGGCTATTGTTTCAATGCTTTTGTATTTATTCAGAGAACCATGTTTGCACGATAGTAGAATAAAGTCCTGTTGGTCATGTTGATCCATTTGGATTATTGATGCTGATCAGAAAGGTAGAAATGGCCCTGGAGCACCTGCCTTTGGTTTGTTCTGGCCCAGAACCTGTTATTTCCTCAGTGACATTTATGGTTAAAGTCAATGGAATTCATTTTGGGAGAGGCAGGGGGTTTAAAGTAAATTTCATTTATATTATGTTTATGTTTACTGCCAGAGTGAATCAACATTTTTATTAGCATTTTATGATACAAATGGAGCTTTTAAGACTTGTTGAATTTTAATGTAGGCATGTATGTCAGAAAGACTCATTTATAAGAATATTGATCTTTTCCAGTGCTTGCTTTGAGAATATACCTGGAAGAGTAGTTAGGAAGAGTACTTAGTGGGACAGTTTGTCTGTTTGCTTAGCTAAAAAACTTGCTTTAAAAATCTTTATGTTAGAATTTGTTGGCCTGGTTTTCCTGAATGTGAGCTTTAGTAATTATATGATGATTAACAGTTTAACGAATGTCCCTTTATAAATGAAATGCTAGTCAGAATAAACTGGAATAACCTTAATGTTACCACTTGAAGTTACCTATAAATCTTAAATAGAAAATAGTTGTGCTTTTTCAAAGAAAAGAAGCTTGTTTATCACTCATGTGAGTGTCCACGTCTGAGGAGACAGTATAATGCCAGGGCCTTATTGCATTGTCCAACTGTGTATGGTCATAATTGACACACTGGATACTTCAAGATAGGATCATGCAGCAGTTGCTTTTTTATCCTCACCCACACAGTTTACTCTCTGCAGTGTGCTTCACCACCCTGCGACACAGTCTCTCTAAGCAAAATTGCTCTTACTTATCTTCAGACGGTCAATAACTATAGAGCAAGTTGAATCAGAAAACAAACTCAGCTCATTTGTAGATGATTAACTCACTTTGAGGACTAGATTGTTTCCTTTTCCAGGTTACACAGTGGTATCCTGCTGCTTTGGAAGCAGTTGGCCACTCTGTGCCTTTAAAGATAAGGTCTAGGGATAGACCACCGATGTGCTGGACAGTTACAGGATTCAGACTGCTGGAGGGCTGAGGCATCACCTGTCGTCGTGGTTTTCAGCTCTGGCTGTAATGAGAGTATCCTGGGGAGTTTTGTAAACAAGCACCAATGCTGGGGCTGTACCTCTTCTGTTTACAGTTATAGAAAGTGAGGCCCCAAGAAGGGAATTGACTTGTGTGTGGCCATGTACACTGAGGTGCTATGAAAAATCATATTAGGAGGCAATAACATTATTCCCAGATCCTAGTTGAAAAGTCCTCATATTTTAGAGTGAGCAGTTGTTAAATTAGATCGTAAGCAGTGCAGAAAACAGGGTGGGACCACCTGCTACTGTCATTGCCTTTGAAGTATCTGCCATGTAATAAAACTGTGACAGAGCCACCTTCAGTGGCTTCCACATATTATTCATACTGAGGAAAGACTTTACCGTCAGTTGTGACAAAACTGTAGTGTCAGTCTGGTTACATGGTGGGTGCACCTCCTGCCCAAGCCAGGACTTGTTAGTTCAGTTTATGTGTGGGAAAAGCTTTTCAGTTGAAGCTTTAATTACACGTAGTAGACAGAAAGAAGCAGCTAAGCTCTTTTAATTAAACACCTATTAAATCAGTTTTCCATGATGATAGTTTTAATTTTCAAACATGGGTTCTTTAAAAATTATACGTGAGGGGACAGAACAGCAGTCAGTCATCATTCCCTTTGTAATTGTTGAGGGCAGAGATGCAAGAAGAGGTGCATATATCATCTTCAGCATTTACTGAGAAACTACAGTGTGGAGGCCTTTTCCTTAGGTGCTGGAAATACAAAGGTTCAGCCCATGCCTTTCAAGAAGTTTGTTGCAGCAGGGTGCGGTGGCTCATGCCTGTAATCCTAGTACTACTCTGGGAGGCCAAGGCGGGAGGCTCGCTTGAGCTCAGGAGTTCGAGACCAGCCTGAACAAGAGCAAGACCTTGTCTCTACTAAAAATAGAAAAATTAGCTGGGCGTGGTGGTGTGAGCCTGTAGTCCCAGCTACTTGGGAGGCTGAGGCAGGAGGATCGCTTGAGCCCAGGAGTTGGAGGTTGCAGTGAGCTATGATGATGCCAGGGCACTCTAGCCAGGACAATAGTGTGAGACTCTCTCTCTCTCAAAAAAAAAAAAAAAATTAGTTTGTTATTTTTTATTCAGGGAAATTGTGTATGTGTATGTGTTTAGAACCTCTTGACACTGAATTATATTTCTGATTTTTCAAAATGCTATGTTTAATAAATGTATCCTAATTACCATTTTAACAAATATCTCTTTGTGAAAAGACAAACATTTAAGTCAAAATCTGTTTGAATATGTTTGGGTATATGTGTTTATGTGTTAATATACAATGTGTGTATATTGCGAGTAGATATATACTACGTGTATGAGTTGTGCAGTGATATTCAAATGAGTGCCACAGATGAAAAGTGCTACCTCAGAGGTAATTGTGAGATTAAGACACTTGGTATAAAATGGTTAACACAGGGCTGGGCTTGGTGGCTCACGCCTATAGTCCTAGCACCCCGGGAGGCCAAGGCAGGTGGATCGTTTGAGCTCAGGAGTTCGAGACCAGCCTGAGCAAGAGTGAGACCCCGTCTCTACTAAAAATAGAAAGAAATTAGCTGGGCAACTAAAAATAAATAGAAAAAATTAGCCGGGCATGGTGGCAAATGCCTGTAGTCCCAGCTCCTCGGGAGGCTGAGGCAGGAGGATCACTTGAGCCCAGGAGTTCGAGGTTGCTATGAGCTAGGCTGACGCCACAGCGCTCTAGCCCGGGCAACAGAGTGAGACCCTGTCTCAAAAATAAATAAATAAAAAATAAAATAAAATGGTTAACACAGTGTCTGGCATATAGTAAATGCTCAGTAATCCTCATTATCTAACATTTATCAATACACCGCCACTATTATAGGAATTCATAGGAAAAAGAGAAATGTGGATTAAGATGATCAGAGAAAAAGGAAAGCATAGTTTAAGTAACATGTGTTGCATCTGTTTTATTTAACATATCTTTTGCCTAAGACTTAAATTGCGAACAGCAAACACTTTGGAAAGTATGATATAAGTACATATCAATAATGTGATCTCTTTTATTTCAGGAACTTTATATTGCTGTTGGGATATCTGGAGCTATCCAACATTTAGCTGGGATGAAAGACAGCAAGGTAATTGTACACAACAATCATGCTAAGAGGAAAAGTTTTCACATTTTAAAATTTGAGTTTCACTGAATATTTCCACCTAGTTTCAGTGGAACCATTCATATTAACGTAGATCTGGGAACTGAAAGAAGTACAAGCTACTGTTCACTGCCTTAAGATGTGCTGCTGGTCAGAGAGGTGGTGCTGTGTCGTGGAAAGAGGCCCAAGCCCGAGTTGCGGCTCCACTGCCAGCTGAATGCATAGTGTGTCCTGTGTGCACCTCGGTTTCTTTGTCTGCCAGATGTGGGTGTTGGGTGATGGTCACTAGTGTCTCTTTCAGCTCTGATGGCAATCTACGGGTAGAAAATGCGAGGCTTAAGCAACTTGATGAGGTTCTAACCATCTAACTTGTTTATGAGGTTCTGATCCCTGATTCTCTGTCTGCTTCACCCTGGTCCCCTAATAGTCCCACCCTCAGTAGAGCCCTTCGTCCTGAGTTGTTACCAAAGTGTGACCTACACATTTTTGGTTGGAGCATTGGGCCATCTTAATACCTCAGGAATTATCAGACATGCAGTGAGTAAAGGAAACCCTTGATTTCAGCTTGCTACTCAGACTATATCTGGAAGTCCTGTGTAATGACTCTGTGAACATATATTTCAGAATATGACACATTTATTCATGCATAACAATGTACAGTGTGAATTATGAACTTATCTTTCATGAAGCCTGAGATGCCTCTGACATTCCTGCATTTGTCCATTCAGATGGAAGTTTGATATAAAAGATAATAAAACTTTTAACAGGCTTAACTTCTAACTTGAAGAAATGCATGCACTACCTCTTTGTAGGCTCTAAATGAATTGGTCCAAAACCAGTCATATTTTACAGTTGGATGGCAGCTTTCTTTACTGAGCTGTGAAAAGAGCAATGCCAGCGGGGAAAAGGTGATTGCTACATCAATAAAAATCAAAAAACCAACATTCCAACACCAACAGCATTAAAATACATTTTTAGCCAGACCAGTTCAGATGTACACAGAATTCTGCTTCTCTAAAATAAAAGATTTTGTTTGCCAGGAAGATCCTGGTGAAAATTCTCACCCCATGCCAGTAGAGCTGCACTGTGAGAGACAGCCTAGATAGTGTATGTCGAAGCAGATAGGGAGCAGGTGAAATAAGGAGACCAGCGCTGGGGGACAATCCATGGAATAAACTCCAGCTAAGCCTTTGTCTCTCCATCTAGCCAACAAATATTTATTATGCATATTTCTTGCACTAGATGTTGGGGATGCTTAAATGAAAGGCATAAGCCCTGGTGTCACTGTCTTGTGTGGGAGACAGGCGATCTTTAGTTGTAATTTTGGTTAAGTTCTAAAATGGGATATTAGAATGGTTTAAATCTGATAGTTGCATTGCCTACAAGCTGCAATTTTAATTAGCATTGTGATATAGTTGAATGAATACAAGATTGGGTTGTTATTTCAAATGTGAATTAATCTAACAAAAGTAATTTTTGAACTGTCTATAATAATACAGTTGCATACAATCTGTGTATTTCAAAACTCTGTAAGGAGGAAGAGCTTGAATTTATAAGGAGCTGTTAAGAGAGTTCCAGTATAAGCAAGACTTTATCATTGTTATTTACAGGTGATAATTCAGGAATATTATTTTGGTAATCCAAAAAACTATAACCAGCCCACATCTTTTTTCTTAAATACTGTATTGGTTCCTTGCCCACAGTTGTGCTCTTTCTTTAAAAATAACTTTTATATAGTGGGATGAAAAAGCTTTCAGATGATTGAACTGTCAGATATTTGACTAAGTGGCCTTCAGGAGAATCATTAACCATCATTAATTAAATAAATCTCTGCTATAGCTGTGAAGCAGAAGAGAAATACCTCAGTGCAAATCAATGCCTGTGATTTAAAATGTTTGTCCTTGTGCCTTTGGATTTGAGGCTCATATTTGGAACTTGTTTATTGTCTCTGACCATGTATCTTAATATACATGGCATGTTTCCCTGGATTGGCAGTTACCTGGATTACACTGTGCTCCAGTCTCAGACATTCTGGCATATTCTGCCCATCTCTTTTAGGAGCCCTTGTAAGGGAATTACACAGATGTTGTAATATTTTAAGTCAGGCTATATCAAAATACTTAATATATTTTTTAATACCAATTGTTTTCATAGCATACAGTAACAGACAGGTAGAAACTTACTTCTAGAAGTTTGAATCACCGAAATCCACTGTCTATTAAAATGATACCGCATTAGAGTCAAACTCTAATTTTACTTTAATTGCAATGGTGTTAGAAGCATCTGTGGGGAATACCAAGCTATTTTTAGTATATAAATAAATCCGGTATTAATAAAAGAATGATTTTGAGTGACCATTGCTCCTTATTCTCTTAATAATCTCTTTACTGTTCATATTTAAGAATATTTTTAGGCTGGGCATGGTGGTTCATGCCTGTAATTGTAGCACTCTTGGAGGCTGAGGCAGGAGGATCACTTGAGCTCAGTAGTTCCAGACCAGCTTGAGCAAGAGCGAGACCCCATCTGTACTAAAAAAAGAAAAAAAATCATCCGGGCCTCGTGGCAGGTGCCTGTAGTCCCAGCTACTCGGGAGGATGAGGCAAGAGGATCACTTGAGCCCAGGAGTTTGAGGTTGCTATGAGCTATGATGATGCCACTGCACTCTAGTCCAGGTGACAGAGCAATACTCTGTCTCAAAAAAAAAAAAAAAAAAAAGTTTATAGGAGATAAGAGAAACATTTGATAGTTTATAACAGACATAATAATTTGCTTATTACATATATTTGCTGCATACATAAGGACTTAAAATTTTTTGTTTTAAAGTTCTCCTTTAATAACAGGCTGGCAAAATAATTGGGTTTTTTATTCTCAGACAGACCCAGGATAGTAATTTTAAAAGGATAAATAAAATGGAGAATACAGAGGACAAAATAGTTGAGTGACAAAGGCTGTGAATTTGGGTGTAGATTTGTTTTTTTCCATAAGTCAAAAAGAAATTTTAAAAAATAATGATTTTATTTCCTTTTTTTTTTCCTTTTTCCTTGGGACAGGGTCTTGCTCTGTCACCCAGCCCTGAGTGCAGCGGTATGATCATAGCTCCCTGCAACCTCCAATTCCTGGACTCAAGCGATCCTCCTGGCTCAGCCTCCCAAGGAGCTGGGACTATAGGCACTCACCACCACACCCAGCTAATTTTTAAATTTTTTTTTGTAGAGATGGAGGTCTCACTATGTTACTCAGGCTGGTTTCCAACTCCTGGCCTCATGCAATCCTCCCACCTCTGCCTCCCAAAGTACTGGGATTATAGGTGTAAGCCATCATGCCCAGCTGATTTTAAATTTTTAATACTGAGATGGGCTAGTGGGTGGGTAAGAGGTAATTTTATTACATTCCGACCCAGAAATTTCTAATAAATTTACAATATTGGCACAGATGTGTCAAATTAATGTTATTTGGTCAACATTTTAAGAGGAGTTAAAATAGAACTATTAATCTGTATGGTATGTTTTGTTTTTAAAAGTCAGACTCTTTGTTTTTGTTTCACAGACAATTGTGGCTATTAATAAAGACCCAGAAGCTCCAATTTTCCAAGTGGCAGATTATGGAATAGTTGCAGATTTATTTAAGGTAAACTGACCTTGAAAGAAATTGCTATTATCTAGATTGTCATCCAGTAACCCCTTACAGTCGGTCAAGGATGAAGCTATTAAAAGAAAACATTGCGTGTTTATGTATCTGTCTGTATATGTGCTATTAATATACGTACACAATTTTGACCTAAAGTTAAGTTGCCCTAATAAATATGTGTTGTTTATGTAGAGTATTATAACTTTCCCCTTAAGAAGGAGTCCAGATTGTCTTTAAAATATCCATATGGCTCTTGGCTTCTCACGTGCGAAGTTAACACACAATGTGAAATGAGTCAGGTAACCTAGAATCATAGTTGGCAGGTACCCTAAAGAAATTAACGTCAAACCTCCTTATTTGAGGATTTGCCGAGGACACTAGAGCTTTTCAGGAGAGTGAGCACTCCAGTCCACCTCTTGGACTCAGCAAGAGTACTCCGCTGGCTGTATCGAGGGTTAAAGGCCTCCTAACGTAACAGGCATAAGGAGGACACTGACTCCCACTCCTCACAGCCTTCACTTTTGAGTGTCTTTCTGCCCTGCCATCACCCCCATATTTGCCCTTCCCACAAGAAAAATTACTTTAATGATACTGATTAATTTAGTGAATTATGCGTGATGAGCACCTGATACTCAGCACATTTGAAAGTCATGACCTTTAAGGTCATGACTTATGCTTGGCTTGGCTTCTTCTTTCCCCCTAGGCCTGCCTGCCAGCTTCTGGGTTACCTTGTGCAGAAATCATATGTGCATGAATTGACACTCTGGAATTAGCATCCCACCCTAGGAAAAATGGGTTTGCTGGAGTGAGGAACCCCTCACATCGACCCACTGGAAGAGGCTGTGGGCTGCAGCCTGAGAACAGAGCCAGGGAGGTCCCTGCAGCAAGAAGATTGGCCCATTACCGTAACTCCTCCAGCACTGCATGTGATCTGGATGCACTAGTGAGTGCCCGCTGAGAGCACATTTGTACTCAGAAGTATATGTGTACGTTTGCTCAGTGCAGATGGATGTGAGCTCTTTCAGCTGTTCGGTGATTCCTGAGTAATGGCTCAGACATGTGGAGACGAGGTTGGGCTGCTACTCCAGTTCAGTGCAGGGCGTTCTTCCCCCCAGGAGGCCCCCAAAGAGCCTAGATCTTGCTTGGGAAGAATATGTACCCCCTCCAGTGACCCTGTATCTGAAATTTGGGGTTCAGGTAGGTCAACTGCTCCTATTGCCTGGCCCAGGTATGTAAGAACAAACAGTAACGGTAGTCATTTGGCCACTAAGATGTCCCAATGGAAAGGGGAGCTAGCATGCAAAAGAAAAATTTTTTGTTTATGCGATGATAACTGTCCAAGTAGCAAGAATTTAGGTAGGTGTGGATAGAGAGGTAAATGTTCTTTTTATTTAAAAGCTAAATTAAACACTTTCTCAACCCCAGCCATGTACCATATTGACACGTTTGCAAAGTCATCTACTGTAGTTGGCTTTTATTTTTCCTCAAGAGAATATGCTAATAAACTTATAAGTAATTTTGTTTATTTTACATTGTTTTCCTGTCTGCCTACATAATAGGTATTACAACTCATATGATAAAAAGATGAAGCATTAAACAGTTGGAAATTTCAGTGTTCCTCCAGTGTGGACGCTTGTCTTGGAGCAAGAGCTTCTTTATACAGTTATTGACAGAGTCACACCACACACACTGTGCTGCTTGTGTTACGGGCAGCTCCCAGGCTTGGCAAGAGAGGATGTGAGTGTGAACTCAAAGAGGTAGCTCGAAAAGAGGGGTCCTCAGACACCGAGGTGGAAAGGGACCTCAAAAATCATCCAGTCGGCTGACTTCCAACCTCCGTTTCTCAAGCCATTTTTGGTGTTTTAAGAAGCCCACATTTGACTATAGAGAGACTGTTTGGACCAAGAAATCATGTTTACTTGCTTTGGCTAGAATTTTCTTAGGGCGGTAATATCATGCAGCTCCGAAGTTCTGAAGTACAGTTATATATGTCTTTGATTAATATAAAGGTAGAGAAGTTAATCAGTTCTTTAAAATATAGTTAGGGAAAAAACTTGTAATTAAAGTTTATGAAAATATTAAAAATAATGCAGACTCCCGTTTGTTACTACATGAGTAACACAAGCCAGGTACCTTCTTTTTAAGGTGCCCGTCCCAGAAAGATGTGTTCTGGGACAGTCACTCCGTGGGCGATTGGCACAGCTAAGCCAGCCTCCTGCCTCTGTTCTCTCCAGTTCATCAGGCACCACAGCGGGTGGGTCACCACTGCTGCTCTACCTTGGATAAATGACAGTGAAAAGTACGACGCATCGACAGACTTGAGGAACCTAGACAGTACCCAGCAAACCATTTGCTCAGCTGAAATCAGAAAGAGCTTATTGTAGATGAATATTAGAGTAATTCTGACAGAAGAGCAGACAAGGTGGTTTGGTAAATAGACTCCTCGCTGGCACCACCCCCTATTTTTAAAAATCAAATATTTAATGGTATAACTTTTAAAACTACAGTTATACAAATTATGAATGAGAATTAGCATCATCTGTTTTGGATTAAGATCTAAAGAAAATATAAATCAAATAACAGCTGTACAAAAAGGACTTTTTTATGAGATTAAGAGTCTCGTGCTCTACTGACTGAGCTAGCTGGGCGCTGGTAAAAGACTTTTTTAGACTAAACTGTTGTATAAAAATTTTAAGTTGCAAACTGTATCATGCGTACAGCTATTAGACTAATAATTCCCTAGGTGATATTTTGTTCACCAGATATAACCATGTCTGGAATAGAGATATATATATGTAACATTTTATTCTCTTATATTTACTGTTTCATTTCACCCTTCAACAATTATAAGTTATTATAGAAAGGACAAGTCTTTTTTCTCCTCATAAAACAAATAATATAGTACAGTGATTAAGAGCTTTAATTCAAATTCTGTCTTGGCCACATGCTACTTAAATTATCTTGGCCAAGTTATTTAATCTCTCTGAACATCAGCTTCCTTATCAGTAATATAAATATTGCATACCTCCCTTAAAGGCTGTAATGAAGATTAAATGAGATTATATTGCATCTAGTACAGTCTGTGATAAATATTAGCCTACCCGTTTGTATTTCCTTACATCCAGGTACATAGTAGGTGCTCAATAAATGGTAAATATTAATATTGTAAATTGGAGTTAGAGGGACAGGGCATAGGGCACCACTTGAGTGTGGCTTTTTTTTTTAGTATAACAGCTTTACTGAGATAAAATTCATACACCGTAAAACTCACCATCTTAAAATGTCTAATTCAGTGGTTTTTAGTATCTTCACCAAGTTATGTAGCCACTGTCTAATTCCGGAACATTTTCATCACATCAAAAAGAAACCCCATATCTATTAGCATTCACTCCCTATTCTACACTCCCTCCCTGCCTCCAGCTCCTGGCGACCATTAATCTTTCTGTCTCTGTAGATTTGCCAGTCCTGGACATTTCGTAGCAGTGGAATCATGTAATGTGTGGTGTTTTGTAACTGGCTTCTTTCACTCAGCATGAGGTTTTCAGGGTTCATCCATGTTGTAGCATCTGTCACTACTTTATTTCTTTTTCTTGCCAAATAATGTCAATTGAATGGATATGCCACATTTTGTTTGTCCATTTATCATCAGATGGACATTTTGATTTTTTTCCCCTTTTTGGCTATTATTTATAATACTGCTGTGAACATTCATGTATAAGGTTTTCTGCAGACATATGTTTTAATTTCTTTTGGGTATCTATATGTCTGGGAATGGAATTGCTGGGTCACATGGTAAGTCTGTATTTAACATTTCGAAGATGTGTCAGACTTTTCAAAGTGACTGTCTTGGCTGGGCGTGGTGCCTCACACCTATAATCCTAGTACTTTGGGAGGCTGAGGTGGGAGGATCGCTTGAGGCCAGAGTTTGAGGCCGTCATGCATGAGCTCTGATTGGGCCACTGCACTCCAGCCTGGGTGACAGAGCAAGATCCTGTCTCAAAAAGAAAGTGGCTGTCACATTTTACATTCTCACCAAAAATGTGTGAGGGCTCCAGTTTCTCCATATGCTCACTAACACTTGTTACTATGTCTTTTTGACTATAGCCACTCTATTGGGTGTGAAGTGGTATCTCCTTGTGTTTTGTTTTGTTTTTTTTTTTTTTTTTTGGGAGACAGAGTCTCACTCTGTTGCCCAGGCTAGAGTGCTGTGGCATCAGCCTAGCTCACAGCAACCTCAAACTCCTGGGCTCAAGCGATCCTCCTGCCTCAGCCTCCTGAGTAGCTGGGACTACAGCCATGCGCCACCATGCCCAGTGAATTTTTTGTACATATTTTTAGTTGTTCAGCTAATTTCTCTTCCTATTTTTAGTGGAGACGGGGTCTCTCTCTTGCTAAGGCTGGTCTCGAACTTCTGACCTCGAGTGATCCTCCCACCTCGGCCTCCCAGAGTGCTAGGATTATAGGCGTGAGCCACCAAGCCCGGCCTCTCTTTGTGGTTTTGATTTGCATTTCCCTGAGGGCTCATGATGTTGAGCATCTTTTCATGTGCTTATTGGCAATTTGTATGTTGTCTTTGGAGAAATGTCTATCCAAGTCCTTTGCCCATGTTTTAGTTGGTTTGTCTGTCTTTGGGTTGACTTGAAGGAGTTCTTTATATATTCTGGATACTAAACACTTCTCAGATATATGATGTCCAAGTATTTTCTCCTGTAGATTATCTTTTCACTTTCTTGATATAACAATGTCCTTCGATGCACAAAGTTTTAAACTTTGATGAAGTCCAATTTATCTTTTTGTTGTTGTTGCTTGTGCTTTTGGTGTCATATCTAAAAACCCATTGCCAAATCTAAGGTTGTGAAGATTCACCTTTATGTTTTCTTCTAAAAGTTTTATGTAGTTTTAGCTCAGATATTTGGGCTGTTGATGCGTTTTGAGTTAATTTTTATAGATGGTATGAGGTAGAGGTCCAACTTCTTTTGCACGTGGATATCTGCTTGTCGCACCACCGTCTGTTGAAGAGACTATCCCATCCCCACTGGATGTTCTTGGCATATACCACCTATCTTTTAAACCTCTTTTTCTCTTCTCCCAAGCACAGCTGTTCATGATGGTCACAGTCTGTTTCCTCTCTCTGGAACCTTGTAGTGTTCATCTCTGTCTGCCTTCTCATTTCTTGCCCAGAATCCTTTTCTTCTCTAGGTTGATGTTCTGGATTTTCCTAATCTACATTCTCCTCCATTCCAGTATACAATGAGCACATCTCTGATTGAGTGGTTCATAGGCCTCTGTCTGTTCCCGCCAGCTGGGAGGCGGAACTCGCTCTGTCTCCCTCAGCACTTCCCTGAGGAAGTACTAAGTGAGTGAGTGGAACATACTTATACTGTGACTTGTATCAGTAGATTATCTTTTTTTAAACTTAAATTTCATCTTATTTGGTCTTACTGGAAAGGAGCTGCCTCTGCAATATCTAAGAGGGAATAGAAACAAGAATCCAGATCTTTCAGTGTGTTCAGGCCATCAGACACACGGTGAACCCGAGTTAGCGTTTTCTTTTCCCTAAATAAAGTAGTGTGTGGTAAGCTTGGAAAGTCTGTGGTTGGTCTAATAAAGAAGATATAGACAATGGGGAGAAAAAAATCCTCTCAGCCATTTTGTGGGGAATATGGTAGCAGGACATTCTGTAAGGTTTTTAAAAATCATATATTCTAAATCAAATTCATATTTTGCTTCCTGGGGAAAGAAGTTGGGCTCTTGCTTATTTTTCATGAAACACACAGGTCCCACATGAGGTTCAGCTAGCATGTCATCCGTGTGCCTGGCATGAGCTCATGGTCTCTCCACCGAGGAAAGCTGGGGGAAGCGGAGCCAGCACTTAATGCGCCCCTGGGCGATTGCCTGCTGGCTCCGTGGTAAACACGGGCCTTTTAATAGGCTGGAGACACAGTGACATTCGGAAGAAACAACATGTCGACAATTTCCTTAATAAATTTTGTACGAACGCATTATTTCCACCTAATGGAAATGTAGCTCTCTTAAATAATTGAGAGGCTATATTCATCAGTGGCGAGTTCAGCTGGGATCTTTGTGAGCTAGGGCGGCCGGCAGCCCCTTGGAAGACTGGGTAATTGATATTTTACTCAAGTGGCTGGGCTAGTTTCCAGAGTGTCTGTGTGACATTCCCTGCAGCCCCCACGCACAGCTCTCTGCTGTTGTCCAGGCAGTTGCAAAGTAGCTCCACACTGGAGGCTCTGCTCGCAGCCTCCGAACTGCCAAGACCAGGGGAATGATTAATCCTCTTTAAAATGGGAGCCAACTCGGGCAGTTTCGTCTGCTGCGATTTCTTACTGCGTCCGCTGACCGGCACCACCGCATTAGCACAAGGTCTTGATTTTAATAAAGAGCGAACACTGGATGTTCAGCACGCAGCACATTTTTGTGTGCCAAGTGATAGTAACGTGCTGAGAAAGCAAGCGAAATGTAAATGAATGATGAGTGAACGGATGAACAATGAGAGAGCAAGTACTAGCGGAGGGTGATTGGAGTCGTGACTGAGCTAGGGACGTCGGTGTGGACTTTGAAGGAAAGTCAGGAATGCGGTAAGGGTGGGAAGAACTCGGGGAAAACACGAAGGTGAAAAATACACACTGCTGTCAGCCCAGACAAGAAAAAATGGACTTCCTGTTTTCTGTGGTGCCACCTTGAAGTTCGCGGTTGTGTCAGAAGGGCTCCTGGGCAGTGATTGGGCTTGGGCCCTGCCAGCCTCGCGTGGGGCAGTCTGGCCCTCCCCTGGGTGAGCAGGGAGTTCTTGGGTGGGGCAGAGGGGACACTTTGTGCCTCAACAGTGATTGGCGTTGTTCTTGTGGCCTCCGTGTACTGTTGAAGGAGCTGTGACCGTCACAGAGAAGGCTCAAGTTGCTTAATTACGGTTTTGTTTTTTTTTTTTTTTTTTTTGAGACAGAGTCTCACTCTTTTTGCCCAGGCTAGAGTGAGTGCCGTGGCGTCGGCCCAGCTCACAGCAACCTCAAACTCCTGGGCTCAAGTGATCCTTCTGCCTCAGCCTCCCGAGTAGCTGGGACTACAGGCATGTGCCACCATGCCCGGCTAATTTTTTCTATATATTTTTAGTTGGCCGATTAATTTCTTTCTAATTTTAGTAGAGACGGGGTCTCGCTCTTGCTCAGGCTGGTCCTGAACTCCTGAGCTCAAACAATCCGCCCGCCTCAGCCTCCCAGAGTGCTAGGATTACAGGCGTGCGCCACCATGCCCGGCCAATTATGGTTTTTTTTAATTTGCAGGTAGTTCCCGAAATGACTGAGATATTGAAGAAAAAATGAATCATGGTCACATCTTAAGAAGAAAAGCTATGTCAGAGTATTCAGCTGGAATCATGGAACTTCATGGATGTCATAACAATCATTGGAAAGCATGGAGAGCTGCATTCAGAATTTGAGGAAAAATTTCTAAAAGATGCCAGAATGCTTTTTTATGGGACTATTATTATGTTTCTTTTTAATTATTTGTGGTTCTAAACAATTATTTTTTGAAATTTTCTAATTATCTAACAAATCTATAATAAAGCCTTAAACACTATCAGAAATATGCCTAGCCTCTGAAAGAAAGAGAAAATTGAAGAGAGGGAGTAAAAATTCATTTATTATTTTTTCTCTGCCTGTCTTGTTCATGGAGGGCTCTAAGTTTTAGGCAAGATTGTAAACATGAATGTTCCCCAGCAGCCTGATCAACCTGATGTGATTGCTGAAGCACATACTTTGTAGAAAGGCAACTAGATTAGCAAAGGCAGAGTTAAAAAGCACAGCGACAAAGTGTGATATTATCTTAAACACACTCCAGCCTTCAGAAAACTACAGCTAACGTGACAAAAGCAGACCTGACTTAACCTGACCCTGCTGAATGTATTTAGTTGGCTTAAATTAAATTTCATTTTCTGTTTCATTTTAAGGTTTTGTCAGTTTATAGCACTTTGTAAAGATGGCAGAATGGAGAAGAAGGAGCCACTTTGAGATACAGTATGGCCTCTTATGCAAACAAATAGTTTGATATTATTATAAGTGCTTAAAATCCTGCACAGAGAATGCTCTGGGTGTTCATTTGCCCTCCTAATAGCTTCCTTTGGGCTTTCTTAGAAAGCAGGCAGGCCCATGAGTTGGCAGAACATGTGGTCACCTCTGGCGCTCTCACTCAGCTGCCCCAGCCCCAGCCAAGGTCCAGACTGTCACCAGGGGCTGCAAGCTCGTGTGGGTGTGGGCCCAAGAACGGGCTGGTGAGGCTTTTAACAGGCCTGCAGGAAAGCGTGGGTAGGTAGGGGAGTAAATGGAGAGAACTGCCCTCCTGGAACAGTCAGTGGTAGGAGTCATCACCTGCATCAGTGATAATGAAGGGCGGGGCAGGGACCCCAGACAGTCCCTTCGTGTGGCCAGCCTGGGGCCCTTCTTCAATTCACTAGTTGGACCTTTTTGGATTTGTGTCATAATCACTTGCTGTGAAACTTTTTTTTTTTTTTTTTTGGTGCTAGCCAGTTCATGCACACCACAGAAGAAACACTTTGAAAAGTTATCTTTTCCAGCCTGAGCAAGAGTGAGACCCCATCACTACTAAAAATAGAAAATTAGCTGGGCGTCATGGTGCACACCTGTAGTCCCAGCTACTCGGGAGGCTGAGGCAGGAGGATCACTTGAGTCCAGGAGTTTGAGGTTGCAGTGAGCTACAGTGACACCACGACACTCTAACCGGGGCAACAGAGTAAGACTCAGTCACAAAAAAAAAGGTGTCTTTGGGCTGGCATGGTGGCTCCTGCCTCTAATTCCAGCACTTTGGGAGGCCAAGTCTGGAAGATTGCTTGAGGTCAGGAGTTTGAGACCAGCCTGAGCAAAAGCGAGACCCCGTCTTTACAAAAAATAGAAAAATTAACTTGGTGTGGTGGTGCATGCCTGTAGTCCCAGCTACTCAGGAGGCTGACGCAAGAGGAACTCTTGAGCCCGGGAGTTAGAGGTTGCGGTGAAATATGATCACACCCCTGCACTCTAGCCTGGGCGACAGAGCGAGACCCTATCTCAAAAAAAATAAAAAGGTGGTCTTGGCATTTCTACCTTTTAATGAGATGAGAGGAAAGCAGTAAAATGATGCCTCTTTGCACAGTAATGTCTGTGTTAGAATCCTAGAACCCTAGAATGTCAGAGCCCATCCATCTAGTCAGCCCCTTGGACAGATGCGGTTCCTGAGGCACAGGTAAGAAGGTGCTGTGACTTGCCGAAAGCCACGTGGCTTGAATCACCCTGTGGAAGTAATTTTTGTATCCTGTTGCTATCTTTCGAGGCTCTTCCCAGGGGCTAACCTTGCTCAGGGACTTCTCCATTTAGCCCTCATCTCCACCGGGTGCTGCACTGGGAGGCAGGAGAGACGGCAGAGCCGGCAGCTGCAGAGGCACCCCCGGTAGAAGGTATGCTCGGGGAGGGGCGTCCCAGGTGGTGCCTTTGCACGATTCCTTGCCTCAGAGCTGGACTGGTTGGTCTGGCTGCCTTCGTTCCCTCCTGTCACGGCTGTCTTGCCACAGCTCCAAGCAGCTGTTCACGTACGCGGTCCGCGCTGGGTGGAAGTGGTCGTCACCGTGGCGTTAAGTACATTCACTGCATGTACACCAGGAACTGGCCTAGCGCTTTACACATAGTAAGCTGCTTCAGTCCTCACAACACCCGTAAGTTAAATGCTATTATGAACATTATCCCTCTTTTACAGATGAGGAAGCTGAGGCTCAAAGAGGTTATGTGACTTGCCCAAATTCAGACAGCTTATAATCAGAGTCAGGATTTGAAACCGGGCAGTCTGGCTCCAG
Organism: Indri indri; assembly: GCA_004363605.1. Classification (NCBI taxonomy): domain Eukaryota; kingdom Metazoa; phylum Chordata; class Mammalia; order Primates; family Indriidae; genus Indri; species Indri indri. Next base: position 123,244 of record RJWJ010000042.1, read on the forward strand.
AGCAGTGACCTCACTAGGATGTGATTCTCCCTCGCCTTGGCTCCCTGCACAGTAACCTCAGGTAAAGAGCACTAAGTGCTCCGTGGTGGTCAGGGCAGGTGAGCAGATTCCAAAGGGAACAGACAATGGCAAGTTGATGATAACAAAGGAGGCTGCAGCCGCTCACCCTCCATAGCTTTTGTTTAGTCTTGGGGATATATGGTGTGATTTTGTTGAATACGTAAGAATACTTTCTGCTAGTTGGCAATTATTTCTTGTTTGTATGGTAGAATTAAATGTGTCACTGTATCAAGAGTGTTCCACAAAGAGCTGTGTGACATCCTGAGGCCCTGCTGCCTGAACAATCCTAAGCAGCACCCCCGGCAGTGGGAGCTGTTGACAGATTTGAGGCAGCCTCGTGACCTAACCTGGAGGAGTAACCTGACCTGGTGGTGTATCCATACGCACCAAGGGAGGAGGAGAAGATGGAGATGATTAGGGGAGGACTCCTCTGGCCTTGTGCCTCCGGTGGGTTTGGCTCTTTAGCTGCAGAATGGGCCCCGGGAGACTGTGAAAATGGGTCCAGCGCCGTGGGCGAGGCAGGCAGAGAGTGGGGCTCTTCCTCCCAGGGCAGCTGCTGCCAGAGCCTGGGTGTGTCTGCGAGGCTGCAGGGCTGGAAACGCCAGCCCTAAGTGCACTTTTTACTCTTTCTGAAAGGGATGGTCAGCCGGGTTGCATTTCGCGCTGTCTCTCGCTCGGCTTTGTGTTTGGTTCTACATAAGAGTGGGCTGAGGAGGCTGGAAGTCCGGAGAGCACGCTGATTGTAACAGGTGGGTTTGGTTAGCTGTTGCTGAGCTAAAGGAGGCTTGACTAATAACGGTGTAAGAAGTCCATGTGGGGTGACACACTGCCACAGTTCCATCTAGCCCCAGGGTTTTCAGTCTTCGTGGGGAGCCCGAATGAAGAAGAGCTGCTGATGATCCTTGGCTTATAAAGAACTTCCATGTATGTTACCCATGCGTGGGGAAAGAGTAGGGAACAGTCAAGAATTCAGACTCTCGGGAGGCAGTTCACCCTAGGTCACAAAGCAAGTAGTAGAACTGGAACAAAATGAAACAGAATTTTTGGCAAATAAATTACTTATTAAGAACTTACTATGTGTCAGGTGCATTATATATCCTTCACTAATCCAGCAGTCTGCAAAGTGGGCATCATTACTCCTGCCTTCTAGACGAAGAAATAGGAGAGGGGAATGACCAGAGAGGCAGTCAGGGAGCTGTGGAGCCCCAGCTGGACTCAGGCCTGGAGGGCTTGGCCTTCTACCGCACTGGCTGCCTCCCACATCTCCCAGGTTCCCCAGGACTCTATCCCCCAGTTTGCATTGCCTCAAAACAGCAAGCTTGTCTTTAGAAGCAAGGAACGGTGATGGCATTAGGGAATTTTTGTGCTTTTGCTGGCATTTACTTTCTGTTCCGTCAGTTTGGAGTTTGGTGGGAGGGAGGCCCTGGCAAGGCTTTCCCTGTCTGGCCTTTGCCCTCTTCACCTCCCACAACTGGTCATGTGGTTAAAGGCAGGCGACTGCTGCCTTTCCGTGTGCTCCTCCAGCCGTGCTCCCTTCCCAGTGTGGGCTGCATGGGGAACATTTTGGTCTGGGACCTGGGGACCACTGGGTGGGCTGGTCACCAGGACACTTGAGTTCTCGTCCTGCTCCTGTTACTGCCTCAGAGGCACCCTAGTCACCTTCCCTTTCTTTTCATGTTTCATTTTCGTCTGTAAAATGGCAACTTGAAATAGGTAATCTTTCAAGATATCTTTAAGCTTTAACCTGTGAATGTGTTCGCAGATGTCATACAGAGTAGGTAAATAGAGATAAAAATAACTGGTTTTGAGGGCTTTTTATGCCCAAGATGCTGTGCTGAGCCCTTTACGTACATTATCTCATTTAAGTCTTAAAAGGAGGTCTTAGTAATAACCCATCTAACAGAAAGTAGGAGAAATAAACTCACGGCACAACTACCCTTTGTTTTAATTACATCTGTGACCTAATTTGCCATCCCTAAGAGTTCTTTCTCGGTCTCGAAGAGCCCAAGCAGGCAGTGGAGTGCGAGCTCCCTGCTCTAGCTCTCTGCCTCAGTTCCTGCCAAAAAACCAGATTCCAAGGACTCGGATAACCTGGCCTCACAGAGAAAGAAAAAGAAAGAAATAACTCACTGACATCTCTCAGCCACTTCTGTTATCAGTCTGCTGAATCAGAGAAAATAAAATAAGCCATTTTTACCCTTTAAAAGAGCAAGCAACTTTTCCTCAGCTGCCAGGCACTTCCTCTGTGGTTGCCTGGCTGGGGTGAGTATGAGTGGGGGGGAGCAAGGTGCAACAGCCTCGCTGAGTTCAGGAGGAGTAGTCAAAATCAGCTGAGGGGGACGTGCATCCCAGGCAGAAGGCCAGCATGGGCAAAGCACAGGAGTACCCAAGAATGGTGACAAACTCAGTTTTACTCCCTGGAAAATACAGGGGTTGGACCCCAGTGCCTGAGTCTCCTTCTAGCCTGATGTTCCTCTATGCTAAGCCACTCTGCTCAGGGAAGCAGTGGTCTCTGTCCTGCAGTCTAGGCCCAGTCAGCACGCTGGCTTTCTTGGGTGGCATGTAGCATAGCCCAGGTCTTAGGAGCCCACGCCCCTTCTTTGAGCAGTGGAGGCGGAGGTGGGCCTACCTAGTTACGAGGCCTAATCGATGTTGGGGAGGCTCCTGGAGCACTTGGTGAAAGGTACCCTGTAAATCTCAGACACTAAAGAGAGCTGCCACATCCATCACAGTGTTTAATGTCCCCATTGATCTCCAGGGTAGTCAATTCCATTTGCTTGTCCGGGATGAACAGGCAGCCTGCTCCCCTATGGTGCAGCCTGGGGCTCTGCAGAAAATTATGCTGGCACTATCTCTTTGGTAGCTTGCAATAAATTTAAGCAGCAAATGTTCCATCATTTTCTTTGGAAAATTAAATTGACTATTCACCAGAGACAATACTGAACTTTTCAGCAGTAGAGCCAAAAAAAAAAAATAGTTACGAATTCCTCTCTTGGCTCACGTGGGGGAAATATGGGGCTTTGGCCGCTGCTGGCAAAGGAAGAGGAAGGTCGGTAAGTTGCCTTCCGCCTGAGGAACAGCGGTACTCTTTTCCCTGACCACGGCGACTCCAGGGCGTTGTTTACAAGGGAACGAACGGCGATGTGCGAGCAGGGCGAGCTCAGCAGAGGAGCCCACAGTTGGCTTGAGGCTGGGGGCAGGGCCCACTACCACCCCCACACCAGACTATCAGTGGCAGCAAGTGAAATAACTGAGTGTCTCCTGGGCAGCCGCCCCCCCACAATGCTAAGCGTCTGCTGGCAGCAAAACACCCCAGGCATCTATTATTAATAAGGGTGCCTTCTGTGTGTTTCCCCTGAAACGTCCTCAGAGGGCATTCCCTTCCACTGTGTCATTAGCTCTCCCGGCCCCCGTCTCGGGGTGGGAGGCACAGGAGTTACCGTTCCTATCATACAGGGGCGGAAGCAGGGTTTGCTTGGAGCCACACAGCAAACCAGAAACGGGGCTCAGCTGAGAATGCAGGTGCTCAGGCTTTGACACACCTGTATGCAGGTACAGCAGCATCTGAGGTGGGTGGGCGTGGGATGACCAGGCTTCTCTCCAGCACTGAGATGTCCGTTCAAAACCTGGGTCTGGCTGTTTCAGCTCTGAGTCGGTGTCCTTAAGCGACTCTGCACAGGTGTTGGGTGGGGCTCAGTGTTCTGTTGGTTCATTAGTAAAAGGAAGACTTCCTTGGACCTCGCTCATTGGAGGCTCTCAGCACTTCCCAGAGAGCAGGGCCCCAGCTCTGTCTTTTCTCTTGAGAGATACGCAGATAGCGCCAGAGAGGAGCTTGGCAGCAGCACCAGGACCGGAGGAGCCTTGGTCTCTTGACTCTGGCCTCAGTCAACAGCTGTCTTGGAGCGAGAACGGGGTTCCTGAGTTGAGGGTCAGATGGATGTCCACCATACTGAAGAAAATTCCAGGCCACTAGTCCCTAACCATACAGGGTCTATGACCTCCACCACCCACTGGTCTGTGGGACTTGACCTGAAAAGCCAAGCCCTGCCCAGGGCTGGCTGGAGAGGGACCAGTTGTGCCACTCTGGGAAGGTCTTACAGCTCCCAGTCCTGAGGGGCTTCTGACCAGAGCTGCAGGGCTCTGGCTTAACCCGCTGTGGGCTGGCCACCAGCGCTGCCGGCTCTGAGCCTTGCTGTCCTTGCTGCCAGATTTGGCACGCTGGCTGGCCTGTCTGGCAGGAGCTGCTGCAAGGCTGAGCAGCAGGGCCACAGGGCTGGAGTCTTGGTTTCTATCTCTGGCTGTCCTCATGGCACCTGGTTTGATTCTGGGCAGCTCACGTTACCATACCCAGCACGGCTTCTAACCCACACAGACCTAGTTTGAGTCCTGCCACCACAGTTTACTAGTTCGCTGTGTGCCCTGGGCAAGTCGTTCATTAGTCACCACCCTATGCCTCCGTTTTCTCTCGGAGACCTGGGGAAGACGGTGCCACTCTGCAGTGCTGTGGTAAAGGGGAGGCCTGGGAAGAGCAGCAGAGCAGACGGAGCCGTGGCTGCTGTTAGCCTCTCTTGCTAGCTAGCCCGACACAACGGCTGTTACCAGACCCTCCTCCCTTCTGGGAGAACCCCAGACAGCTCCCCTGGGCCACCAGAGTGGGCTCTCTGAAAGGGCGGGAGAGCAGGGGGCCGTTCCCAGAGCTGCGGACCTCCCGAGCGCCCGGCTCCCCCTCCAGGGACCCAGCTGCCACTGTAAGTCCAGGCTGCGGCGCCCTGGGGAGCCGTGAAAGCTGGAGCTTTTACCGCCATCTCCTGCACTCCAGGCCTGAGGACCTGCCCCAAGGACCTGCGGTGGGATAGGGTGTGACTGAGGCCTCCACCCTCCACCCTGAGGAAGGGCACTGGGTGGAGGAAAGAGCTACCATGCTCTCCGCCCTGCGTCCATGCTCTTGGTGCCAGGCACAGCCACCTGGCATCCCACCGGGTCTCAGGCGCCCAGACTGGACGTGGCAGCCTCTCTTCCCTCCGATGCTCCCCTCCCCTTCACTCCACCTCCGGGGGGTGCCAAGTTCCAGCAGGTCTCCCCAGCAGCTCAGCCACCTGCCTCCTCCATCCTGTCCCCCGTGGGCAGCCTCATTCCTTCTCCTCTGGACACAGCCTCCCCGCCCTGCCTCCACCCATCATTCCTCTGCAACTACCAGAAGGCTCTGCCGAGAGCCTTTCCATAGCGCCTTCTCCCTTCAAGGATGAATGCCCCCCGCTCGACCTGGCAGTGCCCAGCCCCACCCAGCCTTTTCTGGGTTGCTCCCAAGGCGACTGCCCCCAGCCCCCGCCATCCTCTTCCCAACACCGGACTTCTCCCTGTTCCCAGACGGCCTCTGCGGCACACCGCTGTTCTCTGCCCACACTGCTGTCCTGCCACCGTCGCTCCTGTTTGCTTCTGAGCAACGGCCGACTGGAAGTCAAGGAGGCGCTCTAAAATTCCCTGCTCACGCTTTCCAGGAGCGGGTCAATTCCGTAACTCGGTGTTGAAACCACCCCATAAAAACTGCTCTCTTCTCCCACACAACAAAGAGAGGGGCTGATTCTGACTCGTGCGGCAGTCCTGACACGGCATGTAAGCAACAGTGAGTGCTCAGGCAGGATTTCGCCTCACAGCAATTTGGAAATACTCCAATTCATTTAAAAGTGGACCAAAACACAACAAACAAAAAAAAGCAGAGCTCTTCTGTAGACCCATTTTCCAGAGGGGGAAACTGAGGCAGAGAGTAGGAGCCACTTGCCTGGCATCTTACCCCATTGCTTTCCTCCCTGTCTTGTCCCTGTCCCTGTCCTGTCCCCAGCAGACGCGAGTGCTGACCAGCATTGGGGCTTGCAGCTCCCCTGTGGCACCGGCCAGGCTCATCCGCCTGTCACGGTAGCAGCAGCAGCCCAAGAGCGGGGCCCACGGGAGCGCAGTGGACAGGGCCAGGCAGTCAGCTCACTGGGCATGGCTGAGGACAGTGGCTGTTTCCAGTCCAGTGGGTGGAGATCACTAGTTACTGACCCCACCGGCTCCTGCCCTGCAGATTACAAACCCTGTAACACCCTCCAGCCCATCAAGCGGCAAAAGCCAGGTGACCACTCTGCTTCCAAAAGCCTTAAACCCTGGAAGCCCAGTGCCTGGCACGGAGCCGGGCAGGTCTGGGCTCCAGTTCCAGGGCCTCTCCTATTAGTGTTTGACCTCAGGAGCTTCTCCAACCTCTCTGAGCCTCAGGTTCTCCACCTACAGAGTGGGGCTGGTGATACCTGCCTCACAGCGCCATTGGGAGGATTCAAGGCGCCCACGTGTGTAGGGGCCTTCGCGGAGCGCTCAGTGACAGAAGCTGTGACCCAGGATGCCCGAGCACGGCTGCTCTTGTCCTTTACCCACCAAGCCTCCCTGCGGCAGGTGTTCCGATTACACCTCAACTGGATTCTGCTGCCTCTAACACCTTTTGACCAAATTGAGAGGGTGCGCATGGCCTGTACATGGTCGTTTCTCTCCCTTTCTTCCAGTCAGCCATCTTTCCCCAAGAGGCTCTGCGCCCAGGCCTGTGCCCTGTGCAGGGCTCTGGGGGCCTAGTGCTCTTGAGGACCGGCAGGGGAGGCCGGTCCACGCGGGCCCAGCGTGGGACTGCCGCACTGTCAGGGCGAGGCCAAGGGCCACGGGAGCCCCCAGGACCCCTGGCCTGCTGGCGAGGGCAGGCAGGACACCCACAGAGCGAGAGGAAGGACACAAGGACAGGCGGGAAAGGAGCCGCGGCGGGTGGAGAGGGGCTGTCAGCCACACTTGAGTTCTCTTGAGGCAGTGGGAGCCCTTAAAAATGCAAAGTCTCCCCTTCCCCCCGTATCAAAGAAAACACGAGGGTCACAAACACGAAACCCTTTGAAGGCTGCTGAGCAACGGGGACCGGGCTTAGTGTCTGGGAAGAGGCACAGGAGCAGGCGAAACTGAGGCAGGGCCAAAGAGGCCACAACAGTCCAGCCCAGCCCAGCCAGGGGCCTGGGCCTTAGAGCAGCTGTGACGGGGCGGGGCTGGCAATTTGGAGGGGGAGTGGCCAGGATTCCTGGCTGCGCGTGAGGGAGGAGCAGGGAGCCAGTGATGCCGCGCACTCCTAGCGGGGTGGTGGTGCCCTGGCGGGAAACCTGGGAGGAAGAGCCGGCGGTGGGCGAGGGGCTGAACTCGGCTTTGGACCTGCGGAGTTTGAGGTCCCTGCGGATGGGGCTCTGGGTCAGCGAGGAAGGCAGAATTATGAGCTGCATGTTGGTGGGGAGACCGGGGAAGGGAACGGACCAGTCCAGGGTCGCACAGCCAGGCCGTGTGAGAACTTCCTGCCCTGGGGCCAGGGTTCCTTCCACTCTGTAAAGGCCCTGGGCCGCCAGAAAGGGGTCGGGGCTACCTGGGTGGGCATGCACCAGGCCAGCCGAGACCACAGTGAGCCACTCTGGACACTTTCGCTGGGCTAGCAACCAAAGGAAAACCTCTGCCAACTAAGTCTTGGTGCAGCTGGTTTTTATTATTAAAGCTACGGTTGGAAAATGGTTGTCCCTCTGCCCCCCGCAACCCGCCCCCCAGATCCATCCCTTTAGGTCCTGTGAAGGTGAAAACTAGATTTGTCTCGAAAAGACAGAAACGCCCATGCCGAAATGAGAGAATGAGGACAGTGAAGTAGGCTCAGATGGTGGTCTCCGTGGGAGTGTCGGCTCCACCCAGCATTCCTGGGAAAGGCATCGTGGTGGGGCTGCACGCCCCTGCTCACAGTGCTGTTCCCAAGGGTCCGGGTGGGCGTGAGGAACAAGGCAACGGAAGAGGCTGAGCGGGCCTCCACACTCTACCCTGCTGAAGCTGGGCCACAGGCTGGTTTCTGTAAAAATGGTTAAAAAAAAAATGCAGCCACAAGCACCACCCTCCCCTGCGCAGGGCGAGAGGAGGCGCCAGCTCTGGGCTTTGAGGTCTGAGGCATGTGGTCTCCTGGCCCGGCGTCACCTCCCTGGAGGCAGGCAGCACCCTTAGGGAAGCCAGGCGGGCTCCTGGGCCCCGTATATGGCCCTTGGCGGCCTCCAGGGTCCCAGGAGAGCTTTGAGATGGCTGTCTCCCTCCTCCCACCCTGCCCACCGGAGGCTCTAGGCCTCAGGGACCCTGTGCAACTTTTGCTCTTTGGATTCCAAAGATCTGAACTTCTCCTCCCGCGCGGGGGCGGCAGGCGGGAAGTGGATGGCGGGCCTGGTCTGGAACGCGGTGAAGCCCTCCCGGCTCTTCTGGTGGAACACGCTTACCCTGTGCTCCAGCTCAGGGCTGGTTTGGGCCGAGCCCGCCGGGCTGGGCTGGGTGAGGGGAGCTGGGTCCAAGGCCCTGTGGGTTGGGCAGGGGTCCTCCGACAGGGAGGACAGCAGGTCCTGGACTGTGGCCTCCGCCATCTGCTGCTGGGGTGGCGGCAGCAGCGGCAGGGGCGCAGGGCCGGGCTCAGAGGAAGGCGCCCCGTGGGCAGCGCTGCAGTCCATGGAGGAGCCCAGCGTCTGGCTGCTGTCGCTCTGCGCCCGGGTGACCGAGCTGCGGGTGGAGCGGGAGGCGCCCTCCGAGGTGGCACTAGCACAGGTGCCACTGCCACCAAGCTTCAGGGGCACTTCGAGCGAGAAGAGGTCTGAGGAGATGTTGGGCTGGTGGACGTCTATGGCAGCCGTGGTGACCACGCACACAGCTGGCTCTGGGACACCGCTATCTGCAAGGAGGAGGGGATCCTGGTCACACTTCACCCTCTGCCACGCCTTGGCGGACCCCGAACCGGACCAGGCGTGGGAGGCGGCTGGGTGGCGGCAGTGGGTGCGCAGGGGCTGTGGAGGGCACGCCTGGTGGAGGGGCCTTGGTCCCAGTTCCCCAATACCCACCACCCTGTCCATGGGAAGGACTGTGTGTCCCCATCATGTTGAGCTCAAGTGTGGACATGCGACATGCTTTGGCCAGTAACCCAGGAGAAGTGACCTGTGGCACTTCTGGATGGAAGCTTTATGAGCCAGCTGGTGCCTTGCCCTGGCAGCCAACAATGTTCCAGAAGAGACGGCGGCCGCTCTCTCCGCGGGTGCTGCAGCAACGTGACGACCCGGGAGCAGAGCCCCCGCCGGCCTGCCGTGGGCTCTGTGGCCGCTTAAACCAGAGTGCAGGCTCATTTGCCAGGGGGGGCTGGCGCAGCCTAATTCAAGAAGAACCGAGTTTCCTGCCAAGACAAGGATTTCGTGGTCTGAGGAGTTTCACTGTGGGTCTCATGGTCTGAGGAGTTCTTCAGAGTTCTAGATGGGGCGGCATGACCAGAGCCTCGCGAGGCTGAGTGGCCTCTTAGGATGCATCTTGGGGACAGAGGAGTGTGGGGGAGGGGACTGGGCCAGGGGCCGGGGCTGGACGTGCTGGTCTTTGAAACCAGCAGATTGGACCAGGTTTGGGTAGAAGAGAGAAGGGGGCTTAGGGGGCAAACTGTGGGAAAGGAAAAGTTCAGACACATTATACATGTCACCTGTCATACTCTACCCTTACAATGGGGCATAAACGGATTTGGGGGCTGTGAAATCCAAACTCAAGGCTTGAGACATCAGCTACGGAGAAACAGGACCCTGAAGGACCAGCTGTTATTTTAAAATTCCATATTTCCTGTAAGTAAAAGCCACTGGGCTTCTCTGAGGCTTTGTCAAATGTGAGAACGAAATGGCAAGCAAGGACCTGCCCAACCCGCCGCTGCTCAAGCCCAGTGGTGCCGCTGCCACCTCAGCCTCAGGCTGGGGGCACTAGGGCCGCTTTGAGCTCTGGATTCCAAGCCCCTTCCTGTTTCAGGGTGGCAATGTGCAGCTCTTATCGGTGACCCCAGGGACGCTGCAGGCCCCAGCTCCAGCGGTGGCATTTGCATTTCAGCCTCAGCTCTGCCTGCAGCTGTGGGTCACAGGCACCAGGAAACGGGCATGCCGTGGTCTCCGAAGCCAGGCCGAGGAGCCCCTACCCCTGGGTTTAGGGGTGCTGGGGTCATGTGTATCGTGGAGCTACACAGAGGTTCTGACACCTGAAGAATGGCCTCTGACCCACACTTACCACTGCTGGGCCCGTTGTAGTACTGACTGATGTAGCTGTTCATGTCGTCTTTAACTGCGGCTTCTACGGAGTTGGGGACAGAGAAGGGTGAGTGAGCCCAAGAGGCAGGGACTGAAGCAAGTTCGTGCTCCACCCCCAATACTCCAGTCCCCACCCCCATGGCCGCCATGAGAAGAGGCACCTGTGGCACAGTAGCTCTCTAGGTCTCCTTGGGGACCAGGCCTCAGGGCCCGGACAGCACTGGGTACCAGGGAATCCACGTTCTGATGACGCTTCTGCCTCAACACCTGACCTGGACAGGCCCCTTCCTCCTCTGTGCTGTTTCCCGGCTCTGAGAAGAGGATGTGGGACCGCTCCTCGGGGCTTCCCCTGTCTGGATGGCCTGAGTGTGAATCGGCCTGAGGATCTCAAGGTCACTGGAAACACTGCCCCCATGCAGAAGCCTTGACATCCCACGTGCGGGAACACACAGCCAGCCGCGGGCTGACGCGCCCGTCTACCACGGCAGCCCCATCTTCCGTGCAGCACAGGGGCGGGCCAGGGGCTGGGGGTCCCCGCTGCCTGTGCAGCTCCTGCACGCAGCGGGTGCTCGGCACACGGATATCGAACAAAGGACAGAACGGGAGGTGAAGAGCTATCCGGATCAAGGGGACAACATGGGAACAGGGTCCCAAGGAAACATTGGTTCATCGACCTGAGGGAAGTGGGGAGGGTGTGGGAGGAAAGGCAGGTTACAGGAGACCCCAAAAACCATCCTAAGGAGCTTGGCCTTGTCCCAAGGGCAGTGAGGAGCCACAGGAAGGTCTGACTGTGGTCAGGTGTGATCGGGAGAGGTCACTTCCAAGGTCATGGGAGAGTGGTTTAGAAGGGGCCAGACTTTAGGCAGTGAGACCAGAGACTGCCCAGGCCCTGAGCGGGTGGGAGGCGCCAGAGGGAAAGAGGGAAGGATGGGGCGGGTAATAACTAGAAGGGCCCTGGCATGGCTGGGACAGTGCCAGGATGAGGCCCTCAGCTCAGTGGTCAGGCTGGGTCCCAGAGCCACGGGGATAGTGGACTCAGACCTGACTTCAAAGCCCAGCTGCACCACCTATTAGCTAAGTGGCCCTCTCTGAGCCTTTGTCCCCTTGTCTGTAAAATGGGGAGAATGATGCCCACTGCCCCGGGTTGTGATGGAGACTGAACGAGCTAACGCATGTTGGATTCCTGGAGCAAGGTCAGGCACACGGAAGGCCTGCAACGCACTAGGGCCGGCCGGCCTCTCGTGGGAGTCTGGGGAGGTGCTTCGGGGCTGTCCCCAGACCCTGCACCCCCGGGGGCTTCTTTGAGGAGTCGGGGTCTGCAGGTGACCAAGCCCAGTGTTCTGAGACCCCTCTGGGGCACACCTGGGAGCGGCAGAAGCCAACCTGCCCTGACACTGGGAGGCTGAGTGGAAGCATTCACGGAGGCCTGGCTCTTAAAAGCTTTTTTGGCCTCTTCTGATCTTTTAACTGCCTGAGGTCAGAGGCGTGTTGTGCACTAACTCTGGAGCTCGGGGAGGGGCCGGGCTGGCTCCAGGCCCCGCTCCTCCATCAACCCGTGACACGTGCCTCCATGGCCTTTACGGCCCTGCGAACGCCGGGAAGCCGGGGGTGGCTGCTCCCTGCAAGCTGGAGGCACAGGACCATCAGGAGGAAGGATCTGGTCCCTTATCTTGGTTTGTCCTGAGACCACACCTACAGGGCCTCAAGATGTGGGCAGGACCATGAGCTCAGCTAAAGTGTCCACAGAGCCATGAACCTTTATCCCAAACTGCCACTCACAGGAGGGGGCCGGGGGAATAAGAAAGCCCTGGGTTCTTGTCCTCGTGCTGCCACTGGCCTGCAAAGGGAGGCTGAGCAGGCCACATCCCTTCTCTGGGTCTCAGTTTCCTCATCTGTCCCAGGAGTGTGCTGGCAAGGCTCTTGCAGATCATGACGTGGCCAGACTGGATGGCTCTGAAGTTCCAAGAGGTGGCAGAGTTGCAGTGGAGTGAGAAGGGACCAGACGCGTCTGGACCATCCCCCAGCAGCTGGGCGGGAGCCAGGGGGCTCCCTCCATGCGCCAGCACACCTCTGGGGAAGGGAGCTCTGGGCAGCCACTGCCGGGCAGCTCCCCACTCACACATGCTCAGGAGGGTCACAGTGCTCAACCCTCTGCGAGCACTGAGCCAGGAGTCCCTGCCTCCAGGGAGCATAGCCTGGGCCTCCCCAGGATGTCCTCTCCTTGGTCAAACAGCCAATCTCCATTGAATCAAGAAGTGCCCACTATGTGCGAGGTGCCAAGGAGAGGCCCGTTTCTACTCACAGGCTACGGGACAGACCTTCCAGCACTCGCAAAGGCCCTCACATCCCTCCTGAGAAGTCTCCCGAGCCCTGTCCCTTCCCTACCCCTCCTGGTCTCAGCCTTGCCATGCTGAAGGCTTCACTGTGGGCTCCAGATGTGACCAGAAGGAGGAGAGGAGGGACAGAAGGCCCTAGTACTTACTGTCAAAGCTCCAGACCAAGGGGTCAGCCCTTCACACACGGATCTCTACTTCAGTCCCCACCGCTGCCGCGCAAGGCTGTCATTATCTAATAGACAGGACCTGCCTGCTCAGGTGTGACCTTGCCTCTCATGCAGCCAAACATCCTCCGCGTGTGCTTCACACCCGGCCCTCGCTGCTGCCGTCAAGCCTGTGGCCAGCGTGGACGCCCAGGTCTTCCCTGCAGGAGCCAAGGCCAAGACAGGCTTCCACCACCCTGTACTCAGGTAACCCCCGCAGAGGGCCCATGATCCTGGGCAAATGTCAGCTTGGTGGCTTTGGCCCAGGGGTGCAGGCTGTTGCATCCCGCTTCTGTCTGCTCAGGTGTTAGATCTCTCTCCTATCTCTGTGTTGACGGCGTATCTGAGGATGCGCATGTCTTCATCCAAGCTGGTGATAAAAATTACCTAAGCCAGGTGACCTTCAGCCCAGACAGCTCTCCAAGCTTCTGGCCAGGCTGGCTGACCACCCGACTCCTCCTGGATGGGCTCCGGCCCCTCTGACTCGACATGTCCAGAACAGACCCCAGTGTCTCTGTCCTCCGCCCACATCCTCCACCGCAGTGGCTGGTTCTCCTGCCCACCCAGGCAGTGACCCTGTCACTTCTCGGTGCCTGTCTTGCCAACGACCTGACTTCACCAAGACTGTGACCAGGATGCATCCCGCTGATGCCTCTGCCGTGGCCCTGCACCTAGCCTTAGGGTGGGCCTCGTGGTTTCTCCTTCGGACTCTCGTCCTGCCTGTGGATTTAGGGAGCAGGAGCGCTTACTCCCGGGACATGCCTGACGCAGAGCCGAGGTCCCCAGGTGGCCATGGGCAGTGTGTCCAGTCTACACTTGCTCCCTCTGTCCGGACCTGGACCCACACAGGCCTCAGAGCGAGCTCTGTGCTGCCAATCTGAGCGTGGGGCCTGCAGTGCTGACGCGGCCGCCGGCTCTCTGCCTCCCGCAGGCCCGCGGACCCTCTCCCAGAACTGACCCCTTGGGCTGCGGTTCTGTCCCCACCCACAGAGGGGCGCACCAGCCTTTCAGGGTAGGAGCCACATTTTGCTCACTGAGTCTCCCTGGTACTTGGTCTTGGCATATGCCAGGTGCCATGAGGGGGACTGGACAGAGACCATGGCTGGGTCAGGGGCCTGCGGGACGGCCCAGTCTCCACCCCTCCCTGGGGAGCCCCGGGGCCAGGAGGTGATGCTCTGTGCCGCCCAGCCTGCGGTTTCACTCCCCTCCCGGGTGCTTCCCACAGAGAGACGGGTGACTGCTCGGTGTCTGGGAGCTAGCGGGTGGCTGGGGATAGGCCAAACAGTTGGCCTTACATAGGGCTGCCCACCTTCCACCTTCAAATTACCCCCTGCCCCTGGGGTTTGTTTTGATTAGCCCCGAGGAGCCCTAGGGACGTGTATAAAGCAACCCAGAGGGGACTGAGCCATGCAGCCCCGGAGGGGCAGAACAAAGAATGGGCAAAGGCCCCAATCCCAGCTCTGCAGGCCACTTGCTGTGTGGTCTTAGGCAAATCCCTTAGCTACTCTGAGCTTCAGCTTCCTCACCCACAAAGTAGGGATAACAAACACCTACTCTGCAGTGAGCTGTAAAGATTCAGATTCACTGAGATAATGCATGTCTAGCCCGGGACCATCCCTCCATCCCTCGCCTCTCTGAGCCCCTGGCCCCAGTGTCTTGGGTGGTTTCCGTGGCAGCGGCTCTCTGCTGCCCTGTGCTTTTCTTCCCTGGGTGTGAGCACTTTGCAAACCCAACCTGACTAATCCTCCTAAAGCCCTTCAAGTGCAGCAGTGGAACACCCATTATATGGGCTTTGCCCCTTAGGCAGAGCCCCGATCTGCCCAGGAGGCAGAGGCGGAGAGAGAGGCAGGGAGTCGGCAGGGCCAGGCCAGAGTGCGGGGCGAGGAGACCCAACCCCACATCCCGGACAGACCCAGGCCCCAATGCCCCTGGGGTCCTGATTCCTAGTTTGGGGCTTTTGCTCCCAAAGCCCAACTTCCTGCTCCTCAGCTTGGCAGCCCTCATCAAGGGAGGACACTAATCTTCACTGAGCACCTACTGTATACCAGGCATGAGAGCTGAGCATCCGACTGAATGCCCAATCCTTTGCAGTGAAGAACTCTGCTACTGCTCTCATTTTGGGAACACCAGGGCTCAGGGACAGGACCAGCTACATAATTTATAGGCTCCTTGTTCAAAAGTATTAAGAATTTCAAGAGGGTGGCAGCAGAGAATTGACCCAAGCTCAGAGCCTCTGAGACCGCACAGGTCAGGCGTCAGTGAAGCCAGCTCTGATCAGAGAGGTTAAGTAACTTGTTCAAGGCCAAGTTGAGGTTGAAACATAGACCTGAGTCCTAAACCATCCAGTTGCCTCAAATGCTACTTTGCATGAGGCTCTCGAAGGTCTAGTCCTACAGCCCTGGGGCTTCTGGGGGCCCTAGCACCCCAGTCAGGCACACATACCTGGAAGCCAGTGGAGGTGCCTTGCCTCCAAGAGCACCCAGGCGCTTTCCTCCCCAAGGGCAAACGCTGGTGCCAGCTCAGCCCCTGCACCCACTGCAGCTTGGCCGGCCGGGAGCACCTCTGTGGCAGTGTCTCCGGATGCTGCAGCACATGGGGACACTCAGGTTCCCTGTGATATATGGTGAAACCCATGGCACTCCCGCCAGGGGCTGTAATTCATAAGTTATGGGCGAGCCGCAAGACTAATAAATTCGGGAGAGAAGTATTAATGACTACACAGGGGCACCGTGAACTTGGCAGGCCCCAAAGCCTGGAACTTTGCAGCCCGCGTTTTAAAAATGATTTGTGCTAGAGCAAGTCCAAACAGAAGCCGGTCGGCGTTGTCTGTGACCCGCTGGCAACTGTTGAGACTGCAGCTTCCCCCTGTGGGGCCAGGGCTGGCACCCCCGCCCTCGAGGCCACGCTCCCCCCACCCAGCCAGACGCTGCCCCTCCCCCGTGACTCACCGCTCCTGTCTGCGGGTTAATCCTGGGATTTTCTGTGCCCTACTGCACACGAGGGGGGCCTGAGGCCCCGCTGGCCTGAAGGTCATAGTTAGCAACAAACGCTGCCCTTTCTTAATCTCCAGAGTGGCCCAGAGTAGCCCTAGCTTGTTCAGCCATAATTTCCAGTGTCATGAAAATCCCTATCTGGACACAGCTTCTGGTCAAGGAGAGATGAGCTGGGGGAAGCCCTGTGTCCCTGGACCAGTCGGGGCTGTGAATCATGCGTGCCCCCCACGGCGCGCATGCTCTGCCCTCTGCCCTGAGCACTGGCCTTGCTGTTGATGTCTGGGGCTGGCTGTCACATGCTGTGCTGTGCATGGGTGGCTGCATAGGCTGGGGCAGGCGGCACCCAGAGAGCTGAAAGGTGCCAGGGGATGTCCCAGAGGAGATAGGACAGGTGGGACTCCAGGGCTGCAGGGACAGACATTTGTAGCTGCTCCCAGGATGCACGTTTGGCACCTCTATGAGAGGCCTGAGCCTGCCTCGTTCAGACACGCCCTCCCCCTAGTTTCCAGGAGGGTGAGTGGGGACAGTGTAGCCCTCACGACACCCTAGCTGGTAATGCACGGCTGATCGAGTTTCCCGAGTGGCCTTTGGCTCCGCCCCAGCTTTTTCCCTTCTTCCCCCTCCATCCTCTCCTTCTGGAAGTCGCCCACCATAGGGACAGATACAGAGAGAGGAGGAGCAGCAGGGACAGGCAGGGAATTAGAGCTTCACAGCACTCCTAGAGTGTGTGGGATTATTTTAAAGGCTTGGTTTGGTTGTGGATCCTGCAAGCCCAGATCTCAGCTCCCTATGGGCCCAAATGTGGCATCTGGTGTCCAGGATCTGTAGGTCACTGGCTGAGAGCAAGGGCCATGCTGTCATCTCTAGAGCTCAGGACCCTGATGGGGTGGGGGGGCTGCAGAGTGCGGTGGTGCTGGAAGGGCTCAGAGCTGCATGAAGAAAGACACTGGGCAGGCACGAGCCCCAGGGCGCAGCGTGGAGCTGCTTGGCACCTCCTGCGGGGACGGCCGAGCAGCAGCACCTGGTGCTCACCGAGCTCCATCGAGGAGGGGCCACGAGACTGTAAACCAGCCCCTCCCATCCTTGGGAGGCAAGGCTTAGTGGGCAAAAGTTGCTTCTACCTTCCTGCAGAACTTCCAAAAAGAATAAGAAGGCAGATTCCACAAGCCCCGGCCTGGGGAGCTGGAAGCCAAGAGCGGGTTTCTGGAGAGGGCTGTTGCCGGGTGGCCTCTGAGCTCTGAGAGAGGATGCAGGGCCGCAGAGACCCACGAGGAACGAGGATGTCTGAGAGCCTCGTTTGCTCTGGGGAGAACCGCTGAGATCAACACACATAAATGGCACGGCAGCTGGGCAGGACTGGGGCCTGCAGGAGTTCACGTGGGGTTGTGGGGAAGGGTGTGGTGACCTGGGGGCTCGCCCTGCGATGGCCGCATGGGAAGGGCGCAGAGACTGGAGCACTCACAGAACAGGCTGCTCCCCTCCACTGCAGTGACAGCTGAGATGGGTGGGAGGAGACGAGGCCAGGGAGGCAGCTGGAGGCAGGACTGTCAGGGGTCCTATGTGCCACCTGCTGTGGGGTGAATAATTGTGTCCCCGGCCCCCATCCATATGTTGAAGCCTGAAGCCCCAGTGCCTGAGAATGTGACCTTACCTGGAAGCGAGGTGGCTGCAGACATAATCAGTGAAGATGAAGCCATGCTGGAGCAGGGGAACCCCCAATCCAATGTGACTGGGCCCTTATAACTAGCAGACTGATATGCCACCCTAAGGGGCTTGGGCTTTTTCCCAAGGGACACAGGAACCAGCAAAGGCAGTAAGACGAAGAGTGACGTGAAAGAGTTTGGAAAGAGCCGTGTGCAGTGGGCGAGGTGAGGTGGCAGAGGGCACCTATGGGGGCAGAGCTGAGGAGGGGCCGGTGAGGCCCAGAGACAGCTGAGGCTGAGCAATGACGATGAAGAAGGGGATGTTTCAGACACACGCGGGAAGCAAAACCAGCGGGAATCGAAGGTGGCTCATGAACCAGGACCTCCCAAACCCTGGACCAAGGCAGGAATCACGTTACAGGTGAACACGCGTGAAAGCAGAGCTCTGCGCCGGGCACGAAAGCCAACTGCCCGAGGAGGGGTCGCCAGGGCACGTGGCCTCTGAGCTGTGCGCCCAGGCCAAGCGGCCACAGGAACCAGGAGCCTTCCGAATGCATCGTGGGGTGTTGGGTGGGAACAAAAGAGCAGGAGCGGGCCCTCGGCACTTTGCTGCGGGCCTGCTGCTCCCCAGTAACTGCATTCAGTGCTGGGCGTCACTCTGAGAGGGGCACTGGAGAGCTCAGGGAGGCAGCGGCAGGACAGCAAGGACCTGGGGAGCTCATCCCCCGAGGGCTGGCTGTGGGAATCAGGTGGCAGTCCCTGGAGGAGAAAACAGTCTCTAAAAGGAAGTCTCGACTGAGAGGGCACCCACCTGTGCATGAAAACTGCGGCCAGGGGAGGGATGCGGGCGGGGGCAGGCCCACGCAGTCTGAGCCAGTGAAGGTGGGGGGAGGCGTTACGCGCCCATTCTTAGAGGAAGGTGAGCTGAGGCCACACAGACTCTTGGCAGGGAGTTACAGATGGGCTTCTCATGTTAGCTGAAGTCCCTTCCAGTCCCCAAATTCTATGATTCTAAGATCTGAAGATCTCTCAAAAGATCTAATATCAGCCAAATCATTCCCCAAAACCTGTTTGCAGTGTCTTACAGCCTACAGAGCTTTCACACACCCATCAGCTCCTCACGCTGCCTGTGAGGCAGACAGAGCTGGCGCTGTGAGTCCGTTTTACAGAAGGGAACACCGAAGCCTCAAGTCAAAGAGCCTGGAGTGCAGGCTTCTTGCCTCCCGACTGGCTCAGCCTGCCTGGCCTGTCCTCACTGCCCTGGCAGGGGACACGGCAGGCCAAGGTGAAGTATCTCCTTGATCAAGCTGGGGATTGGGGTTCCACAGCCCAGGTTCCAAGCCCAACACTGTCATTTCCTGGCTGTGTGGCCCCATGCAATTCTCTTAACCTCTGAGCCACACAACCACCCGTGAGGAAGGCTCAGTGCTGTTCCTTCCCTCGACAGCTAGCAAACCCAGGCCCAGAAAGGTTAATCCCCCGTCCAAGGCCACACAGTGGGTGGACAGAAGAGCCAGGATTTGAATCTAGAAACACCACCACAGTCCCTGCCCTGGGTTGTGGCCGGTGCTCACATCTCCACCAACAGCATCATCCCATCAACTCGCTACCGTCTGAAAGGCCGGGACTTGCTGTCCGGGCCCTGGTAGGTGACAATCCAGCAGGAAAGCGCCAGACCTCAGCTTGAAGCCCGGCTCTGCCATTTGTTAGCCACGTGCCTTTGGACGGCCTGCCTAGGTCTGTTTCTTCATCCATAAAATAGGCGTCACAGCTCCTCCGCCGGGTGCTGTGAGGTCAGGGAAGGTGAGGCGCACGAGGCGCGAAATGGGTACAAGCCATTTCTAGTTTGCGCTGGGGCACATGCGCCCTCCCGGGCGCCAACGGCAGGCCCGAGGGCCGACTCCGAGCGTGCTCCCCAGCGCGGGCGAGGGGCGCGGTCCTGCCTGGAGCCGCTGCACCGCGGGAGGGAACCGCAAGCCGCAGCCCCTCTGCTTGGAGCCCAGGGGGCGGGGGGTGGGACAGGAGGCGCGGAGCGCCCCCGTCGGTGGGCGCCGGGCTCACCTTGCGAGGGCCGCAGCTCCTCCACGACGCTCCCGGCCGCCGTCTCCTCGTCCCAAGCGTCGGCCTCCACCACCTTGTAGCGGCTGCGCGGCTGGCTGAGCACGTGCGGGGCCCGCAGCGCCGCCTCCCGCTCGGCCGCCAGGTCCAGGTCCTGCTGCGCCAGGTGCGCGCGCAGCTGCCGGATCTCGAACTGCGGGCAGAGGAGACCGTCAGCCGCCGGGGCCGCGGGGCCAGGCCGGGGCGCGTCTGGCGCTCGGCTCTGGGCGCGTCGCGTCGCGTCGGGGCGGGAAGGTGCTCCCCAGAAACCTCCCAGCGCACGAACCCCGCGGGCCTCCCGTTGCGGGGCCTTCCGCAGTTTCCCAGTAACAAAGCGCGAGCCTGGGCCTCGGTACCTCGCAGTGTGGCCCCGTCCCGCGGAGGGCGGTGGGGGGACGCCGGAGTGCGATCCCGGGGTGCGTGACAGAATGAAAGCCGTTTAGGCGCTGTGCGCTGATGATTGACGGGGAACAGGAACCCCGGAGCCCTGGGCCCGCGCCACCAGCCTGGGAGCCCGTCTGGCGTCGCGCGCCGCCGGCCGTGCCTCCCAGCGACACCCGCTTGTCGCCCACGCGGACTGGAGGACGGGGCCGGCCCTGCGGCTTGCCTGGGCAAGTCCCCTCACCGCGCCGGCCGCGGTTTCCTTATCTGCGAAGTGGGCTTTGTAAGCACCGCGCACGTTTCCGTTTTGGCGTACTCTTCGCTGGGGAAGGCGTCGTGGAAAGGCGTCCAGACGCCTCCTGGCTAGCGGCTGAGGTGGCGGCTCAGGGCCTTGCCGGGACGTGGGCCGGAGTTCGCGGGACGGCGCGGAGGCCCCGCCCCGCCACCTAGCGTCCCGGGCACGCGTCGCCGCTCTGACCGGGGACCGGCCCAAGTGGGTCCGCCGCCCGGGCGTCCCACCCAGGAGGCTGCCCGCTTGCTTACGACGCACATCTCGAGCCCAGACCCCTCTCCGGAACGTCAGACCCCCCCGGCTGCCTACGTGACGGCACCACGTGGTCGGTTTATGGGAGTTGCAAATGCAACTCGGTCAAAACAGGACTCCTCGCCCGCCGTCTCTCCAAACCTGCTTCTCAGGCGCTTTCATCTCACTTTGGCTGCTGCCGAAACGTAATCGCCTCCCTGCTTCCTCTCTTTCCCTCACCCCAACATCCCGTCTGTCCCCCAAGTCTAGCCCCACCTCCAAGTCCTATCCCACTTCCCTCCACCTCCACTGCCAGCCCCCACCCCGACAGCCGGAGCTTCCCTCTGCCATGGGGGCCAAACGGGAGTCACGGGGACTCTCAAACCAAAACCGAACCCTGTCCACACACCTCAGTGGTTTACCACCTCCCGTGGGGGACGGCCCCAACTCCTCACTCTTGGCTTAGCAAGCAGGTGCACAATCTGGTCCTGCTCTCCCTGCCGCCAAGACACAAGCTTTCTCAGTCTTCCTTAAAGACACCAAGTGTGTGCTGATCTCAGGGCCACTTTCCAGCTGATTCCTCTGTCCCAGATCTCAAGGTGACTCCTCCTCAGAGGGCCCTTCCCTGACTCCCCGCCTAAGGCAGCCCCCCAGGCACTCAGCTGCATCGACCTACTTGAATTCTCCACATCACACTCGCCACTTTCTGATATTTTTGTGTATTTATTTTAATGTTTTATTAATTTTATGAAAGTAAAACACACAGCTAAAAGCATTCACTAACACTAGGATGGCCAGGCGGCAACCTGGCATTGGACAACCTCCCAATGTCAGTGTTAACCTCCCAACCTGTGTGTCTCTGGGACCACATAGGTTTTCCAGAGAGTTCTTCAGCTTCCTGCCTGGTTTCCTCTGTACTGGGAGCAGGACAGGGGAATAGGGCAGAGAGTCCCATCTTTAGGGGGAAGGACT
Organism: Indri indri; assembly: GCA_004363605.1. NCBI lineage: Eukaryota > Metazoa > Chordata > Mammalia > Primates > Indriidae > Indri > Indri indri. Next base: position 144,561 of record RJWJ010000042.1, read on the forward strand.
TTCGCTTGATCCTCGTTTTCAGTTTAGCCCTGCGCCTTTCCCCAGGCCCTCCCTAACCCAGTGTCCACATGCAGAGCTCCCGGGTTCAGTCTCTCCAGAGGACAAGCCTGGACGCTTGCGGGTCGGGGCGCGGTCTCCTGGCTGTGTGGGATTTGGAAGCAGGCCTAGGGATTTCAAATATTACATGTGCAGACTTTTAGCCAACCCCCTTTCGCGTGGTCAGCTGCATACTACACCACCTTCCTCCCAGACTCTCGGGGTTCCGAGGGGAGGGTTAGCCCATTTCCTCCACCAGCCTCCACTGTAAGCACTTTAGTTATAAATCGTCTGCTCTGCTGATCAGTGACCACTTTCTCATCTAGTCCCCAAGTGTGAGAGATTTCATCGAAATCTCTATCCTCTTTGTCCTGATGGACAAGACTGAAAGAGACAGTTTCTTAATTCTTACGCATTTAGGATTTTTGTCTAATATTTGAGTGGAGTTTGGGGAAGATCAGATGACTGTCTGTGGTCTCCACTATTTTCTTGACAGCCTGCGCATCAGTTTACCTCTCTTTCACCCCCAGCGGTGTGCTGGTGAAAACGAAAAGAATAGGCAAGGCCTGATTTGTGGTGTATGCTAATGTCTGTGGTGTAAATATTCCCACCATGGCTGACTTCAAGCTGCCAACAAGATGCTATGGGGAACCAAAGAGAAATGTGCACAGTAGGCTCTCGTGGCCGGGAGGGGCTCCAGTACACCGCCACCACCCTTCTCCCCCAGCAGCATATAGTCCCCATCAGAGCAGGGACTTTGTCCGTTTTGTTGCCTGGTACACAAAAGTCACTCAGTAAATGTTGAATAAATAAACAAATAAACACATAAAACTAGTTAGTTTTGTTCAACTCTGTGGTCTCGGACTGAGCCATAACTGAGTGGCAAGCCCAGGCCAAAGACTGAGCCCTGCTGCCAGCTATGCACTAATCCCGACCCAGGTCATGGACTCAGCCCTGATGCCAAGCTCAGCCCGGGCTTGTACCCTGGACCTTGACAACTCAGCACTCACATGGGACTGGTGGTCTCACAAGGTGAGAAAGTGAGGCTGGCTCATTATAGGGTGGCTTTTTGTGTGAGGGGAGAGGTGCGAGCCACCCCTCTGGCAGCAGGGTCTCAGAGGCTGCTGAGGACCCATGAAGCAACCCTCCCCAACTCTGCTGGGGCTGGGCGCCCCTCCCACCCAGGCTGATCTAAACCTCCCATGGGCACGCCCAGCCACTTTCTCCAAGGCCACTCTTCTGGACCTGCAGGCCCAGCTAATGGCTTCCCAGGCCACTCGGAAGGGATGCATTATTGATGGCTGGTAATTGATACGGAGTTGCCCAAGAGCGTCCCACTGGAATTCAGGCCAGACAGCTGGAGGCCAGGGCTTGCCCAGCCCCAAGCCCACATGTGCAGACATAGGCGCATGCAAACAAATAAGTTTTAAAATAAAGATATGAACATGTGTGGTAGTTCTCCCATTCATTCATTCAGGAGGGAGGGAGTCAGGTAAAGCACGGTGGGGGCCGTGTTAAAATTCTGTTATACGTTTGGGCGTGAAAATGAAAATTAGATAATGGCAAGGGGGGCCGGCTGCTGCACTACAGGGAGCAAGCCTTGGAGAGAGGCTAACCCTGGGGGTACCTGTGGCAGAGGGCAAGGTGTGCACAAGAGACAGAGGACTGGGGAAGTCAGGAGGAGCCACCCCAGACAGAACCTTGTAGCCATCATCAGATGTTTTAAGGTCATCAGCCTTTATTTAAAGAGCAAAAGAAACCATTAAATGTTTCAAGCAGAAGGGCGGTGTGGTGGAAGTGGCAGTATGGCAATCCAGGTGGTTGAAAGGACTGTGCTGACCGCAGAGTGGAGGACGGACTCGTTGGGGCCAGGGTGGATGGGGAACACCAGCTGAGAGGCTACTGCAGTAGTCCATGCCAGAGAGGACCAGATACGGACTAGGGTGGAGACAGTGGAGATGGAGATAAGAGGATAAGAGATGTATTAGGAGGTGAGAGTGTCAGCACATGGCATGGATTGGAATTGGGGTGAGGAAGAGGGCAACCTGCTTTGAGGACAGATTTTGGCAAGCTTCATACCCACAGGGTGTGAGGGGCCTGGATGCCCCCTGCGTCACCCTGAGAAGGAATGACTGACTCCTCAGAGGGAAACTGCAGATCGGCCAAATGACTCTCAGCCCTGTCACTGACTGTGACAGCCCAGGGGCTTCTCAGGAAGGGCCAGCGAGACCCTCGGAGCCCAGCTCCTGATTCTTCCCGTATTTAACACGGACACACGTGCCTCCTTCAGTCGACTGGAGGGCTGTCAAGGGTCCTAGCACTGCAGGGCCTTATTCATTAGATGGGTAAACTGAGGCCTGGAGGCAGGAAGGAGCCCTCTGTGCTGGCGGGTGGGGGAAGGGTAGGACCACTTGGTGTGTCAGAAGCAAAGCAGGGCCTGAGCCTGTGCCTCTGGCTTCCAGCCCCCAGGACCTTATGGCAGGGAACTTGCAGCCTTATGGGCAAGATGGAAGTGACTCGGCCCCACAGAATACAGGGCAGCTTGATGGTAGCAGGGGCCAGGAGAGAGCGGGAGGTCCCCACAGGGGAACACACAAGGGCTGGAGGCCCATCACGCCTCCCTCACTCTGACTTTGGGTAGGTCCCTTTTCCTCTCTGGGCCTCGGCTTCACTGTGTGTCCAGTAAGCCAAATGGACTAGCTGTACTCCGAGTCTATGACGAGCTCTGTGCTGGCTCGGGGACCCTAGCTGGGAGGGAGCAAAGTACAAGTGCCAGTTCATGCTTGGGCCTATCTTGAGGGCCATCCCCTGTGCCCTGCTAAAATGCCCCATTCCCAGAGGACCGACTCTTTAGAGAAAGATAACATAATCCAGAATCTCTAAAATGTGTCATCAACAATGTGTAGCATATGATGAGAATTATTAGTAATGCAAATAAGCAGGAAAAAATGATCAATTATCAAGACATAAAGCAGTTAATAGAAGCTGACCTATGAAAATATTTGAGTTAATAAATATAAGGACTTCAAAATAACTATGATTAATATGTTAAAGAAAGGGGGAAAGATGGACAAAATGAATGTATTGATAGTGTTTCAGCAGATAGAACCTGTGAAAGGAATCAAATCAAACTTTTAGTACTTTTAATATACAGTATCTAAAATCAAGCACTTGGATGGGTTTAACAGCAGACTGGACATAGCAGAAATAGGGTTGTTAAACTTGAAGATAGATCTACAGAAAAATACCAAAACTTACAGCAAGAGAGAGAGAGAGAGAGAGAGAGAGAGAGAGAGAGAATGAGGAGGGAACAGATTAGGATGTCAGGGAGACATGAGGCACGATCAGGCACGATCAGTGCACGCACACACTGGAGCTCCAGAAGGAGAAGAATGGAAGAATGGGACAAAAGCATAAATAAAGTAATCAAAGCCAAGAACTTTCCAAATCTAACGAAAAACATCAACCCACAAATTCAAGAAACTCAGAAACTCCTAAGCAGGATAACAAACAAACAAAAAATTCCCCACACCTAGGCACCCCGCAGCCGTGCTGCAGAAGAGAGTAGGAAGAAAGGCCACAGCGCTTGGGCTCCCCGGGACGTGGGCCTCTGGGAGAGGGGGCGGCACTTGGCTTTGCTGAAGCAGATTTTCCACTGGCAAGCTGGCCCAGCGGGGGAAAAAAAACCACCCCCAGGCTTGGGGAGGATGAAAGTGCATTCTAGTCCCATTTAGTGCACGTCATTAGCTAAGTATTTCTAATCAGATGGCCTGACCAATCAGCTGGGATCCACAGGGAAGCCCTCAGGTGCATTACTGGAGTGAGTCAGGTCCCTTCCCTCAGGGCTGGGCTTTTAATGCATGCCCAGGCAGGGCAGGCCCACCGGGGCGGCAGGGCAGGCACAGCCAGCGCTTCTCTGCCTTTAATGGTCTGGTCGTGGAGTCCAATCAACACAGGCCTTGGCCTGATCAATGCACACTTTGGCCAGAAGCTCGATGGATCTAATGCAATAGCAATAACTTTGCCCCATCCTATTAGTGCTGTCTGTGCAGACTGCCCTGCCTTCAAACCCATCTGCTGTTGGGCTGGCATCCAATGTTTATTTCCATTAGTTTTGCCATTGTTGGTAACAATAAAAATCAGGAGATAGTTGCAAACTAATGATTTAGGAGCAGGGTAAAGCTGAGCTCGACCTTGGCTCCTTTCCATCCACTGTGAAGAGGACTGGTAGTTGGCCATAAATTTAAATTATGGCAAAAGGATAACATAAGTTATTCTTCTGATGGCTAATTTTATCAGCTAAATAGGCTTGTCATTAAAGCTATCGGCTGATTTACAAATTACTTCCCATGTTTAAAAAACTTCACTTCCCACAGGGGAGCTCGGGAAGAATCCAGGTAACAAAGGCTACTGTGCTAAACAGGGGGCTTGTGGCCTCCGCAGGAAGCAAAGGACTCTGGAATGAGCCAGCCTCAAGCCCCAGCCTGGGAGCCAGGGCAGACCCGGTCCTCTAGTTTCCTGCGATTCCTGCCCTTCAGCCCCTCCTCTGAGCTTCTAGCCCCTGGGAACCAAGGGTGCCCTCTGCAGCGCTGTCGGCACTCTCTCAGGGCGCTGAGCAACCGGGAGCAACAGGGGCCAGGGCGAGGCCCGGACACGGAGATGGGCCCCGGCTCCCAGCCAGGCGACCCACCACCTCCCAAGCCTGCTCTGGTTCCCGCACCCGAAAGCAGGAGGGTATGTGGGGGTGACAGCCCCCTTCTCCCCATGCCTTCCTCCCTCAGAAACGCCTATAGCTTGGAGGGTCAAGATTATCATCTTGTTTCTTCAGAAAACAGGCCAGGGAGCCGTGCGTTCCTCCAGGGAGGACTGTCAGTGTGGCCTGCTGTGTTGGATGTGGGGAAGGGCGGGAGTGCTGTGAGCCCACTGGCCTTGTTTCATCGTGACCGTGCAGCAACCGCCGTCTCTTCGTCTTGGGCTCACAGACCGACTCTGACAGCGTCTGTGTCTTCAGCTGGGACTGTGTAACGGGATCTTGCCAACAACACGGGCAGAAGCAGCGTCACACTCCTAGTCCCGGCCGGTGAAGACCTGCTGTGCTCGTTCTCCACTCTCCCTTTCGCATCTCCTGGCTGACTGGTCAAGACTCACAGCTCTTAGAGGAAGAAGCAGCCGCAAAATGGAAGGAGCCCGGAGGCCAAAGTGACTGTGTGGAACAGAGTGTCCCTCCACCTGCGATCCATTGCACTGGGCTGCGATGGGCGGGACAAATAGTATGTTCCTCTTGCGTTAGGCCACTGAGATTTCTGGATTTGATGCAACAGCTGGTGTTACCCACACTGACTAGTGTCACTGGTGCAGACGCCCTATTTCTGGTGGGGGGGAACGGACCCTGAAGCCCTGGGGTCCATTCCGAGCCCTTCCGTGACAAACTGCAGGCCTTGGGCAAGGAACAGCCTGTCCGAGCTCAGACTTTCCACCAGTGGAGGGGTGGCTAGGACCGGGCCTGTCGACTTTCACCGTCAAAGTCGAAATGAGCTAAAGCATGACTGTGCATTTGTGAGTGATCACTACAACACAAATGCCTTTAGTATTATTTTTATTCTCTCTCCCTCTCTCTTTCTCACAGTTATTGAGAGCCTCCAGTGGGCCGGACTTTATATATATTACTTCGTTTAATTCGATCCTCACAGCGCCCACGTGTGACATGGGCTTCTTTGCCTCCATTTTTCTAGTGAGAAGCCGGGCTCAGGGACTAGGGGGAGACAGCTAGTTGCTAGGGTTTGAATCCAGCCTGCCGGCTCCCTGTGCGAGAGGATTGTCTCCAGCCCCTACACTGCCCACAGCGACTCCTCTTTCAGGAGCTGACACTTGCCCAAGCTCTAAGGCTGTCATGGCTCCCAGGCTCCACTGGCCTCCATGGAGGCTGGACCTCAAGTCATGCTAGGTTGCATCTCCTGTCGGTCAGTGTTTTGCCAACGATCTCAGGGCGAATGGTGCTAAGGACAGAGACCTAACTTCCCTCTGTGCTTCCTATAGGACCCAGCAGAGAAGAGAAACCAACTTCAACAGTGGGCAAGGTCAGAGTGTACTGTTTTGTGCCAAAAGCTATTGTAAAGCTTAAAGGGCAAAGGGAAGATATAACACGGACTTCAGAATGTGTTTTGGAATTAGAGGAAGACCCTAGGCATGGATATGCATGGAATCTCAGAAGTGGTTCTGTGAGACGAGTCAGAAGAATGTATCATCGCACGGATGTAACCGCCGCATCTAAAACAGCTTCAATTTCTGAAGCAGCCAGTACAAAGAGAGAGACAGAAGCTCACCCCGTCCTCTGAAGGACAGCCACTGGCAGCCACCTCTGGAATCCATCTGGGTACCAATGAGACTACTCTTAGGACAATTCTGGCCAGGATCCAGACAGAGAAGAAGGAAAGTGAATGGAAAGGATTTCCCAGCTGAAGGGTGTTGGGCCTGGGGTCTGAGGCCGTGTGCGTCCGTCACAGCAGGGGCGGTGGAAGCGACTGTGGCAGGCCAGCCAGGGCTGGGGAAGAGCACAACTGACTGGCAGAGTGTCTTTCCTCCTCCCAGGACCCTCTGGGCTCCCTTCTGGGTAGGGCTGTTGAGAATGAGGTGTGCCCCGTGGGCAGAAGAAACAGCAGCAGTGAGGAAAGCAGGGAATCCCAGCTCCCCATCGTAACCAGAGGGCCCGTGCGTTCCAGGAGGGAAAACTCTGAGCGAGCCCTGAGCCCTCTGTCTTCATCCTCACCCCACCCACTGTGCAGGGCTGGACACACCTGTCTCCTCCTCTGGGCCTCGGACCCCCATCTGCCAATCCTGGACTGGACCAGCTGCTCTCAAAGGGACCTTCCACCTGTACTATAAGGCGGCTCTGGGTGAGGAAGGAGCCACCCTGGGACACTGAAGATGAAGGTTCCAGGTATCCGTGCAAGAGACCGGCAAGCAAGGTCATCCGGCAGTCTCTGCAGGGTCAGGGTAAGAAGTAATTTAGTCTTTTTAAAAAAGCTAAGATGAAAAAGCAAGAGAGTAACTTTATAATGGAGAAAGCTGATGAACTCCCTCAGCCAGGTGATGGAGGTCCACATGGACAGCAACAAGCCGTGTTGACAGCCAGCCTCCTGATGTGACGTGGCGGGCACTTTGGCTCTGTGATCCTCCTGCCCGGCGCCCAGCACCCAGGCTCACACGAGAAAAGCACCAGACTCTCCCCCAGAGGGTGTCCTGTAAGATCCCTGAGCAGCGCCCTCAAAACTGTCAAGGTCATCAAAACCAAGCAAAGTCCGAGATGGGTTCGCAGCGGAGAGGAGCCCAAGGAGGCCTGACAATAAACGTAATGTGGCGTCGCCGACGGATCCCGGAGCGAAAAAGGACATAAAAGATGAAAACGAGAGAAATCTGAATAGTGATGATGTTGGTGCATTCAAGGCAACAAACGATGCCACTAATGCCAGATGTTAGTGACGGGCACCGAGGTGCAGGGACTCTGCACTGTCCTTGCAGCTCTTTTATGAATCTAAAACCCTTCTAAACAAATGTTATTCTTTTTTTTTTTTTTTTTTTTTTAGACCGAGTCTCACTGTGTTGCCCGGGCTAGAGTGCCGTGGCATCAGCCTAGCTCACAGCAACCTCAAACTCCTGGGCTCAAGCGATCCTCCTGCCTCAGCCTCCCGAGTAGCTGGGACTACAGGCATGCGCCACCATGCCCGGCTAATTTTTTCTACATATTTTTAGTTGTCCGATTAATTTCTTTCTATTTTTTAGTAGAGACGGGGTATTGTTCTTGCTCAGGCTGGTCTCGAACTCCTGAGCTCAAACAATCCGCCCGCCTCGGCCTCCCAGAGTGCTAGGATTACAGGCGTGAGCCACCGCGCCCGGCCACAAATGTTATTCTTAAAAAGGAGCTGAGATGAGTGAAGTCATGGCAAATACTTAGACAAGCACAGCCCGGGCAGAGAGCAGGCGCACACGAAGTAGGGGTGTGTCTAAGATGGGCCCCCACGTTTCCCTGGGACTTGGTGGGTGTCGAGCTTTAGGCAGCATATATGAATTTGGTTTGCACATCGCTCCATTAAACTCTGAGCAGTCAAGCAAGGAGAGAGAGCAAGAGTTTGTGACAAAGGTGACTAGAAGAGCCTAGAATGGGGTGACAGGGAGCTCGTGTATAACCTGACCAACGTTTTCACTGCGGGCTGGTGCCACGAGGAGAAGTGGGAAAGCGAGGTAGAGCACGACAGGCGGGAGAGAACGGTGCCCGCGGCGGGGGCGCCTGCATCTGCGCCCGCTGAGCGCGCCGGGAGACGGTTCTCATTCCTGAAATGGGTATGGGGGCGGGAGGGCGGGGGTCACTGTGCCACTCCTTGTCATGCGCCAGGCTCTAGGCGAAGCACTCTCAACCATCCTGCACGGATTTTATCACTATCCCTGTTTTCCGGATTAGGAAAACCAGGGCCCATAGAGGTCCCGTGAGTGCCCGGAGCCACACGAGGCCAGTCAGTGGCTGAGCTGGCTGGCTTGCAGCCCGGGCAAACCTGGTTGAAAGCCGGCTCGAAGAGTATTTAGAACAAAGTCTACTCTCAATCATCCCACGTGCTGCTCTGTCCGAGGGCCGGCCCTGGCGCTCCTGGGGCCCACACTCGTTTCCTTAAGGGCATTTGTTGCCTAGTTAAGTCTTGGACCTGGTCTCAAAGGACAGCTGCAAATGTGACGTCCGTCTGCTCTGCCCTGTGGAGCGGACACCCTGAGCTCTGGGACAGCAGCCTTCCTGGTCTCTGCATGCCGGCCAGGCACCCTCCCTGCACTCCCTGGTGGCCCGCTGGGATTCCAGCCTGTCTGGCCTTTTTGCTGTCTTCACTAAGATGACAGGTTCAGGTGCTTTTTAAATTAAAATGGTTTGTTTCTGTTCATCTCTTTTCCAGATGTCACTACCTAAAGGGAATCCACCTTTATTTATTGGTTCTTTCCTGTGCAGAATCCAAGGGAGTCTCCCTCCAGCTGAGACCCCGGCAAGGAGGCCACATGTGGGGAGTGACTTGAGCCGGGACGGCAGGAACCGGGGTCCCTGGGGGTCTCAGGGCAGAGGTCAGGTGGAGATCACGGGAGGGGGTGTGCCACAAGGATTTTCTCCTGGCCACGTGGCACTTGTGGGGCTGAGGTGAGGCGTGTGGCAGGGTCAGCATGTCCCTGCTGGGCTGGGAGGCTGGAAATTTATGGTGGCAGATGCGGCCCTGTGTTGATGCCTTTCACGTTGCCAACTGCAGTGAAGTAGAGTGTTTACTTTCCTATTAGACAGTAGACTGAGAACTACCTGATCAACCTCCAGCCAGTTTCTGGGTGACACCCTGAAGTGTCCCTTCCTCCCTTCCCCTGCCCAAACCCAGGCTTCTGTCACCGGTGTGGTCGCTGCAGCCCCTCCACCCTGTCTTCCGTCTCCACCGCACCCTCTCCCATCTGTCCTCCGGCCGCAGCCAGATCCCTCCCGCTCCTGCTTCTGCCGCTGGGTTTCCTCTCTCCCAACTGGTTGGATAAAGCCCCAACTCGCTGGTCAGCCACGGAGCCCTTCCCAGGCCTGCCGCCACGTCTCCCCCACCTCCCTCTGCTCACACTGAACAGCCAGAGCTCCCCACACCCCGCACCGCGCTCTGCCTGGAGTCCTTCTCCAAGTGGCCTGCTTAGCATCAGCTCCCTGGGAAGCCATCCCTAGCAGACATGCCTGGTAGAGCAGGCGTTGGGCCAGACTGCCAGACTCGCGGAGTCACCAGAGCCCCACGAGGGTGGTGTCCTCAGTGCCCGGCACAAGTCCAGCACAGAGCAGGCCCCTGCGGTGCTGGCTGCCAGACGGAGAGGTGAGACGGCGAGTGAGGCCGAGGCCGGCTGTGCAGGGGCTGGGATGGCTATGTTCCCGGCCTAGGACTCCGTATGGACGGCCTGCGCTCAGGACCCTTGGACAATGTGCTCTGCTCCTAAGGGCTGTGTCCTCTGACAGCCCCTCTTGTCACACATAAGCATCTGTGCTGAAATGAAAGGTCATGGTATTCCCGAAGAAGATAAAAGCTTTGGTTCCCTGACAGACATTCCAAGGGGATGATTTTTAAGACACTGCATGCGTGTTCCTGTGGGGACACTTCCTGGGGTTGCTTTGTGACATTCCATAGACCCCCCCCCCCACCAGCTATGAGAGTCTGGGGTTGAGAAGCTCAGAGATGCGCTGAACACACGTTTACCAAACCCGCAAGGTGCGGGCTGCGGGGCTGGGGCACGGATGTGAGTTGGGCAGGGCTCGCCCTCGGGGAGCCACCGTTTCAGTGGGAGAAGCTGCCCTGGGTGTCAGTGACCACTGCCAAGGCAGTGAGTTCCCAGTGCCCCGTGAACGCTGCCGGTGAGGGCTGCGGAGCTGGGGGTGTTGCAGAGGCTGCCAGGGCAGGGGCGCCATGCTCCGTAGAGAAGCCGGGACTTGAATCCGCTAGGCAGAGCTTGTGAGGGCTGGGACTCAGGTAGGGGCCGCAGCGCGACCAGAACCCACGAAGAGGGAAGGCATGGGGTCGGTTAGAATGACAGGTGGCTCCATTTGGCACAGAGTGTTTATGCACCAGACACATGAGACATGAGGTTGACAGGACAGGCAGACACATGGCATGCCCGTATGACAGGTGAGATCTCAGCCCTGAGACCCCCTTGTAGAGCGCCTGATCCCCAGGTGCCCATCCTCACTGCACCGCAAGCCGGAAGGGCTCAGCGCCCACAGGGATCGCAGCTGCGGGCATTCCATGCCAGGGCTGGCCCTGAGAGCTGTGGGCTCAGCTTCTCTGGCTCATGGAGTAAGGGGCAGTGGCCCTGTCCCCTCCCAGAACCGAAGGGGTAGGATGGGAGCGACCACACATGTCATTTGGTCCACACCCCACCCTGCCACATCCCCCCACCTTGCTAGTCCCCTCAGTGGCATTCCCACCTTACAACCTGGCCCTGGAATCTTCCCTGCTCCCAAGGCTGTGTTTCTACAAAGCTTTGCAGCCTTGCTGCGCAATCCAGCTGCCACGACCTCCCGAGCACGCCAGACCCTCCTCCAGACTCCTCTGTCCCACTCACACGGGAGCAGCCCCCTCATCCTACAGATGAAGGAGCTGAGGGCGGAGAGGTGGCAGGACTTGGCTGGAGTCCTGGGGATGGGGACGGTGGGGCCGGGCCTTGCGTTCAGGCCTCTGCTTCCCAGATGGGGTCCCTCCCTTGGCTCTGCTAGGCCCATCCTTGCAGGGCCCACTGCCTGTCTCTGAGCCTTTGTCATGCATGGCTCCTGGAGGGCAGAGAGCACTGCTAATCTCTCTGGGGTGTCTGGGTATCCTGAGTGGCAACAAGCCCACAGTGGTGCCCAGCAACCCACAGCAGACAGTCAGTCCCCTGCTTCAGAGACCATTTCTCTGAGGAGGCTGATGAATGGAGCGGGTGACTCGGCAGGCTCAGGCTGGGGAGCTGCAGGGCCACCGTGGGGCAATGAAAAGAACCTGGCCTGGGGTCTGGTCCAGGCCTTGCTGGGCTGGCACCAGTGACCTTGCAGATGTGTCCCGCTCTCCGGGCTTCAGGCTCCCATGGGTCCAAGGGGCTGGAGGAGCTCCCTGATCTCTGGGGCCCCTGAGCTCTGGTATCCTGTGGCTTTAGGCACTGCCAGTGTCCCCAGCAGGGCTCTGAACAGAAATGGACAGAACCGAAAGTGGCCAAGTGTTACCCCTTGCTCCTGACAGATCTGTGTCAGTCTCTCCAGCTGCTCGTCTTGGATGACCTTGGCCTTCTCGTACTGCTGGATAACCATCTCCATCTCCACTTTCACTGGCAAGACGTAGGCTGGAAGACAAAGACAGCCCTGTGAAGACCTCGGCAGTGGCAGGGCTCAGCCCGGCATTCGGCCGGCAGCAGGTCCGAGGCCTGTTCCCCGAGGACGGGGTGGGGGAGTGGGGGGCGGGTGGCACATGTCCAGGCACTTAACAGCATCTGGAAAGTACAAGAGGGCTACAACCTTGACTCACAGGTCCAAGACAGCTATGTCCCTCCTTTCCAAAGAAGCGTCACTTTGGGGCCGTGTGCACAGCTGCCTGGAATAAAGACTATTCTCCAGCCTCCCTGGCAGCTGTGGGTGGCCATAGACCACCTCTGGACAACAGGATGCTGCTGGAGGTAGAATGCAGCGGCTTCCAGAAGCCTTCCTTTAAAAGCAGCACAACTACTTTGGAAAATGGTTCGGCACATGTTAAGCAAAGATTGACCCTGTGACCCAGCAAGTCCATTCCTAGCTACCTAAGGGAAAAGGAAAGATACCTCTACACAAACACTGGTACATGACTGCTCATAGCGGCATCACTCATAACAGCCAGAAAGTGGCAACAACAGAAACGTCCATTGACGGATGAACAGATAAAGGCAATGCAGTCTCCTGTGCCGTGGAACACGGCTTGGCAGTTCAAAGGAATGAGGTGCTTGCGCGTGCTGCAACGCGGGTGAGGCTTGGAAACACCGCGTGAACTGAGAGAAGCCAGACACAAAAGATCGCATGTCATCTGATTCCATTTATGACTTGTCCAGAATAGGCAAATCTACAGAGATGGAAAATAGGTTAGTATTTGCCTCTGGCTGAGGAGGGAATGGGAAGTGACTGCTGATGAGGATGGAGTTTCTTTCTGGAGTGATGAAAATGCTCTAAACTTAGATTTCGGTGATGGTTGCACAGCCCTATGAATATACTACAAACCAATGAATTGTGGATTTAAATGGGTGGATTTAAATGTGAATTATATCTTAGTAAAGATGTTTAACAAGAAAAGGCAACTGAGGCTTTATCTCCTTCCTCCCTGCCTCCTTCCCATTGGCTGTAATGAGGGCATGGTGGCTGGCACTGGAGCAGCCGTCCTGGACCAGGAGATGACTCTGAAAAGTGGGCTAAGTGCGAACAGCAACAACATAGAAGGAACCTGGGATCTTGACTACAGGGAGTGAGTGCCATATCAGCTTTGGACCACCTACCTGCAGACTTTTGTGTGAAAGAAACAAGCTTCTGTTTTGCTTAAGACATGCTATTCTGGGTCTCTGTCACTCAGATGGTCCTATTTATAATTGGCACACACAGTGAAACCCAGAGGAGAAAAGCTGGACTCTGGGTACGAGATGCCCCAGCGGTCCTACGGACCCCTCCCTTGGTAGTACTCTGGGCTCCTCGGAAGTCTCAGTATCAGCTCTTGACCTTGACCTGGACTTGTCCTTCACACTCTTCTCACACCTCTCAGAATCCAGCCCTTCCCGACTCTTTAGGAACCTCCCTCACATGCCTCCTGCCATTGCGTTCTAGACCCTTCCCATCCCAACCTCCAGGTCCCCTCTCCACCCACAGCCTCCCCACCTCCAGATGTCCTTTGGCTATTACAGGAATCATGCAGAAAATGGAAATTGGGAATTTTCTGTTTGCTTCCAGACTTGAGGGCAGGCCATGTGTCCCTAAGACCCATCTCTGGGCTCAGGGCTGCCCCAAGCTCAGATCTCCGCTGAAGCCAGTTCACACCAGGGCGAAAGTAGCAAATTAACACCCGTCTGTTCACCAGTGGGTCTCTGTCATGAGGCTCCTGGCAGCACGACAATGCCTGATGTGTCAGGAAAAAGGGAGGACAGCTGGGAAGAGCCTTCACAATGGGTGCCGTCAACCCCGTTACTGTGAGAGTGTACAGCTGTCTGCAGCTGGCAGGAAGAGCCAGAAGGCGCCGTTCCCACCCGGGGGAGCGGATGTTCTCATTGTCAGAGCCAAGAACAGGGCCCCGAGCAGATGGGGAGGCATGATCAGCCAAAGAACATGGGTGGGTCTCAGGGGTCCTGGGCTCCCCTCTCCCCTTTGGGTTCCGAGCCTGATTCACTGTGTGACCCTCACCCCTCTTAACCTCAGTTTCCCCATGTGCCAATTGAGGGGAGTAGACTAGATGATCTCCCAGAGTCTTCCTAGCCCCCAAAGGCTTCCAAAGTTGGACCCAAACACATTCCAGTTTGATGAAGACTCTGTCTCAGGGGCTCCCTGCTGAGACATCAGTGTGGACACCAGGACCAAAGCCCAGTGTTCGCAGGGTGGGATGCGGGGATGGGGGCCAGGGAGGGGGGGCCCACCCAAGGACTGGAGACCCTGGAGGACACCCTACCAGCTTTGTACTGGCTGGGCAAATGCTGCTGTAATCTTCTCATGGCCACAATTTCTATCATTTGTAGCCAAAATTCAGGGCCAGAAAAGACCTTGGCATCTACCCTGCTGGTTTGAAAGCCATGTTCCAGAAGGCCTGGCAGCTCCTTAGAGGGGCCTCGGGGGCAAGGCGAGGGCAAGGAGGTGGGCTCAGGCCCCTCACTCTGAGTCAGCCAAACAGCTCCGCTCTTGGTCTACTTTACACACTGGGCAAGATTTTGCAGAAGAAAAAAAAAAGCTTTGGAATCATCGTCTGTGCGCCCTCCTGGTCCCTTTGGGGGCCCCTTTCAGCGAGTTCGACCCGCCATCGGCTCTGGGCCGGGTCTGGCTGAGGTGCGGTGGGCCTCCTGGTCATGGCCCCAGGGGCCAAGGACTGCCGCCTGGAGCCCAGTGACTCGCATCTTCCCTCTTCCCTAAGACGACTTCAGTGCCCTTCCTGTGATCGTCCTCCCAGCCACCCCACCCCCGGACTCTGCACCATTCTTCAGGGGTGGGGTTTCTGTCCCTTCCCACCCAAGCCTCCCTCCTATGGGGGACACACTCTGGGCTGGAAACATAAGAGCCTCCCAGGTCAGGACATAGCTCCCTCGGCAAGGGTGGTGAGTGGTGAAGGAGCAGGTGACACTGTCTCCGGGAAGGAGACCCCAGGGTAGGAGTGCGTGTCGCTAAAGGTGAGCAGAACACGGGCGGGACCCAGCTACACCAGCAGCTCTCGCAGCGAAGGTCTCTACTAGTGCACAGGCCAACAGGCCGGGGGCACCGCCTTATCCTTGGTGGACACAAGGTGGGACAAACAGGCAAGGACAGACAAGATGACCTGGACAGAGCCAGTGGGGGTCTGCGGCCACAGAGCCAGGGGCAGGTGCGCGTCAGGACACCAGGCATAAAGAGCTGCCCTCTCCCGGACGGCAGGCCCGGCTGTGAGCTCTCGCATGGAGGCCGTCCGGGCGCCATCCAGGCTGTGTCAGGATGGACGTGTGACCTCTGAGCGCAGTGGGGCGCTCCAGTGTGCGCCCGTGACAGCTGAGCGGTGTGAGTGCAGAACAGGACGCTGAATGGGCAGGACAGGCGTAGTTCCCTCCACGCCGGCAGCCTCACCCTCCACCGTGCTGCGCGGGCTGTCCCCACATCACGCGCTCTCTCTCCGCTCCGCGAATGGCTCCAGGTTCCAGAGCAGCCCCTGCTGCCCCACCAGCCCCACCGATCCCTTTCGGGCCACTCACCATCAATGACCCTCTTCACCCGCCAGATCCGGAGCATGATGATGAGGCTGATGGCATCCCAGGGGCTCCTGGGCCCATTGGCCACGGTGGATGCCACCATTGGAGCCAAGGATAGGATGATCACAGCCCCGTCAAACACCTGTGGGAGGAGGCATATCTCAGTGCTCAGGGCCGGGGACCAGGCAAAGCAGCTGGTGCTGGCTGACTTCTCCAGGGGCCTGGGCTCCCATAGAAGGTCACCCAACATCTGGCCAGCCCTCCTGACACTCTTCAGTCTTTAGGGGTCTCTCCCCTTCTAAATGTGTGTCTGAGCACCCTGTATCCTCCAAGTGACCTCAGCCCATCTCCAGCCCTTAGTTCAGACAGCCTTGGGCTGTCTTGCCCCTTCTCAGGATGGGGCCTGGATCCTGTGTCCCAGGCCCTGGGCAGAGCTGGGCTGAACCCCGCACTGGCAGGGTAGGGGCTGAGGGCAGGCATGGGGTGCCTCCTTCGTTGGGGGAGCAGGACCCGGGGCCCACATCTCATCTCTGTCCAGCACAGGGTCCCTGACCCAGCAGGGGCGGCGCTGGGTGAGGAGGCATGCGGCCTGCATGACTTATCAAGCCCCGGGCCCTGACCGCCATCTGCCTGCCCCAGCCGGGCCTCCATCCGAGCCTCTCATGGGCCAGGCCCTCTGTGTCAGCTCCCAGCTTGAGCGCAAAGAGGCTAAGGTATGGATGGAGAGGAGACGAAGGAGTGGGCGGCAGCGCTGACCCCTTGCCTTGGCATGTGCCCGAACTGCCAGCAGCAGCCAGGTCTCCCCCGCATGCCCCCTCGCCACCCAGGACAGGGAGCAGAGGGGAAATGCAGGCTGAGAGTCGCTTTTACAGTTCCCTGCCCAGCTGTCCGTCTAGGGTGGATTTATTTGTTTTAAAACACATCTCAAAAGCTTTTCAAATTGATTCAAAAATAAATTTTAAACGTTTGCAGAACTTCAAGGATTGTTTGAGAGTGTCCCTTTGCTGGAAACTGTCCAGTCGGCCCTCCCCGGCCCCCACCCCTTCCCCGCTCCAGCCGCGGTGCACAGAGGAAGAAGCGCCTGCGTCAAGTGTGGGAAGGAGCAGCCTTTTTTGATGGCTCCCACCCTGGAATGGATGGGACAGTGACATTTTCCAGCTTCCAGGCTGGTTGGGTTGGGTCTGGGGGTGGACGCTGTTCTTTACCTCTATTTTGTTCTCGATGTAATCCCAGATCCCAAGCACCACGATCCTCAGAACAGTCTGAGGAGAGAAAGAGAAAAAAGGTGACTGTTCTCCAGCCCCTGCCCCAGCAGAGACGACCCCAGAGCTCAGCATGCAGAGCTCTGCTTCCTTGCTCAGTGATGCGGAAAAGCCTCCACCATCTCCCGAGCATTCCTCACCCATGTGCCCTCTCCAGCCCTAGTGCCAGGGCCCAGCTCCAGAGCCTCCTGCTGGTGCCCAGCCTGCAGGGTCTGCCCCTCCAGCCCTCTGTGTGCCATCCCGGGGCACCGCAGCACCATCTGTGCCAGTCCTCACTCAGAACCCTTCAGAGCTCCCGGTACCTAGAGAATACACTCCAAATCCCTTGGAATGATACTCAGGACCCCGCCTCCCTCCCCTGCATCCTCTTTTCCCACTCCCTTCATGCCCCAAACCACTTAGAAATAGTCAGACATGCCAGCTCTCTCTCCTGCTGCCTTGTCTTTGCATGAGGCTGCAGTCGACTCCCCTTCCAACCTCAAATCTCTTCTCTCCTTCTGCAATGATGGAAGCCTCAGCATGGCCACCCATCTAAAGACTACATTTCCCAGCCTTTCTTGAGTCCAGGAGTGGCCATGTGACTATATTCTGGCAATGGCTGGTGAGCAGAAGCACTGCATACAACTTCTGGGCTGTGGCCTTACATGGATTCGGCTCTTCCTCCTCTTTCCCTCTTCCCAAAGACTGGAATGTGGGTGTGTAGGTGTGATGGCGAGCTGCCTTCAACTAAGGAGGCCCAGACAACAAGACGGAAGCCTGCCGGGTCCCCACCAGCCCAAGCCACCACGTCAGCCTTACCTGCTTACCCAGCGTGTTCTTGCATGAATGAACAAACGCATGCATGAATGAGTGATTCCTAAATGCTGCTGCCTTCGGAGTGGTCTCCTCACCAAGGCTGCATCTTTCTCCAAAGAAACTTCTTAAAAGCTAGTCTTACTTGATCCCAGCACATTCCTCTGTAGGCTATTCCTTGAGCCAAGATGACTTTAATTCACAGTAACCCACCGCAAGTGCCCCTCCCCTACCTGCCAGTAGTGCCAGACCAGCCTGCCAAGCTCAGCCAGGCTGCCACAGTCTGCGGACTGTCACCCACACTTGTCATGCCACAGAAAGGCTTGGCTGGTAAAATCTATCTCTCCGTGTAAAGGATGATCCTGACTTCTGTGAAGGATGAGAAGGTGGGATGCTTGTGGTAGCCGTCATGGCACCGTATTTGAGCACAGAGAGGAGCGTGTGGCAGCCCGATGTCTCCTTTACAGCTTCCCCATCTCTGGGCCGGTGGACCCATGCTTGACTGCAAGACAGCTCCCAGGGGTGGGAAGAGATCCGGTTGGGGGTCCAAGACATCTTGAGGTTACAGCTCAATAATGGGCTGTGTTTGTGGCCTTGGGAAAGGCAACTCCCCTCCCTGGGCCCCAGTTTCTCCTTCTGCCAGAGAGGTGGGTTACACGATACAATTCCTCCCGTTATTTATGAGAATAACATCTACCTTCTAGTATATGCCAGTAAGTGCCAGACCCTGGGCCAGCCTTCCTCACTTGTGATTCTCATCTTACAGAGAGGGTCAGAGAGGTTAAGAAGGCTGCCCAACGTCACACAGGCCATTGGTGAAGAAGTCAGTATTTGGACCCAGAGGTTCCTGGCTCTGCATAGTGTGCTCAAGCTGTGTAAGAACGCCACATATCGTCCTGGTTTCGTTTGTTGCTGTCCAATCCCTCTAATTGTGCTGAGTTTGAAACTTGGTGTTTGTCTCCTCTGAAATGCTTCAGTAGCCACATGCACCCCATACTCCCAATTCTGGGGCTCCCAAAGCAAAAAGTCCAGGCTAGGACAGATGGGAACAGGGCCTGGTCCAAGTATGATTTCTGCTGCTGCTGCTGCTCCTCCTCCTTTTAAAATTGTGGTAAAATACACATAACACAAAATACAGCATCCTAACCATTTTCAAGTGTACGGCTCAGTGGCATTTAGTACATTGACACTGTCGTGTGACCGTCACCACCATCCGTCTTTGCAACTTTTTCTTCTTCCCAAGCTGAAACTCTGCACCCATAAAACAGCAACTCCCAGCCTCCCCTCCCCCAGCCTTGGAAAACACCATTCCACTGTCTGCCTCTGTGGACTTGACTCCTCTGGGGACCTCACCTAAGAGCAGTCACTATGCTTCTTTAAAGACAACACTCTTCTTAGCTGAAAAGGCCACAGCCCAGGGGGTGTGGGCAGGGGGATGGGAAGGGAACTGGCCAGGTGGGAGACGCAGCCAGCAACGCTGACAGGATGGGGGAGGCCGCACGCACGGAGCTTCTGTGCTCCACCAGGGGATGGAAGTTTAATGGTTTTACGGGCCACAGTGGGAGCAGGTGAGCATGCGGAGCAGCTGGAATGCCGGCCACCCGCCCGCCCTCCTTGCCGGCCTGTCCACATGGGGCGCATCCTCTGAGGCCTGGCTCAAGCCCACCTCCTCTGGGAGCCTTTCCTTCCTTGCCCAGCCATGGGACCAGAGTGGCAGAAGGCAGCTGTGGATGGGCTCCGGAAACACCTTTCCCACCTATAGGGGAAGGCCGGCTCCGAGTCAGGATCAAAGCCAGAGTGAGAGCCCAGCTCTGAGACACCTGCCTGGGCGCTGGGGGCGTGGGGTGGTGCATGGCGCAGGGGGGCAGGCTGGCCTAGGGAACACCCACTGTGGGTACCACGCACTGGGGCTGACCCTGCTGCTTCCTGTAGAAGGATCTGCTCTTGGGCAAGTTTTCCCTGGGGCTAAACTAGAACAGCAAGAGGAAGACATTGATTCCAGGATCCAACTACAGGGCAAGACTAAGATGTGAGAAATCTTTGCAGGTGCTGAAAACTGTCACCAGTCTTGAACTGGAGAGTAAAAGAAAGGTTTGCCAGGTGACAAGGGCCAGTGGAGGGTGATTTCAGGGCCACACAGGAGCGCCCCCTGGGGTTGGGTGTCGATAAAACAGGAGCGAGCCCATCAGCCTCCTCTTTCATGCCTTGATGCTCACTCCCTCCCAATCCCCGGAACGGTGGCTGGTGACCCAAAGAGACTGCCTCCTCCCAGTGTGTCATCTGCTCTCGGGGTCCAAAGGTGAGCCCCCGACCAGACACAACAGCTGATGGGCTCTGGGCTTATGGGCAAATTGATCACTCTGTCTCCCGGTGCTGGGCTCATTTTGGCACCAGATTCACCGCTACTTTAACAGAATGGGTGCGAGGCCCCAAGGGCGGAGCATGGGGTGGCAGACACAGGACCAAATGGGAGTCCATCAAACGACTGACATCGCCTGCATGCTCACAGTGCATGGAGCGCTGTCCTGGACCTGGGATGAGGAGGAGAGGCACTGAAATACACAAGATGTGCAAGGCTCACTTCCGGAATTCCTCTTGGCATACGAACATTCTTAAGTCTCCTCTGTTCTAAAATACATCCCTCACCAGGCCACTGCCCTCTCTCTCACATTCCCCCAGGGAAAGGTCTTGGAAAAAAGGCCCTCTACGCAACCTGCTGCAGCTGCGATCTGACCTCGGCTCCCACTGCTCCAGCGAAACTGCTCCCCTTGGTTACCAGTGGCCGCTCCTTGCCAGATCCAACGAGTGGCACCTGTTACTTCTCTAACTTCGGTCAGCAGCATCGGCGCCATTGACCGCCTTGCTCAGAAAGGTCCTTCTTTGCCCCAGGATCCCCCACACTCTGGGTTTTCCTCCCACCTCCCTGGCTACACTTTCTCAGTCACCTTTGCAGGTTTCTTTTCCTCCGTCCACACCAAAGTTGTTTCCCAGGGCTCCAGTTTCTTCTCTCCTCAATTTCCCCCCTGCAAGGACAATCTCACTCTTGGCTTCAACTACCAGCCAATCCACACCTCTGCCAGATTTCTCTCCTGGGCAGCAGTTTCTGGTCAGCAAAGGCATCACCACCCCCTGGTTGACTAAGCCAGTCCCCTCCCCGCCCCTCACATAGATCAGTTCCCAAGTCCAGCCAAGTTTAGCCCCTAATCTCTCTCCGGCTCATCCCTTTCTCCATTCCCTCTCCCAGTTCTCTGGGAGAACCTGTCCCCTCTCTTAGCTGAGCCATTTCTTTGGAAACTGGTCTCCAAATGCCGGTCTTACCTCCGCCTCCGGCCCCTGCTCTACACCAGCCGCCAGGGTGATTTGTCTAAAACACCGACCTCCGCTTGCCCCTCTCCTGCTTAGAACCCTCCAAGGACTCCCCAGTTGTTACAAGACTGGTCCTAAGTCCAAGCCTGTACAATCTTTCTCGCCAGCTCTCCAAAGTTACCATTCTAGAATCCCTGACTGGGACCTATACGTATCGTCTAAACGTGGTATACAGTGCAACGTTTCAATACGGGATCCTCTATTGCTTCACATGCGTAAATCTTGTCGCTGTAAATGGAGTAAAAGCTCACCAATGGCAGGGAAATAATCTGTCTCTTGACAGCCCAACAAATACCCACTACATCATAGTAATTTAAGATAAACAAGTTCATAGTGAATTAATAAAAAATTCAACTCAATCAATTCTCTATTTTAATGTTCACAGTCTCATTTTCCCTACTAGTTAGTCCTAACATTTGTTAACAAAATGTTTTGATTTATTAAAAACATGCCAAGGAAATAGATTGAATTCAGCTCTTCTATGAGCCGGCAGGACAGAAGGAGAGCACGGTTTTCTACAGTTAGGTAACCGGTCTGCCCTGACAGCACGACTTCACACTTGCTGTCTGACACGTGCAAACACCGCACTATTCTTTTTTTTTCCTCTCCTTTTTTTTTATTTCCTTTTTTTATGATCTTGTATGCACTATTCTTAAATAAGAAGAAGACACCAAAACTGTGCTCTGCCTTTTGGAATAAAAAGATGACAGTATTTCTCAAAGAATAAAAAAGATTTTTAAAATGTCAATGAGATAGCTTAATTATGTCCATTGACATTCATTTAGAACAAGTACGTACAGACAGTATTTGCTGAGCATTATGAGCAAAGCCATTTTTATTTGGGTTTATACCACATAAGACAGCGATATCATAAGTTTCAAAAAGTTATTTTAGAAAATCAATGAGGAAGGCAAAGAAGTCAAAACTGCCTATTTCTCCTCCTGAAAATCACTCCAGAGCAACAAAGAAGGAGAAATGTAAACTCCATTTTGAATAAAATTATAAGGCATCTTCGCCCGAGCCTCAGTATTCGGGGAAAGAAAGTGGATGCGGAAGCAGTGAGGGACGTGCCGGAGAGAAGGAGGGGAACCAGCCGCGGGAAAGGAGCTCCACAGGGCACCGGGCGACGCAGGGCTGGTGGCAGGAGCTACTCTCATTTGCAAGGAGCAGTGAGACGCCGAGGCCGCCACCTGGACTTCCCGGCCTCTGCCACTGCCTGTGGGAGCCAGGTCCACGCACGTGCACTTCCTGCTGGTCGCGTTTCCCTGGGGACACAGCCTGATAACGGGAACGTTATACCCACCATCTTGTCTATCATGAAAATCCCTCTGAGACGGGTACTTGTAACTTCTTCTCACAGACGAGGAAACCTGATGCTCAGAGAAGCGAAGTGACTTTCCCAGAACCACACAGCAGTGAGAGGCTGAACCCGGAGGTGCAGGGCCCAGGCGTGACTCTGTAGGCCGGGCCTGTCCCCGCCCTGCACCACCCGTCCGCATGAATGAACTGGCTACTTGGGTGAGAGGAGAGGCCATAACAACTGGTGACACTGGAGGGGGCGCCAGGTGAGGGCAGAGGTGGTGCGGACTTCGGGCATGAGAGGAGCAGGCGGTGGGAGTCGCTGGCAGCTTCCCTGCGGCGGCAGGGGTGGGGTGGCTGCTGTGACCCGTGGCTACAGGAACCCGTAAGTTTGGCTGAGAATCCATTTCCTTCCTGCTTCTAGGGAGCTGCTTTTAAATCCATGCTGGGGTCGCTGGGACAGGTGAGTCTTCAGGGCTGATGCTGTTGATTAGCAGAAACTGGAGACCTCCTAAAAGTCCAAGACGAGGGTTAAACTAGAGCCATCCATACAACGGATGCTGCCATCAGAAATGGGGGCAGCTTGCCAAAGCGTTAGGGCTGGACAAAGCGGGGGCAGGAACGCAGGTGTGCGTTAGATGATTCGCCGCGTTTGCAGTATGCCTGAGCTATTTCCCCATGAGAAATAACCAGGTAGAAAGCTCCTAATGCTCCTCAGTATGTTGTTGTAAAAGAATATGCCGTTGGCCCTCCATGTCCGTGGGTTCCTCATCCATGGATTCAACTAATTGCCGATCGAAAATGTCCAGGAAATAAAATCCACAAAGGTCCAAAACGCAGAACTTGAATTTGTCGCGTGCTGCGTAGTACGTGGAGTCCGCGGGAATGAAGGGACATGTAGGCATTGCGTGAGGTATCACATGTAGCCGAGAGGCGATTTAAAGTGTACGGGGAGGCTGAGCGTGGGTGACGTGCAAATACTGCACCATTTCATATCGGGGACTTGAGCCTCCGCAGATTTTGGTGTCTGTGAGGGGTCCTGGGTCCAATCCCCTGTGGACACCAAGGGACAACTGTATAATAACATGGAAAAACATTTACAAAATATTAATGGACAAAAAGAAAAGCAAGTTCTAGAATATGAGGTCCACTACGGTCCCATCTTTCTCGAGGAGAAAGTGTGTACGTGCACAGGCACTGCAGAAGCCTCACTAAACGTAACCAAATTAGTAGTGGTCACCTGGGGGAGACGTGAACATGGCGATTTTTTTCTTATTCTGGCTTGTTTATTTTCTAAATTTTCTGCAATGGGAAAAATTATTCTTGCAAACGTTAGGACTATTTTTTTCTGCATCAGGGTGATCAGATGGGGCCTCGGGGCTTCCCCTCATGTAGATCGGGCGTGAGAAGTCACCAAGACTGTCTGCTTGTGGCCCCCCAGCCCTGCTCAGTGTGACCCAGGGGGCCAGCATCAGGTCCGTCTGCTTCTGAGGCCACGGCTGGCAAGGACGCACTTTCCTTCCAGTGGTCCCCTTCTCCAGAGTCCAGAGTGTTAACCCGGCTCTTCTCACTTGCCGGATCAGCTGTTCCCAAGAATGCTGTGGTAGGTAGAACATTCTGGGTCTGGGATTATTTCTAGAATCTCAGAGCCGGAGGGAGGACCTTAAATGCTATGTCGCATGGCCCAACCCCTTCCAGCGCTTTAATCCCTGGTCCAGTAGCCCGGAGAGTTGGCCTTCTGGCCTGCGCTTGCAGACGTCTACTGACAATGAGTGATACTGTCTAAAGCATCATTCCAACTTGTTCAGAAAATTCACCTTTGTATCTGACCTGCAAGCTCCGTAAGATCATTAAGGTCATTAAGGCAAATGAAAAAGTAGAAATGAGATTCTGAAGAATAACTTTTCACAAACACGTTTCATTTATCACTTCTTCAATGGAGGGTGCCGTTGGCAGGCCAGGTGATGAGAGGGGACAAGAATGCAATAAGGCCCTGTTCCCTGGGCACAGCTGAGCCAGGACAGAGCCTGTGCCCAGGAGCTGAGAGCAGGGAGATCCGAGTGGCTGGGGCAGTCAGGACAGGCTGCCTGGAAGAGGTGAGGGGAGGAGCTGAGCTGACCCTTGAAGGAAGGGAAGGACTGCGGGTGGCAGCGGCAGTGGGACAGTCCTTCCAGGCAGAAAGCCCCAGCTGGAGTATTTTCAAAAGAAGAGCAGAGTTCAACATGGCTGCCACTAGCTCGCGTGGCACCTTTGTGCAGGTGAGAAAAGGTGACCC
The DNA here is from genome assembly GCA_004363605.1 of Indri indri. Taxonomy (NCBI): domain Eukaryota; kingdom Metazoa; phylum Chordata; class Mammalia; order Primates; family Indriidae; genus Indri; species Indri indri. The sequence continues at coordinate 169,026 of RJWJ010000042.1, forward strand.
TACACTAGGACACTTCTTTCTAAGGAAAACTGCTTTACTACTTTTATAAAACCAGACATTTGACTGCCATCTTCCAGCAAACTGGCAAACAAGCGAACGACCCCGCAGTGAGAGTTGCACCCCGTTTTGCGATCTGCGTGACCTCACCAGGCGTGCTGGTTTTTAAAAATCTCTACGCAAGCAGCAAGAAGGCCACCCGAGGGGTTCTGGGACAAAGAGCTCCCGGCAGCGGCGAACTAGGAGTCACTGCAGGCTGGCTCTAGTGCCAGCCCACTCAGGGCAGGGCGTTTGCCCGGGGTGGGGAGTGGCAGGACTGAACCTTCTCAAATCAAGGGCGCCCCTCTGAGAAGTCTGCTGCTCTGGGGCCTCCCCATTTCCTCCTCTCGCAGGGTCTGCCCGGGGCACTCTCACGATCCCATCGGGCTCCTGCCGTGAGGCGGGGTGGCGGGGGCAGCGTTGCGCGCTGTATGGATGGGACCAGCGAGGCACATGGCCTGGAGCCCCGACTTCCCTATAGCCCTCTGAAACCTGGAGAGGAAAACTCTACCCTTAAGTGTGAGCAGCAGCTCCACCTCAGGTAGGGACGAGAAGGCAGCCCACAGCTCACATCCAAGTCCTTCATGTTAATGCTGGGGAAGTGAGGCACAGAGAGGGGCAGTGACTTGCCCAAGGCCACACAGCAACTCAGTGGCCAAACTGGCTCTGTCTTACAGAGTACTTGTCACACACTGAGGGGAAGCGAGTTCCTCCGTTATCTCTCAGAGCATAAAGCGCAGCCCCACCTTCTCGCCTCCCACCTGGGGACTGAGGCTCACCAGGAGAACCCCTCACAGGTCCTGAATCCTGGGGCAACTGCTGATGCAGGAAGATGAGGCCCCGCTCCATCCGGTTCGGCAGTGCATGTCACTCGGCAAATGGCACAGGTAACCCAGCAGCCCAGGGCCAGCTCCGAGAGGCTGCCTCCGGGAGGAGGAGGTGGCCACAACAGCTGATGTTGGACGAAGCCTTGAGGAATGGAGAAGCGACACGTGGCAGCCCACGGAGCAGTGTTCAGACGTGACAGGAAGCGCCGAGCTGCGCTACAACGTGGCTGAGCCTTGACAACATGATGCAAAGCGGACAAAGCCAGTCGCAAAGGCCCACGCGTTGTGTGAGTCTCTTTACATGAAATAGCACAAACAGGTATTGTCATAGAGACAAAAAGAAGACGAGGTGGCAGGTGCGGGGCGTTAGGCGGGGGGAGGGAGTGACTGCTAACGGAGTGAGGTCTCCTCTGCTGGGGACAAGGATGCTCTGGAACCAGACAGAGGTGACGTACTAAGTGCCACTAAACTGTGCGCTTTAAAAGGTGGTTATGTTATGAGACTTTCACCTTGGTAGAAGGAGGAGGAGGAGGAAGGAAGGGGAAGAAGAATCAGGGCAGCTGCCACCACCTGAGGCTCGCATCTGGAAGGCCAGCCATGGCTCAGCTTTCTCCTCTTCCAGGGAAAGAGCTGGGACTGCCTGGGCCTTTCTATACCCCAGGGAAGGGGCCAACGCCCCACAGCCTGCACAGGCCCTGCTGTGGGGCAGCCGGACCTTGGCCAGGAGGCCCTGAGATCTCGTGCAGTCTCAGGGAGAGGAGCAGCGGGCTCCCTGGTTCCAAGTGGCCAGCTGGGCCTGCTCCCAGCCAAGGGTGGGGCTGCACTGTGGACAAACTGCACAATTCTCTATCTGCATTCCAAAGGTTCTGTCTGTTTGTAGTGCTGCGGGGCACACGGAAGTGCAGTGGCCCTGCCTGACCTAGGACATCAGGGCCCGGGAAGCCTCATGGACACCCACTCTTGTAACAGATGGACTGGCCTGAAAGACACGCCAAAAATATTTCCTGTCTCTGTAAAACATCCTCCAGCCCTTTTTGAGAACTAAAACCTGCATCTCTGCCTCAGGCCAGTGGTGGGGAGGGCAGGGTCTGCAGGACAGGGCTCAGCCCAGCCCCGGTAAAGGGAGGTCCCGGGTGGAGGTCAGGGGACTGTGCTCAGTGGAGGTGGGACGATCAGAGTTGCCCAAGCGGAGGACTCACCCTTTAAAACCTCTGTATTTCCGCTTATTATTAAGAAAGTACTAAACTTCTCTTTCCTTCTCCTCAAACCACTTGTTCTCATTCCTTCAATGTGGCCTTGAGGACGAGTGCCCAGCTCTGGGCAGCACTCTCACCTTGGCCCCGCACGGCCTGCCTGACCAAGGGGGCCCATTTGAACAGGCCAACCCAGCCCCACGGTCCCCTCCTCCGGGCCTAGCTCTGTCCTCTAGGCTCTGCATGGAACAAAGGTACCCATCTTCCCGAAGCAGCCCGCAGGGTCTGGGACAAGCGGACTCTGGGGCAGCGGACTGCTCAGCCACCGTGCGTGGGCCCGGGCAGGTTTTCTCACCTCTCCTAACGTGTTCTGCCCTCCTCCCGCCCAGGGCTGTCTAAGGCTCAGTTGAGAGGAGGGTGGAACCTTGCTTAGGACAAGGTACGGGGCTCCAGGGCAGCCAGGACCCTTGGGGGCTGCCCTTTGTAGAATCTGCCTGGGAACTGGGTGCACCCACTAAGTCCCAGGAGGCTTAGGGTGACCCCCATCCTACGCCCACTGCCAGGTCCCTTTACCAAGAAAGGGGCCAGACCTGCAGGGGCCATGCTCACTTCTCCCAGATGAGGGGGTGTGCTTCCTTCTGGGTATGCGGCCAGCTCCTGGCCCTGATCTTTCCCCCAGATTCCTGGTCCCTTCCCACCCTGCCAGCTCCAGGGCCACACGGGGATGCAGTCAGTGGCCAGGGACCAGATTAGGAGCCCAGAGCCCTGGGCCCAGTTTTGGCCACAGCTGGTGGTGTAACCCCAGGCTGCTCTTCTCACCTGTGCAGTGTTTTTAAAAGAACACTGCTGGTATTGGTGGGCAAATCCCAGTAAAACACAGAGGCCTGGCCCACTGCTGAGGGACACGGGGCTCCCCTGGCCCTTCCTTTTAGTCAAGCCAGTCATTGTGAAGGGCACAAACACCCTCACATGTCCCCAAACCCTCCGGGGTAGGGGGCCTCTGTGAGCCCATTCTGGTGACAGGTTCTGACACCCGGTTCTCCAGGGCACTCTGTGAGCCTGGAAACCGCGCTCGCTCGCCAGGCTGCGTGGTTTCCACATCCCCGCGCACCGGCCCTGTGTCCAGCGGGACGGGTGCCTTGCGTGGAGGCCGGGCTGCCTGCTGCCCCACTGCCCAGCTGCACCCCTCACCCTCTGTGAGATGGTCAAGTAGAGGGAACCAGCGCTTCTCCCCCAGGACCCTGCAGACCCAGCTCTCCCCGCTGAGCTGTGGGGAGCCCCGGCCCCCCCCTGCTGTGGGGGTGCACGCGGAGGGGCGCCGAGGCCGTGGTTCCTGCGCTCAGGGCCTGTCTGTTTCAGGTGGTTCATCTCCGGCAGCGACAGGAAGGGAATGCCAAATTAACGCTGGGTAATAAATTCTGCAAAAGCCAATAAAACCAAAGCAGAGGGATGGAGGGGAGAGCCGCAGCAACTGAGTAAACACTGCTGTCGGCGGTCACAGACACACGGCACATTTTCCAAGGTTTGCATCAAGGAGACATCTGGCCACGGCCCGTGAATTTGTGGAAGGGAATCCCAGCGAGCAGAGACGAGGGGCCAGGGAGGGCAGGACCCTCTCGGGGGCAGCAAGCTGGGGAGCAGGGACTCTGCTTTGGGGGGCTGAGGCACGTCCAGGGCAACGGTCTCCACGAGCTGGCTGGGACTCTCCCTGGGAGGGCAGTGCTGGGATCTGCCCCTATGGGCTGAGCCTCAGGCCCGGGCTCACCAGCCGACCCCATAGGCTGCAGGAGCTGAGGCCTGGGGAAGAGAACATTGTGTGCTTGGCATGCCTGCTGCCCAGCCGTCCACACCCATGCCCAGACTCGGGACTGACTCAAGGCCCAGGCCCAGCCCTCCTTGCTTTTTTTTTTTTTTTTTTTTGAGACAGAGTCTCACTCTCTTGCCTGGGGTGAGTGCCGTGGCGTCAGCCTAGCTCACAGCAACCTCAAACTCCTGGGCTCGAGCAATCCTTCTGCCTCAGCCTCCCGAGTAGCTGGGACTACAGGCATGCGCCACCATGCCCAGCTAATTTTTTCTATATATATTTTTAGCTGTCCAATTAATTTCTTTCCATTTTTGGTAGAGACGGGGTCTCGCTCTTGCTCAGGTCTCGAACTCCTGAGCTCAGAACGATCCTCCCGCCTTGGCCTCCAGAGTGCTAGGATTACAGGCGTGAGCCACCGCGCCCGGCCCCTCCTTGTTTTCAGGGAGAGAGAAAGCAGAGTCATTAGGCAAGAGCCGGCCCACAGGGGCACCCTGGGACTCCTGCTCCGTGGGTTCCCTGATCACACCACAAAATACTCTCTACACCTGTGCTCTGCCCGCACCGTTCCTGGCTGCAGCCCCGCCGTGCCCTTGGTGCCGAGCCCCGTGTGGGCGTGAGCTCTGCGCGTGTGTCCCCACAGGCCCTGCGCCCCGCTCATTGCTGCCTCTCCCCGTGTGTCTGCTGGACCCTGCTAAAAGGCCCCCCGGGCTCTGCTTGGGCTAATGCGTGCCTGTGGTCGGGGGTGGGCCCACGGGGGGAGTGAGACAGCGGCCGGCTGACATGGGCCAGTCCTCGGCCCTGTCAGGAGAAACTGGTTTTTCAGATGAAACTCTGCTGTCCTTCGGTGACCCCCCACTGCCCGCGAGACAGGAACAAGCCTGCCTGCAGCAGCCCCAAATGCAGGCCGAAGTATCATCGTGACAGCCTGGGAACTGCGCAAAAGAAGTGTCGCCCCATGTAAGGATAGAGGAATGCACTGGGATCCTGGTTTCCTAGACACTTCAGTGCCCACACCCGGCTGCTCAGCTCCTGCACCGAGCCCAGTGCCCAGGGCTGCAGTTGGCTCTGTCTTCCCTCGCGCGTGGAGACAGTGACTTGGTCTTTACCAACTGCCCCCAGCAACGCTGAGAGGCACCTGTTCTCCCCGACCCCCGCTTCAGAAACATACTGTTCACTCATACGGAGAGGGCACATCTCTTGGCCCAGTCAGGCCCCATTCCCCCTGTAGGATGGCTCAAGTTCAAGGCCAGCCCTATGACTCTGCCCTCTGCATGCCTCGGCCCCCAAGGTCAGGCCAGCTGTGGGCCCAGGGCCATGGCCATGGCATCCACCCTGCTCCCCACCTCTGTGCTCCCTGGCCTCAGCCTCACCTCCTGCCTGCTGCTCTCCGGCCACACCAACAGCTTGCTGCCCCTCAGCTATGTCATGCTCGGTCTCACCCGCACAGATGTCGTCACCCACCCCTGACCTGGAGAACAGCTGCTCATCCTCTGGGATTCCACTCAGGGGCCACCTGCTCCGGCCAAGCCTCCCTGGCTGGGTGGGCAGCTCCTCCCTGTGCCATCTCCTCCCGTGGGCCTCAGCCCTCTGTATCGCGCCTCCCCCCTGCAGCCTCAGGGCTAGCAGAGGGCCCGACACCAGGAAATATTTAGAGAAGTAAACCTTGGTTTCCCTGGGATGGGAATCACCTTGCAGAAGAGGTTATCGGGCACGAGTCTTTACCTACCTCTGAGAAGAACACAGAGAGAATGACCAGACTGATCCAGTGAATGACGCCAGCAAACTGGAATGCACTGGAAACTGCAACGAACACAACGAGGGCCAATTTTAGGAGCAAGGAATTATGTGCGTCCGTAGAGGGGGCTTCACAGCATCGAGGCAGACCTCTGGGACCCTGGGGCTGCTTGACGAGGAGCATTTAGATCTGGTAGAAATCAGGTCAGAGAACAAGGGTGGCTCAAACTGGTGTCTGCAGGGGCGGTGGTGGGAGCGGAGGCCAGCAGTGCTGTTCTTTCCTCCAGCCCAACGGGGCTTCCTACTTCCCCACAGGCTGCCTCTCTGAGCTCCTGCTTGGTCTTTGGTGGGCTTTTGGCTGTAGCCAGACTCCAGGAAAGGAGCCCTCCCGAGGGGGCTTATGAGGACATCCGTGGCTTTTGGGCCTGGGTTCAGTCATGGCCGGATGGTCCTTCAGAAATCCACCCGCAGTCCACCCCTAAAGCACCATGCACGGTTGGTGGAACTCAGGCAAGCTCACTTCACTTTTCATTCTGAAAACTCAGGGCGGCAGAGATGGTGGCGTCAGCCAGGGTGGTCCAGAGAGAGAAGGCTGGAGCAGGACTGGGAGAGGGAGCTGGAGGTGGGGTGGGGGTGGCAGCCTCTCCCCGAAAGCAGAAGAGCCAGCAGGCTGGGGTCTTCCACATTGCTCCAGTTGCCTTCCAGGTTGCAGAGTGTGAGTGTGGAGAGCCGCCAGCCACTGAACATTCCTGCCCCACCTTCCCGCAGTCACTGCTTGGGGGGACGGCTTTGTCCCTGGAAGGCCCTTTGGAACACAGAAACCCTGCCCAGCCTCCGAACCCTAGCATAGCCTAGTTTATCAGCCAGCATGGCCAGGAGCAGGGTGCTGGGGCCACGACCAGGGTCAGGTGAGCTGTGATGGAGAGTGGAGGGAGGGATGCCCCAGAAGGCAGGCCTAAAAGAAATCCTGGGACAGCGAGGCAGGGCTGAGGCGGGGCAGGGGCATGAATGCTGTGGAGAAGGCGCTTGCTTGGCTGCTGCCCGGCCTGCTTGGCGTCCTGCTCAGAATCCCCTAGGCCAGCAGGAGAGGCCCAGTGCCTGCCGTGGGGAGGGCCGGCCTGAGAGACAGCGGCCCACAGCCTCTCCCGACACTCTGGCATCTGGGGGGGCAGGTAGAAATCAGGTCCAAGAGCACATCCAAGGGGAAGAAGGCTGCAAAACCAGGTTCCAGGTGGGAGACTCTGGGGTCCCCTGGCTTTGGGCCAATGTGACCCATGGAAGATGAGCCCCAAGACGGGCAACCGCATACCAGTGGGGACCAAGAGGCTGAGGCCCGTGTGACTCTGAAGAGACCTCCAGATGATTCTGAAAACATAAAATCTCTCCCCATTATCTCTCAAATGAATTCCTGTGCCTTTTTTTATGGTTTGCTTTAGAAGAGCAATAAATCTCTGATTGTGCGTTTTATGGAATTTAAGATGCCTTTTATGAGCTGCTATTGGATCTCCCACCAAAATCAATCTCCTGGATACTTAATTGTAAGCAAAATTCCAGTGTCGGCTGCATTCTCAGTTCTATTCAATGCCTTGTCACAACCTGAGCAGCCAAGGGCCCCGAGGACAAGCCACCACAGGGAAAGAAAGACTCCGTTATGGACAGATCTCATAAAAAGCAGACAGTATGGATGAGTGTGACGGGGGAAAGTATACAACACGGTTTAATTGAAGACAGGTTGAGTGTAAAACCAGTACCGGTCACTTTATGCTGGAAGATACTTTAATTGGAGCCAAGGGGCCACCAGCTGCATAAAACCCAACTAGGCTTATCGGACAAAAGCGATTCTGTGCTCTCGGTCATCGTCTTTTAGGCAGCAGGAAGGCTCACTTTAGGGGAGCTTTGGCAGAGCCTGTGTATAGAGGGTCCAGGAAAGGACGGGGGTGTTTGAGAAAACAAGCCCACATGACTAAATGGGCTGGGGGGCTGAATGTAGTCCCGGATTTTGCCAGTGGCAAGAAAGGAAATCTCTCTGAGGCCGACAGTCTCTCCTCTTTTTCAATCGCCTCTTTTTCAATGTGGAGAACCAGGAGCTCTCCCAGAAGCCACGTTCATCCGAGCCAAGAGTCTGAAGGCCTGGCCCCTGCCCCTCTGGTGCACCAGACACGGTCTACAGGGGAGGACAGCAGGAAGCGGCCTCTACCCTGACAGCCACGTTGCTACGGGACAGCCAGGTCAGAACAGGGATGAGCCACACGCATCAGGCTCAGTGGGGAATTAGGGACAAACACCAAGAGGACCGAGGTGGGCAGAGAACTGGCCATGCAGTTAACCGGCCTGGTGGACAGAAGTGCCAGCCCCAACGCTCCTCATCGAGGGCAAGTCTCTAACTTCTCCAAATCTTAATTTGCCCAGTCGGTAACATGGTCAGACCAGCCGTGCCCACCCTGCAGCGCTGCTGTTAGGGTCCGATGCATGAGAAAGAGCTTTCAAAACAACCACAGTGTATACAATAAATAACACTGCCGACTTATGGCTGGGCAAAAATATGAGGACTGTTATTGCCATCACGGTTGCTGTCATTAGTAGCTACTACAGGGTGATAGGCCTCCATAAACGGGAACTCTCTTTAACCTACAGAAAATTCCAACCTGGAAAATTCCAAATGGGAACAATAAGGAAAAAATGCATACAGGGGTCCCCAACATTTTTTATTTCATCAGTTTCTGATCATGGAATGCTGGGGAGGGGACTGCAGAGGCCACATTAGTGGAAAGGGGAAAGTCATGCTAGGCAGACGGAGAGGGACCTGCCAGGGGTACGTCCTCCCCAGCGGGAGTCCCCACGAGCATGGGGCCAGAGTGTGGCAGTGGCGTCAGCTGGGGGCAGATCACGGTCTGCTGGTTGGGGACCCCTGATGGCTGCAGATGCACATTGAATATTGACACCATACGTATTTGCATATGTATCTCTCTTGCTACTCACACTGGAGGAGCTTTATATCTATTAGAAGTTCCAGAGTCAGGAGAATCACCACCAATATTACACAGGCTACCAGGAAACTGTTGAGACTCGCACTGAGCAAAAATACCTGCCACACGGCTGCTCTCTTCCCGCAGCACGGCTTCAGCCAGTTAGACCTGCGGGGACAAAAGTAGGGAGAAGGGAGGCTGAGAGCAGGGTGGGACAAGGAGGAAGATCCCAGCCACACCCTGCTCCCAAACCGACCCTCGTCACTCCTGGGCTCCACTTGGCTCTAGACTTCTCTCATCCAAGAGGCCACTGGGTAGAACTGCAAAGGGCGGACGTCTCATTACGAGACGGAGCTGGGTTTACATGCCGATCTTGGCAACTCACAGCCTCTCTCTGTGCTTCAGTCTCCTGGTCTTCGAAATGGGCATGAAACCACATCTCGTAGATTAGCAGAGAGTCTGTCTATGCAGCAAGTGCTACGTGAAAATGAGCTGCTGTTATTGTATTGCTGTGGGTTTCAGAACCTAGCACAGGCTCTGGCATTTGGGAGAGACTCAATGTGCCTTTAATAAATGCTCAATGAATTAGCAAATGGATTTTCCATTTTCAGCTGTAAAAAGGAAAGATTTGAACAAAATCCCTGTTTTTCAAAATAGGTTGTGTGGAACACTAGTTCTATAGAATGTTAATGGTTGTTACTTAATATCAAAGTTTCCATCGTTGGGTAAGTTTCAGAAAATTTGGATCAAAGTCAAATGGACATTTTTCTCTGCAGGACATTTCGGTGCCTTTGATATGCTACTATGCCTCATCATGCTCCGAAGGGGATCAGTGTCTCCCAAACTTGTTGGACCTTGGCACCCTTTTGTCACAGAGCAAGAATTTGGTGAGACTAGTGTTCCATGAACCGTCTTTTGGGAAACCCTTGACTATATGATCTGGAACGTTCACAGGTGGAAATGAAGCCACTGAGGATAGAATCCTTGCTGAGTAGGTTCGGAAGTGGGGAGGGACCCCGATCTCAGAGCTGGGTGGACCCCTCTGGGTATTGCATTCACTCCCCTCGGGAGCACAGAGGGTGCCTCTGAGGCAGATGGGAGTACAGGGCTTGGGTGCTGAGGTCCAGCCTGAACTGCTGTGGCAGGTCCATGATGAGTGGACCTGCCTGCCCTCCCTTGCTGAGGAAGAGCCAGGTGTCCTGGGGTGGCTGAGACAGCACTAGCCAGGGAGTCCTTACTTCTGGCTCTGCCCTCAGGCACCCTGGGACCATGTACAAAGTCCCTCACCACTCTGGGTCTCCACCTCCCCATCTGCAAAATGGGGATAATACTTTGTAACTCATGGGGTTGTTGAAGGAGAAGTGGGAGAACGGATCTGGCCTGTGAGGTGCAATGCAGCTGAGATGGATGGGTGATGCTGATGGTAAAGAGTGTGATGGCCCCAACACTTGGCTGTCACCCCATCCTTCTCATCCAGAGGGAGTCACTCTGCTGGAGCTCACTGTGGGGAGGGCCAGAGCCCACTTCCTGGAGGTCCCCAGGGTGAAACTGGGCTGGATTAACATGAACGTGAAAGCTTCCAGGCAGAGCCTTCTTCCTCACAATCCACCCAGGGAACACTTGAAGGACGCCCTGGCCCCCTGCTCAGAAGCCCATGGGAGTGGCCACCTGCATAGTGCTTCTGTGCGTTAAAGAACCTTTGCATTTTCAGACATCACCCTGTGGCCGCCCTCACCTTCTGATCCACCCTGCCTGGCTCCCCTCCGCCCCTGCTCCTTTCCCCACCCCCCACAAGGTGATGTTCTTGCCTCCTCTTCTGCTCCAGTCTATTTTCATTCTTCACACCCCCGCCCCCCCCCCGCCCCCCCCATTCCTTAGCGCCCAGCCTCTGAGCTGCCTCAGCTCTTCTGGAAGTTTTGTCCCCCCTTCCCCAGGCCACAGCGCTGACTTCCCCAGGGCCTGAAGAGACCTGCTCCAATTCCACATCCTCCCTAAAACCCAGTCCAATGTCTGCGGCCCCTAAAACTGATGTCCCGTCATTGTCATTTGAAATCTGAGCCTAGCACCTGGCAGTGATAAAGGGCCGCTGCGAGGCCTGTGCCTGGTGGCGGGGAGCTGCGCCTTCACGTTTCAGGGGGCTGGGCGTTTGTTCTCCTCTGTGCCTTGCACAGCCGAAGCATGTGGGGTGTGCCCAGAAGAGACTGCTTCTGCCCAGAGGAGAGTCCTGGGTGGGGAGGGCCCGGAACAGCGCGCTTCGCTCAGGGGCAGCATCTCTGTGCGTTCGGTTCCCTGTAAACCGAGACTCGAATCTTGACCTGCCTCCAAAGGAGGAAAGTGCTACTTTCTGTTGCTTTTTAAAAGGTCAAAATGCTGATTTTTCTTTCCTTTTTTTGTTAGAGAAGCTGACTCCCCAGACGGGGGGTGGGGAGCTGGGGCGGGGTGGTTACCGGGGAGCTGCAGCGAAGTGCGAGGAGGGACCGTCCCCGCGACGTGAGGCAGGGAAAGAGGCGCAGGCAGGGCTCTGGAGTCAGCTGCCCCGGCAGCCAGTCCCCGCCCACCTGGCCCTGAGCCCAGAGCAGCTCCTGGGCCCAGGGAAGGGCCAAGCGGAGGACAGGCAGGCGGCAGGATTCCGAAACCAGGCAGAGGAAGGGCTGGACCACCCGGCGCTAGGCAGGCACCGTGATCCAAAGAGGCAAAAATCCCTGCTTTGGAACAGTTCACCCTCTCGTGGGAGACGAAGAGTAAAATGATAACTATAACAAGTTATGGTACGAAACAAGGTGATAAGTACCATGGAGGGAAAAACAGAGATGGCGGCAGGATTGGATGGTAAAGGGCGAGCTGGCATTTTCAGTAAGGTGGTCAGGGGGCCTCACTGGGAAAGTCACCTTTGAGAAGGTTGAGGGGAGGGAGGCAGGCAGGGCTGGAGGGTGCACCGAATAGGAACTGTTTATGGCAAAAGTCTCTTCAGCCCCTAAAGTACGTCCGGCACAAGAAACATCAGAATGACGGGAGCCAGGCGGAGGACAGGGCTTCCCCCTTCCCGCGGGTCTAGCTTCCCACCCTCTCTCCACCTAGAGCAGGTGCTGCCACTACTGCCACAGCCCTTGGCGCAGCCAACGCCGCACCCAAGGAGCCCAGGCAGCTACGCAACTGGGCCGTGTGCCTCACTGTTCTGGGGCTGCTCTTCCACTCCTGTGCCAGCTCAGCTGTCCCCATCCACACCCTGCCTTCGGCTACCAGCCCCTGCACCATGCCAGTCTGGGGGCGAGTGCGTGCAGCCCCCTTGCTGCACAACTTCAAGGGGGGCCATTTGTGTCATGCTCTGTGTGACTCCCCCATGACCCCGGGGGAATGCACATGGGGTGGACTAAAGCACAAGGAGAGCAGACCACCGGTCAAGGAAGCTGTGGGAGCCAGGGGACACGCAGCTGTGAGGACTGGCCGCGGTGGGGCAGGGAGGCGGGGGCAGGCGTGGCAGTGGGCTCTGCGTCCAGGTCAAGAGAGCACTAGTGCCCAGGCCACACGCCAGTCCACCTGAGCCACAGCCTCCGGGGCAGGACCGCGGCCTCGGGGTTTTTAAATCTTTTCTGATGACTCCAGTGTACAATCAAGACTGAGAACCACTTTCCTAGGCCCTTGATGCTCTGTGGACTTTGTGGACCAGCAGCCTCAGTGTCACCTGGGAGCTGCTAGAAGTACAGACCCTAGGCCCTTCCCCAGCCCCACTGAACGGGAGTCTGTGTGCCACGGAGACCCCAGGTGATCCGGGTCAGAGCCGCTGCTTTAGGTAGCCTAGTAGAGGTCACAGGCGTCTCAGAAGGTGAAGGGGGCATGGCAAAGGGAGTCTGCGAGCTGCAGAGGAGAGACAGCCCCGGGGCACCTAGGGGACCGTGAAGCAGGCTGAGCCTGTGTGGCCGGGTGGGGAGTCTCCACGTAGTCCCTGGGCTTTGGGCTCCTTTGTAAAGAGCAGAGACGGGGCAGGACTGCACCCCTGCTGTCAGACCGTGGACCCCAGGGCTCCAGAACAGAGCCCTCGAGGGTGGGGGGCCAGGAGGCTGCGCTGAAGCTGCCAGCTTCCTGCTGACCTCGGGTTTGCAAGTCCGGAGCTGCCAATAAGATTTCCCGACGTTCAAATGACTCACGCATTCCTAGGAGACTGTGTTCGAGCAGCGAAATAGAATGTGTCCAGTTTCAAAAGATCCCTGAGTGGTTAAGTAATGATTCAAGGGGCCCGGTGGGCCAGAGGGATATGAGCATCCACTCCTGCGTTAGAGAAGGCGCTCCCGCCCTCCTCCGTGGCTCCCCGCCGCCCGGGCCCTGGGGCTGGTTCGCAGGGCGCTGTTGTCCCCGGAATCGCCACCGGAGGGCAGGCGTCTCCCGGTTCCCGTCTTGGCTCGGCAGCACCGAGGGGCAGCTCCGGGGGGCGCCTGGGCTGCCAGAGTCTGCAAATAGCAGCAAGCAGATGGCATTTCCTGGCACGCGCGTGAGATTCGGCCGCGAGGCCACCACTCCCGAGGCCGCAGAGAGATCCTGGGTGGGAGGGGCGGCTGCGTCCCTTTGCCGGTTCCCTTTGCATCCTAGGAGTTCAGATAGAAGTCCGAGAGAATGAATTCTAGAGTATGAAAATGAGCTTTGGGGAATTCCCGAGGGATCCTTTATGTAGGGTAAGGCCATGGGGGAGGCCTGGCAGGGGGCGGCTACGGCCATTGCTCCGCCGCGGTCCCGAGCCTGGCGCTGCGGCAGCCCGTCTGGGCGGCGGAGCGCCGCGTGGTGCCCGGATGGCGAGGGCTGCGCCCGTTCCCGGGCCAGGCCCTCCCGCCCCACGGCCCACTGCGCGACCGGCCGCTGTGGCTGCCAGGCTGGCGTGGACGCCCCGTGGGGGCAGGGAGAGGCTGCACTGGTCCTCCCGGGGCGGGCGCGAGCAGGGGAGCGGCCAGGGTATCGGACCGTGGGGGCCCTCACGTCGTCCCGAGAGGCGCCCAGGCAGCGGAGCACCGTGGCACCCCCAGAGGAGGCAGGAGACCACAGAAAGCCTGTTTGCCTGGAGGCAGCCAGACCAGGTGACCCGGCAGCCCCACATTGAGATTTTCGGCCAAGTCCCCAAGGCAAGGAGCTGAGGGAGGGCGTCGGCATGAGCCTGGAAGGCCCGAGACACTGGGCTTCCCCACCTGCTCTCACTCCGGCCTCGGGAGGCACTGCTAGACAAGTGGCTCGGAGCCTTTCTGGGCTGCAGAGCTCTCCAACAACGGATAAAAACTACAGTCCCTACCCCCGAGAAAGGCACAAAACCACAACACTGTGTATAAAGTTTCAAGGGGTACAAGGACTCCTTAAATTTCACTGATGGATCATCTAAGGATACCCAGGCTCTAGGTTTAAACCTCAGGATTGGGCGTTTGAGGCCCCGCCTGGCTCCAATTCTGTGATGAGGAACACCTGTGACCTGGGCAGCACAGATGAACCTGGTGGTGGTTTTAATGGTCAGCAGACTATCCTGGGATTTACTGTATTTATTCCAGATGATGAAAATGTTGTCAGAGAAAGCCATGAGGCTGACCGAAATCTAAATTCTCTCATTGACATGGGCTTTATTTTTATTTATTTAAAAAACTCTTATACTATGCAACAAGAGCTGTTCTGAGCACTTTGCAATGTTAACTCATGCAGCTGTTTTAAAAGGCAAGTCCTTTTCTCTGTTGTTGTGGTGGGGAAGTCAGACTTTTCCAGCTGTTTGGCTTTTGGTGGCAATTAGTGTGTCCAAATCACAGTCCCGCCATTGGCTGAGTTGAGTGTGGTCTTTCAGCCTTAGTTCCGTAATCCCCCAAATGGTGATATCTGTTTTTGCAGGGTTGTGAAGATTCAAAATATTACAAATGATATATGTAAAGTCCGTAGCACACTGCTCACCATGTGTGCCTACTGTGATGCGGAATTGCATACACGGTCATTAGAAAGGGGAAGAATTATCTAAATATGGGATGTTTCGACATCCATTCCATTCCACACATAGTAATTATGTGCCCACTGAATGCCAGGCACTGTACTGGGTGCTGGGCACAAAAGGGTGGAGCCTACAACCTTAGAAGTGAACTCTGATGATGCAATGAGCTCCTAGTCCTAGACAGCTCTAAAAAGCAAAACAAAGGGAGCAAAAGATCAGGAGAGGGAATCGAGCTCATGTGTGTAGCTTCTCCAAAGAGACACGTAATCTGGTCCTGTGAGAGCTATCGACACAGTGCCCAGGGACGCCCTTTCGCTGTGCATCTGAAACGGTGTGCGGCTCCTCTCCCACTCCCCCGGGGGGAACCTGCACAGGAGCAGCACTGCCAAGCTTCCCCTTTGTTCCCTGTACCCAGTTCCAAGAGGCAAGCACAGCGGTGACACAGACTCAGAAATACGAGCACATAAACACACTTTCTGAAACAAGGACCCTCAGGTTGGACGTGAGAGGTGACTCTCGCAGCCCTTTGGGGAACTAAATGAAGTTTCCACGCAGGCAGCGTCAGTTCTGCAATCAGAGCTAAAGGCTATCCCTGCTGCCTTGGGGAGAAGAGAGGAAAAAGGGCCGTGTATAGCTGGGGTCACCAGACTCTGACATTTGCTTGTCCCAGATCTCAGATTTCTTGCATCCTTGGAAATGTCAACTCTGGGAAACAGCAGCGTGTGGTAGCAGAAGCTCAGGGCCAGCAGCAAGCAGCTGCCACTACACTTGGCAAGCCACCACACCCTCCTCTGCAGGTACAATGGACAACACACACCGTGGACTGGCTGCCCCTACTTAGGGGGACCGAGGGCATTGTCCGCATGTCTCGGAAGGGCTGCCATGTAGGTAGGCTGTGGTCAAGGAGTGGCTTCCCAGCTCCTTGGCAAGGGGCTCAAGCTTGACTTCAGGGAGGGCGTGGGTGCTCTTGGATCAAGTGCCCATCATAAGAACCCCTCCCACCCTGAAGTCCTCAATTCTGGGAACTGGCCACAAGTCTGAGAATGTCCGTTGCGCTGTGCTGTGAGGACAGGGGTGCCTGGATGCGGTCAGCTTCCTAACCGAGTGGGGCCCAGGCAGCTACAGGTTTCAGGCACATCCACTTCTCCCCCATCCAGCTCTCTCTGGGTTTGCTGTGGTTTGGCAATCCTGGGTCGGCCATGCTCCCGCTCCTTCTATTTGGCCAAAGCCCAAATCCCAGGTGCCTCCGCAGACGATTGCGGGGCCCCACTCCACCCCAGATGCCATAATTTCCGCCCACTTTCCTTGGAGGTTCCGGCGGTGGATTCAACTTTCCTCCCCTGCTCCAGGCAGCGCTCCCCGCACCCCACCCCACCCCGGGTGGTCAGAGGCCCTCTGCCGCCATCTAGTGGTCACCCGCGCCCTGTGAGTAGGTGGGGATGGGCAGCTATTTTGCTGAGAAATAATATATCTGTGAATTCATTGCCTTCTTAATCAATGACAATTGTTTGGGATACAGGGAACATGGCTAATCTGTGCGTATCAGGAAAAATGTTTTGATATGAATTAAACCTTTATTTTCTGGCTGGGGCACCAAGAACCCTCCTGGAAGCCTGAGCCTACTACTATAAATACAAAGGGGTTTGGGTCACAGGGTCAGCTCGGGGGCCAGGGGCAGCTGGTATGCTAGAGGAAGGGGCGGTGTTTACTATGACAAATCTTACTGGCATGAAGAAGGTGGATCACTAAAGCTCCTTTTTTTTTTTCTCTTTGGGGGAAAATGCTGCAGAAGACCCCACGAGATGCAGAATTTCCAGACTCTGTATTGTGTGGTCACATAGGGACGGATCTGCCTTTTAACCCTGAAAGAACCCCCAAATCCTTTTCCTTCTCCTAACGAGATGCTAACATCTTGCTAAGTGAAACCGGCACGTTCTGAGGCAAGTCTGATTTCTTCCTTCCAGGATGACTGTGGAGCGGGCGTGGAAGTGGCGGGGTGCTAACAGGTGGGCCAGCACGGACCACAGGCTCGACTTCCGAGGCACAAGAAGCCATCTCCTCTCCTGCGGCTCTTTCTCAACTCCACAGAGATCTGGGGGCCAGCTCCCAAGTCGCCTCAAACAGAACTGGGCTTCCCCTTCTGTTCCAATCCGTATCCTAACACAGCCCCACCCACCCATGCCTGCATCAGGAGCACCTCCGTTCCAGGCTCAGCCCACCTAGCCCTGCCCGAGGGAGCACCTGGCCCAGTATTGGAGACAGACTCCTAAAGAGAGGACTAGAGCTCGGCGTCACTCCTGGGCGTGGCGACAGACAAGGTCCTAACCTGGGTGAGGGGGACAGAAGACGTCCTGGAGGACGTGCCCCAAGCTAGATAGTTCAGAAAGAGGGGAGGGTATTTTGGGCTATGGCTTAACAGGTCCCTAGCCCTCCCTTTTCTTTGTCCACAGCCTTTGCTTGCTGGCATATCTAAGATTATTTCCGTCCTTATTTAGAGATGTTTGCTATATCAGGTGTCTTATTTTTCTAACGTGACATCTCAAAAAATATCCCCGTGCCCCCATTATGTTTTTTTCCTCTGAGTGTGAAGTTCTGGCAGGAATGTGCCATTGGTCTCATCTCCAAGTAATAACAACCCTTTTGCCCACCCAAGACCCAAACTTCCTCCAGGCTTCTACTGTCTGGGAGTCTAGCCCTGACCTCTTAGAAATAATTACCTTACTAAACACTGAATATCTTTTAACTTCTCACTTTATTTTTGTTTTTAACACAGATTATCCCATCTGCTCTCCCATGACCCCCCTGCATCCTCTTTTCACCAGAAACACAGGCAGCACTGTCTCTCTCTGTGACCACAGTCTCATTTGTAAAACACGG
This sequence comes from Indri indri, assembly GCA_004363605.1. NCBI lineage: Eukaryota > Metazoa > Chordata > Mammalia > Primates > Indriidae > Indri > Indri indri. Next base: position 186,407 of record RJWJ010000042.1, read on the forward strand.
AGGGTGACCGTTGCCTTCCACTGCCTTCAAAACATGTACTGTCACCATTGTCTCCTACAGGACTGCAGGCCTCACTAGGGTGGAGGCTCTGGGCTTCTCTGAATTTTTTTTGTCATTTGTGGCCTCTCGTCTTGCCCAGACCCTGAAAACCAACCAGATCTTTAATGTACTGTAGTTGGTTAAGAGAAAACAGAACTTCCAGTATGAGCCGCGAGTTATCTTCCTGCAAACTCAACATCCCTCTTCCAAAGGTGGACTATTCGTTCACTGGGGGGCGGTTCTGTCCCTCACTTTCCCACCATTGAATGGGGTGATGTCCAGTGCCAAAGAATGAGAACAAGAAATAAGGGGCTCTGGTCACATTCAAACACAAAGTCTCAGCATTTTCCATCAGGACAATGGACACAGGTCAAATGGCATTGGAACGAAAGTATCAACTGACAAGGTTATGGAAGAAATAGTCTAAGAGGGCAGATCTTTCCCAAACCAAACAATGTCTAGAAAGGCTGAAGGAGACCTAGGAATGGAGCTGTGGTGCACTGTGAGTGCTTCTCCAACATCCATGACACTCCTGTCCTGCCGGAGCAACAGCAATGCATTCTGGGAAATTATACAGTTCAAGGGGTGGGCCTGATTGGCGGACGGACTTTCCTGTGTACCTTGCCATGTGACCCAAGTCTAGCCAATGAGACATGAGGCGAGAGCTGCTGGAGGCTTCTGGGAAAGTTCTTTGTTGCTCTCAAGAGAGAATGATGGGCAGCCATTCTTACTCGCCAGACACGAAGGAGGAGGAATGTGGCCTGATGGCCCCAGGCAGCTCTCTCACAACCTGTGAGAGGAACCTTAACAGTGTCAGGATGAAGCCAACACTGTTGACAGCAGGTGGAGAGATGGAAGGAATCTGGTCCTTGCTGACCCCGGTGAGTTTCTAGACCAAACTCGAAGCTGCCCTAGCTCTGGACTCCATGTTACGTGGGCCAATGAGTCTGGGATGGGTTTTCTGTTTCATACGGTCCAAAGCAAGTGGCTGACAGATGTACCTATCCCTTTGTGAGAACAATGGTGTAGTGAAGAGATATTAAGGCAGTAGAAATTCATAGGACTTGGAGAAGACAGAACATGAGGCATGAGGGAGAAGAAACTGAGCTGGTCCCTCAGGTTATCCATGTAGTAGGACAATGTGGCCAGCTCAGTGGGGGCTCAGGCATGCTCAGCCACCCCCTCCGCCCCCTTCTCCCCTCCCTGCGGTGTGTGTTCAATCTGCGGACACACATGGAGGGTGTTATGCTATCACTGTTGAAGGGGGAGGCACTTGGTTTGGAGGGTGCCGAGGAAGGGTGGGAAAGGGAGGTGACAGCCGTCACGATGTGCCAGTCGGCCTCTGGATGGGCTGCAGACCTGGTGCAGAGTGGCGAAGACCAGAAGCAAACAGGACCAGAACTGTGGCCAGAAGCAGCACCTGGACAGCATGGCAGAGTCGGGGGGCAGGAGGGGGTGGCTTTTCTTCCTCGCCCTACATGGCACCCACACATGGACATGGTGCCAGCTGTCCCATAACGGACACCACCGGCGTCAGTAGCTCATGGGCACTGGGCGTGGACAAGAGGGAACCAGAGCGAGGGAGGAGGAACACAGATTCCAGTGGTGACTCTGACTGACAGGCTTCACGCAGCTCTGGGGTGTCTCAGAAACTGCTGGTTCCTGTCCCAGCAGGAAGGAGCCTGAGGGTGTTGTAAGGTAGCTGAAATGCCTGTGTGGCTCCCGATGCGAGTACTGGGTTGGCGAGGCCAGGCTGGTTCCACTGGTTGAGGCCACAGAAAATACATTTTGAGAGAGGACCGTTCAGTTTGGGGCATGCTGGGTTTGAGATGGCCAGGATGGGCAGGTCACGGGTCCTCAGGCTGGATCTGAGGGCTGTCACTGAAAAGGCTATTTTTAGCAATGACTTGGGTGGAGACAAGAACATTTCTCCTCTCAAATATGCAGCCAACTCAGAGGTAGAATAGATAATTCCAGACACTCGTCAGGATTCTGAAGTGTGTCTGGGATTCCTGTGAAGAGGTCGAGGAAGTAGTTGGATATGAGTCGGGAGTTTGAGAGAGATTTGGGCTAGAAACGTGACTTTGAATGTTACCCGTTGAAGGACATTAATTTCAGTTATGGGAATGGATGAAATGACCCAGTGTATAGAATTAGTAGAGAGAAAGAAAATGAAGAACCCCAACATTTAAAGAACAAGCAGAGGAGAAACAATTTTTAAAAGGCCTTGGAGGAACAGCTGGAGGAGAGAGTGGTGTCACGGCAGACACAGGGGCCTGAAGAAGGAGGGAGTGGCCACGGGTCTCCAGTGCTGGCAGGGGACAGTGTGAGGGTCCTAGCGACAAGGCAGTCACTGATGCCCTTGAGGAGAGCCGTTTCCGGGTGTGGATGAGGCTGGAGCTAGACTGCAGTAGGTTGGGACATGAGTGGGACGGGGCAGAGGGGACACGGCAGGCGTGGGTGAGGCTTATCAACAAGTTTTGACTACGGGGGGGGCGCGGTGGCTCATGCCTGTGATCCTAGCCCTCTGGGAGGTCGAGGCAGGAGGATGGCTTGAGGTTAGGAGTTTGAGACCAGCCTGAGCAAGATGAGACCCCGTCTCTACTAAAAATAGAAAAAATTAGCTGGGCATGGTGGCACATACCTGTAGCCCCAGCTACTAGGGAGGCTGAGGGAGGAGGATCGCTTGAGCCCAGGAGTTTGAGGTTGCAGTGAGCTAGGCTAATGCCACTGCACTCTAGCCTGGGTGACAGAGCGAGACTAAAAAAAAAAAAAAAAAGTCTGACTGTAAAGTCAAAGGAGAGATGGTGTAGCCAGTGACATGTGGGATGAGACAGGGTGAGGACGTGGCTGTGCAGTGAGGTTCCTGAGAAGGTGGGAGGGAGGGAGTCAGCGTCAGGGAACCGGGTGGCCCTGGAAGGGAGGGGTGCAGTGCAGCACAGCCAGGACTGTTCCCACTCTCTGAGGGAAGGAGAGGATGTCGTCTGCTGAGGGCAAGAGGGATTTGGGGAAAATGGGCCCAGACCTGGCCACCTGGGGACTAGCCAGGACCACAGAGGACGGCGGTCAGAAAAACTGAAACTCAAGTTGAGGCTGGAGGCAGGTGTCTGACTTTCCTCCCGAGCCCTTGGCAGCCTGAGCGTAGAGGCAACGAGGGGAGACGGCAGCCAGCGCTGCAGTCTGGGCTCCGCAGGCGGGGATGTCAGGAGGACAGAGGGCTCCTGGGCCAGGAGAGGGGCTCGGCCAGGCGGGGGCTCTTCCGCCCGCACCTGCAGGCTTCCTGCCGGTGGACGTGACTGCTCCTCTTACTGCCCCCGTGGGGCTTTCATGGACAAAAGGGGAGATGGAAATGGACTTAGAAGCATACCAAACTACCTCGCACCTGTAAGGATGGCTGCTACCAACAAAATGGAAAATAACAAGTGTTGGTGAACACATGGAGAAAGTAGAACCCTTGTGCACAGTTGGAGGGAAGGTAAATGGTGTAGTCTCTGTGGAAAACAGTATGGCAGTTCCTCAAAAAGTTATAATAAAAATAGAATTACCATATGATCCACTTCTGGGTATATACCCAAAAGCATTGAATGCAGGGTCTTGAAGAGGTATTTGTACGTCTGTGTTCACAGGAGCGTTATTCACAACAGCTAAAATGTGGAAGCAAATGTAGCCATTGACAGGTGAATGGATGAGCAAACTGCGATACGGTCACACAATGGAATGTTATGCAGCCTTAAAAAGGAAGCAAATTCTGACACAGGCTACAACATGCGTGAACCTTGAGGACATTATGCCAAGTGAAATAAGCCAGTCACCAAAGGACAAATACTATATGATTCCATTTATGAGGCACCCAGGGTAGTCAGATTCGGAAAGACACAAAGTGGGATGGCGGTCGCCAAGGGCTGGAGGGAGGGGCAGTGGGGAGTTACTGTTGTAAAGTTTCTGTTTTGCAAGATGAAGAGCTCCGGAGATGGACGGTAGTGATGGTCACGTAACAACGTGAATGTACTTCATGCCACTGATGTGCACACTTAAAAACGGTTAAGATGATAAATTTTGTTACATCTATTTTACCACACTTAAAAAAACGTTTTTAAAACAGCCTATTGAGAAGTGAAAGGCATTCACAGGGTGGCCAGCGGTGACATCACACGTGCAATGTGTGTGACCCGCAGTCACAATCCTGACATTGTGAAGGGACCGGTGGCAAAGGGAAGCCCAGTGGCGCTAGCTGCGACGAAGAGCAAGGAGATGGGGCTCTGTTCCTGTCTCTGTCACTCTGTGACCCTGGGCAAGTTCCTTCACTGTCTGGGCCCCGGTGTCCTATGAGAATATTTAGAATAGAGGCCTTCTAAGGTCTCTTCCACTCCAACAGTCTCAGATTCTGGGAAGCTGCAAAGCACAGAAACGTCATCGAGCTCCAGAGGAGTCGATGGGGGCCGCTGAGACCCTGGGCTCTTTCTCGCGGGGTCCCCGAGGTCTCTTCCTTTCCTACTGAAAAGATTCATCCCTATAAACAGCATTGCCCTTAGTAGGAAGAGGTATTTTTGGCAAGGCTTAAACCAAGCTCAGAACTGTAGTAAGGCCTCCTTCTCCTGCTTTGCACGGCTTCAGAAAGGGCCAGGTTGGAGATTTTGGGACAGCCCCAGCGAGTGCAGCATGAGCCAAGAAGCCTTGTGAAGAGAGGCTCCTCCCGCCTCCCAGCGAGGCTGTTTTGCTTCATTTTCCCTGGCTCAGTCTGGTGCCTGCTCCTCCTTCCTCCAGGAAGCCCTCCGCTGCCAATGGCCCCAGCTGAGCTCCCGCAGTAGGCACATCCCTCCGCCACGCTGCATCCTCTTTGCCCGACAGACACAGCTTTGTTGGGCACACCTGGAGTCTCACACCAACCAGGGGCCTCTCTGGCTGGCGGGCACTCCATTTGTGTGCATTTGTATCAGAAGAAGCCTTGCCAAGGCAGGATTCAGAAGCAAATTAAATGATAAAGCAAGGCCTCAGGCAGCCTTCTCCTGGGAGGTCCAGCTGGGGCGTGGTAGCTGGGAGAGGGGTCCATCCATGGCACCGTGTGCTTGAGGGGGGTGTGTGTACCTGGAGGGGTACCCCGCAACACGATCCGCCGTGGTGCCCTAACCCGCAGGGGCAGATGTGGACATCGCTCCAACAAGAATCCCTGGCGGTTTTGCTGCTCTTCTCCATGCTGTCCGATGGTAAATTTGGAAAAGGCCAGGAAAGGAGTCCTTGGGAACAGCCAGGGCCTGTTGGGAGGCTGCACCACTGCTTTTGACCACCAGAGAACAGTGACACAGTGACTCACTGGGTGCTCAGAAAAGGACCCACCAGCTACAAGATTCACAGAGCCCAGTGCAAATGCACAGCTTCTTAAGAATTTTCAAGACATAGCGGCAGAGCCCCGAACCAAGCGCTGGGCCCTTCTAAGCACCAGCACCTGTGCTACTGCACAGGTCACACGTGCATGATGCTGGCTGTGGCTCAGGGGCCCCAGGATTTAGCCCGGCCTTCAAGTAGCTTCTGTGCCTCTACAGAGCTCAGGACAGTGCTGCCACAGCAGGTGTCCCTTAGCTCCTACCTGCTTGCCTATCCTTTTTTCCCCAATGTCCTGCTGACTCTATGCACAAAACTTGGAAAATGGTATTTTCAGAGAAAGCCACTGGGGTGTATTTTCTGCAAAAGAAGGTGTTTGGTTTCACATTTGTTAGGCAATTTGTCTTGGGAATTGGGGAGTCCCTTCAAGAAACAAGCACATCTAAAACAAGTATCTTATGGTTAAAAAAAAAAAAAAAAGCACAAAGAGTCCAAGCTCTGCAAATTTAGTTTTAGTTAAGGCTCCTCATTTGCTTCTAAAATACTCACAACCCTTTATTTTTTATTTTATTTTGTTTTATTTTTAGAGATGGGGTCTTGCTCTGTCACCAGGCTGGAGTGCAGTGGTGTGATCACAGCTCACTGCAGCCTCCGGCTCCTGGGCTCCAGCGATCCTCCTGCCTCAGCCTCCCAAAGCGCTGGGACTACAGGCATGCGCCACTGCGCCTCGGCCTCCATTTTTATATTCAAAGCAGCCAGCATGTTCCAAAATGTTTACAGGCACCTGGAAAAGGAAAGTAGCCCAGAACTGGCTCCTAAGGTCCTGTCCAGTGTTTATAATTCTGTGTCTAAGAGCACAGGGCGGGGCTGGGGAGAGCCCTGGTGGGAGTCTGAGTCTGACCTGCTATGTGACCCCAGGACCTGTCCTTGCCCCTCTCTGGCCTTCAGCTGCCCCTGCCATAAAACCAGGACATGAAACTGGTCCGTCCCCCCTGCCCCACCCAGCTCTAACGCTCTACCATTCACCTTGAGAACATCTGTTTATAAGCCAGACCAGGCTAAGGTGAAGTGAATTGGGAAACAAAGCTGTCCAATCTGATTGGCAAGCTAAACAGAAGGAGATAATTCTTTTGAATTAGGGGCTGACATATTCCACATGTCCTCACTGGAAAAGAAGGGCGCTCATGTCTGCAAAGCTCCTAGCTGAATCCTACTCAATCCGCTTGCATCCTAAGCGTGTTACTGCACGCGGAGTGTGCTCTTCCTGGTCTCTGCCGGCTGAGGGGCAGCTTACAAGGGAAAGTGTGGTTCCAGTCCATACCATAGGGGCTTTGTGACCTTGGGCAAGTCCTGTTTCCCAACATACAGAGAGGGTTGGATGGGCCACTAAGGAGCACTTCAGTCCTAAAAAAACCACTTTTATGAATCTCTGAGTGTTCAAAAAATGTCACATAAGAGGTTATTTAGCAGTGACAGGTATTTCTGTGCCCAGTGCCTTGTTCTGAGGAAATAATGTCTGAAGAGCAAAAGAGTCTGAAAGGCCCGATGTGAGCTTCTAGTCTCCTACTGCTAAGCATCTCTGATCGCTGCCGCCGCTGCTCGCAAGGCACAGGCGGAGACCCAGGGAGCTACGCGAGAGACTTCCTGGCTAGCTCAGCGGTCTCAGCACCTACCCTTCTCTTTGGTAATCTTCGTCCAGATTTGACAGGAGCTGCGAGCCCGCCGTGGAGAGGTCAGCGGCAGCCAGGGGCAGGTCCCGGTAGGCAAAGTGCACCAGCTGCGCGGGAGCAATGCTCTTGCTGTCCTCGTCGACTTGCTGCGAGATGATCTCAACTTCAGAAATCCCTCCTTCTATGGCAGGCCTGAGTTGGAGAGGGGACGACAGGGAAGAGTTACCCTAAGACCAAACGAATTCTGCCACTGCTCAGGAAGAGGCTCCGTAGCCGAGTCTGTGCCGTGCTGGTGGAGGGCTGGGAAGCTTGCAGTTGCTACCCTTCCCCGGAGGCCACCCGGACAGGACTGAGGCCCTAACCTGTTTCGTCTCCTTCACTGGTTGGGAAAATGGAAGAATGGGAAGAGAAATTGCTCAGGTCTAAAAATATGAGCTTTTAGGGGCAGGGTTCTTCATTGAGGGGAAGAAAGACCAACTCTGCCAGTCAGCAAAACCATGGCTTAGACTTTTAGGACCTGGGTCACTAAACTTTATATTGAGTAATACATTCTTATAAATTGTCTCCTGGTTTCTTTGTAAAGGTGCTTTGCGAGAGGTTTTTGTTCCCAATTGGATGTACTATGGAGCCGCCCGGAGACCTGGAGAGACCTGGTGGGCCTGGGGTAGTGAGGACAGGGGGGCCAGCTGTCCCTGTTGTCGCTCCCTTCCTCTTTGAACTCATCCTCCCATATCTGCCTTTTTAAGGTTGGGAGGAGGAAATGGGGTCACGTGATGAAAAGTCTGAAGCGTTGCGGGTGTCTTCCCATGTCACCGTCAGGCTCACCTCGGCACTGCAAATAACTGGCAACTCTGCTGGCACCACTGGGCGTCTCAGCCGGGGCAGCCCCACCTCCCAGCCCACCAGGGGGTACCTGGCAATTTGTGAGGCATTTTTGGGTGCTACAATGACCACAGGTGGTCACTATTGACATGTGAGTAAGGGCAGGGATATCGCGCATCCTGCAGTCTGTCCAACAACTGAGAACTGAGCCGTCCTGCCCCGACACCAACAACAACCCTATGGAGAGCTGCTGGACTGGACGGTTTTGCTTTAACTTCCTGGGGTGCCGTCTTTGACCCCTTCAACACATCCTTGGCCCTATCTTATCCTGTGGCATCTGAGGGGCTGCGTCTTTGCCTCTAGCCAGTCAATGCGGGTTAGCAAGGGACATGGTATGAATGGAGAGAAGTAAAAATTAAATATTTGAGGGAATGGTGAGAGTCAGTGACCAGGGTCAAGAGGGGCTGGTTTTAACACTGAGGTGGCAGCCCAGCCTGCTCTAAACTCTTCTTGGACTCTGGTGCCAGCTTGAATGCCAACTTCTGTGGGACTCCTCCTGAGCCTCAGTTTCTCCAGTTAGAACATGAGGAGGTGAAATCAGGCTTCCTCAGGGCCATTCCTTCTCACTGTATGATCTGAGAGGGATGAGAAATACGGAGCAAAGCTGAAGCAGCTCTGTAGTCACAAGACCCTGTGCTGGGGTGGGCAGCTCTAAATTCTAAACTTTTCCAACGATAACTGAAATCTAACCAGTAATACACAGTGGCAGTTACCTGGAAGTTCACAGCTGAATACTTTTGCTTGGGTCATCTGATAAGTGAGGGAAAAGTGGGATTTTTATTTTAATGGCATGGATTGGCTGCCTAGACTACCTAAATTCACCAAATAATCTCCAATGCCCTGATTCTCTTTTGTATGCCTTATTTGAACCTTTGCTTTTTGCAATTTGTCAAGCACAGATGATAGTTAGTACTCATCATTAAGTGACATTTGCAAAATGACTCAAGATCTTTAGAGGGAACAGTCATAGGATACGAGGCTTCTATGTTTCTCAACAATTGATACAGAAGTGTGGGTGTTCATGGGGGGGAATCCCAGCTCCCTCAGATGTTTCCCGAAAAGTAGATGCTGGGTTGAATTTGTTCTCTTTTCTTCTGGTCTACTCAAGGAAACTATGGATTGCTGAACTGAACAAACAGAACTTTCTGATCAGTAAGTTGTTTATGGAGGGTGAGTTTCTGAAACTAACAGGATATAGCTCCGAGAAGCATGGAACAAACTACTTCTGCCTTCCTAGCTTTCCTGACCTCCATTTCCCTCCTGCCAGTGGTCACAGTGGCATAGCACCATCTCCGGCCGTGTGGTCATCTCAGCATAGAGACAAGGCCGCCTTTGGTGGGAGTGAAGGTCCCACATCCTGGTATTGAAACTACATCCTAGTCTTGGGTATAAAGAACAGCATGGTAGAACAAACATATTAATGGCTTCATTCTTTGCTTCTCCTTGAGCCCACGCCCGCTGCCTTGTGACTTTGCAGCTCTCCCCTCAGAAGGAACAGCCTGCTTCCCCAATCCTTGATGCCTCCTTCGGTCATGTGACTTGTTTTGGCCAATGGGATGCCAGCAGGCATGACAGCAGCAGAGACATACAGAGGCCTCCGTGAGTCTCCACCTGTGCTCGTGCACCTCCAGTGTCGCCGTTGGGGGTGACTGGCGGGGTGGGAGACGGGGGAGCAGAGTCCAGCCTCACCGAAATCAGCTGACAGCCACCCAAGGCCCGCATTTAAAAGTGATCACAGCCAAGATCAGCAGGGCTACCTAGCTGACTTCCCGGACACGTGAGCAACAAACGCTTGTTGCTGTGTCCTGCTGAGGTTCTGCGGTTGGCTGTTGCACAGCATTGCTGTGGCAACAGACAAGGGGTTCACACTCGAGATGGCAGAGCAGCCAGGCCCACAGCTAAAGAGGTGGGACGGTGTGGAATTAATATAATAGAATCAGTGCTATTTTCACCTTAGTACTTTTACCAACCAGTTGCAAAGCACAAAATAAGTGACCACTTTGCAGGTGCTTGGTAAAATTAAGTGCTTGGTCCACATGGCATCTTAGGTTTGGGGAACTATTACAAAACATAATATTATTCCCACTCTCAATTCCATGACTTTCCTCAATGGGTAAAAAAAAAAAACAACAACATAATATTATAAAAGTGATTCTCCCTTAAGAGTTGTGCCCCTGGTTTCATACAGCCTGCTTTTAGAAACCCTCTCATGATTGCTGAATTTCCTTGCAATTCCCATTTTGTTACTTCATCTTAAGCACTTCCTAATCTTATCTTGAGGCTTACTTTTGAAAGGTTTTCCCATTTTTCTGTTGCGTCCTGCTAAAAAAAAAAATGCATGTAGTGGTTGCCTAAATTAGAAATCCTCATCTTATGAGAGATTTAGAGTGACAGTTCTGGATGCAGAGAGAAGATCCCAACATTACTTACTGTGGGTCGGTCATGTTGAAGGGTGCGGCCAGAGACATGGGTTTTCTGAGTGTCTAGTGGGGCTCAGCTGTACTGAGGTCGGCTGTCAGCATTTCCAAGCATGGGTTCTACGAGACACATACAAACAGTGCCCTGAAAACACAAGTAGGAACTTATTGGCTTCAGATGCCAAACCAAAGTCCTAAGCTCATCTAAAAATGGGAGTCTTTGGAACTTTCTTCCATCTAGCACTTTCTTCAGAGTCATGCTGCATAGATTCTTACAATTACCCTATACAGGGCTAACGGAAGGCATAACGTCTCTCTTTTTTAGATAATTAAACAGAGTCAGAGGGACAAAGTGACCTTTCTGTGTCACATGCAGATGGCGGAAGAGCCAGGTTAGACCTCAAGTTTTCCGACTTCTCACCCACAGCAATTCCCACTAGATGGCCGCGACGCCAAAAAACAGCTTCGCTTCACACCTCAGTCTTCAGAACCTCAAAAACAAGGTTTGTCTCAAAAACCTCAAGTGTTTTCCACATTTTTTCTCTCACTTCCCTTTCTTTTTTGGTAGTGCTGTGTCTCTATTCTTCCAGGCTTTTCTCTTTTCCTTTGCTCAGCTGGTCTCTTAATGAGAAAGGCAGCAGACCAGTGAAGCTAGGAGGACAGGCCCTGGACCAGACTGCCCAGGGTTAGAACCTTGCCCCATTTACTAGCTGTGTGACCTGGAGGAAGTTACTTACCCCCTCTCTCCTCAGTTTCCCCATCTGTAAAATGGTGATAATCATAGAACTAACTAGATGAGGTAATTCATGTAAGACGCTTAGAACAGTGCCTGGCACATAGTAAGTACTACATAAATGTTGGCTTTTATTATCATAACTATTATTTTTTTATGAATTAAAATTTCACAGTCGGTTGAATCTGAGCACATCCCAAAGTATTTGGGTGGCTGAATATAATATTTCCTTTTAAAATTTGGACTAGGTAAACAATATACTTTTCTACCAACCAACGCTACAGTAGCACCTAGAAGTCTTCTGAGAGATAGTACAATCTAGCAGAAAATACACAGACAGACCCACGTTCTGAGTGATTTTGAACAAGTTATCAGGGAGATTACTCAAAGGGGCAATCCTTCTGTAAGTTGCATTCCACCGCAACCTGCTTCTCCTACAAGAAATTGACAGATAAAACCTGCTCTCCTGATCCTGCGGCTCAGCCCTGAGGGGCAGCTGGACTAGAGACAAAGGGGGAGGATGCCATGTCATGCAAAAGCAACAGCTGCTCCCAGGGCGAGAAGTATGGGAGGATGGATGGTAAATGTGCAAAGTGAGGAAGCTCCTTTAAGCATATATAATTAAGAAAAGACAGAGCTCAAGTTAAAGAAACTCGAGGAGATCCTGGGAAAGTCTGAAGCTGGAGCAACTGGAAATGAGAGAGGTGCAGAGCTCTCTAAAATTAGAAGGACCTCCATGGAGGAAGCCACCAACCATTTCCACACCAGATGCTCGGGGGGCAATAAGAGCATGGGGACAGCACCAGGGAGAACTGGACAGACGTTTTGTAACCACACCTTCCTGAGGGTCTCCTTCCCTTAGTATGCCTTAGCCAGGGGATGGGGGCGGCCCAGGCAGTAAAAACACAACTGTCTTCTATAGTATCTGGGACTGTGTATTAATTGTATAGTAAACTTTATAAAATTCTCCATTCCATAGCATGGATTTAATTAGTCTTAATCTTTTTTGTTCTCTTTATAAAGCTTCAAGTTAAAGTCTTCCCAGTATTAAGACTGAGCATGCGGATTGTCTAACCTCAGCTGACAATGAAGTTAGGATTGAGGAATCCACAAATGGAGGCCAGATGAGCAATATTTCCTTCCAGAATGGTGTTTTAACAAGCTTTGCTCCCAAATGAGTATTGTACATGCTACACAAGATATTAACCCTGTGGAGAATACAATAGGAAGATCCTAGCTTGCATGGACCTTCCCGTCTGGCTGGGTGGGCAAGTTTAAAACATGCAAAACTCTAAACTTTTTGTATACCTCTAGTAGTGAGGAACAAGTAATAATTGATAAATCTATATTTATAAATATTTTTAAATAAACATGGGTTACTGTACTAATATATTATGGCCGATATAAAACATGCAAAAATAGAAATGAAAATGATGAAAAAACTTTTTGACTTTTTAGGAAGGAAAATTTCAAACATATACAATTGCAGAGAACTGCAGAGTGGCCTCTAGTTCCCCGCCACCCGACTTCGACAGCTATCAGCTCAGGGCAGTCTTGTCTCCTCTGTATCCCTGCCCATTCCCCATCCCTTGTGATTGCTTTGAAATAAATCCAAGATGTCATTTCATTTGTCTGCAAATGTTTCAGTATGTAACTCTAAGGAGAAGGAGAAAGATTCCTTTTAAAAGATATAACCACAAAACTATCATCAACCTCAAATCAACAACATTTTCTTAATATCATTAAATATCCTGGCATTGTTCACATTTCCTCCATTTGTCCTGTAATTTTATTAAGGTTTGTTAATTAGGAGCCAAACAGGTCCACATATTATAATTGGTTATTATGACTCCTGAGTTTCATTTAATCTGCAGGTTTCCCTCCCTCCATCTCATTTTTTTTCACGCTGTTTATGGGAAAAACTGGATCATTTGTCACACAAAGTTTCCCACAGTCTAGATTGTGGTAGGCCTTAGTGGTGTTCCAATATGGTCCTCTGTCTCCTGTATTTCCTGCAAATTTTAATTAGTCTATAGCCTTTACTCAGATTCAGGTTCAATTCTTTTTGTGCAACACTTTATAGGTGATGTCATAACTTCCATTAGGAGACACATTTTATAATATCTTCTTGTCCCGCTTTTTATGAAATTAACAACTGTTGATGATCATTTCCTAGATCCATTAATTCATTAGGGTTTGCAAAACAGTGATACTTTAATTTTGTCATTCCTTCATTAATCAGCTTCTATGAAGACAAACTTTCCCTCCTCAACTCTTTGATTAGCCTAAGGTACAGTTCATATAGGGAAAGAAGGATAAATGCTTGACTTTCCCCCTTTTATTATTTCTCAAAATAATGAATTGGCATCTTTTTATCTTCCAAAATGATCGATGAAGTGTTTGTTGTTATTTTAGCAGCATCGGGATGCATTCACTCAGCAGGGAAGTAGATTCCCTGAAAAGGAGTGGGGAAGAAATGACTGGCCTCTCCAGCACCGGGCGGAGATGAGGGAGGACAGAGGGTAACGTCACGTGTGGATGGGCAGCGGGCAGGCCGCGGTGGCTGGGGTTTTGATCCTTAATAAACAGCACATTTTAGAAGGCAACATCCCTTAAGATGATGGGAACGCTAAGCCTGGATATTATTCAAAAATAATATTTTCCAAACAAACCTCAAAGCACAAGCCTAGCAAGAAGCAGGCGTAGTCTAGCACTCTGTAAGTGAGCATCTGAAGTGCAACCTGCTGTCTCATAAACCTGACAAAAGCAGAAGAGAAACCTCTGTCGGGTTTACTGAGTCCGGCTCTGGCGGACAGTAAGGCTGCTTTTTAGCTTCAGTAAAATTCCAGTCTCTTTTACTTGTTGCTGATGAGTCTGTGTATTTACCGATATCATGTTCACGTGCTCTGGCCTGATCTGCAAAGTACAACCTTCTTGAGCTGGCATCCCTGGAGTTGCAGGGCTGAAAAAGGCTGCTAAGGTCGGGTCAGTTCCCTCACCAACCAGGTGGAAGAAGCCACAATACAGCTTACCTGTCCCTGGCAGCCCCCAGGTCTATGCCTCACCCCTTACGAGAGTGGCAGCCCTTGGCACCCCATTTCAGTGGTTCCCATTCTGGTTTTACTCCACATCACCTAGGGACCTTTTGGGAAATATAAATTCATAGGCTACACTGTAGAAATGCTGAATCAGAACTCTGCAGGTGAAGTTTGAGAAGTTTTAAGTTCACCAGGTGTTTCCGACACGCAACCATTCTATTTGACCCTTTCTGTCAGTGGTTCTCAAACTTTCTCAGGCACAAGAATCACCTGGGCGCTTATTAAAACACAGATTGCTGGCTCCACCCATGAAATTTCTAATTTAGTATGTCTGGCGTGGGGGCCTGAAAATGTACATTTCTAACAAATTCCCAGGGGAGACTGATCTGCTGATCCACAGACCACACTCTGATCTGCTGAGTCAGAAAGTTTGCTCAAGGTCATGTAGGTATTTTTATCCCAGTTTTGCAGATGAAGTTGAGTGGCTGCAAAGCTACTGTGGTGGAATTATCAGCCAAACCTACTCTGGCCAGGCTGAAGAACCAGAGATAAGGTACATCAGTTAAAAATACTTTTGTCTGGGAGGATCGCTTGAGACCAGGAGTTTGAGACCAGCCTGAGCAAGAGCGAGACCCCGTCTCTACTAAAAATGGAAAGAAATTAATTGGACAGCTAAAAATATATAGAAAAAATTAGCCGGGCGTGGTGGCGCATGCCTGTAGTCCCAGCTACTCGGGAGGCTGAGGCAGTAGGATTGCTTGAGCCCAGGAGTTTGAGGTTGCTGTGAGCTAGGCTGACGCCACGGCACTCCAGTGGGACGATGGAGCGAGACTCTGTCTCAAAAAAAAAAAACAAAAAAACCCCAAAACTTTTGTTTGCAAGTAACAAGATACCTAACAGTGACTTTGGCAATGAAGACTTTTCTATCTTTCATAACAAGAGGACTGGAGGTAGATGATCCCAGAACTGGAGCAGTGGCTCAAAGACATCACCAAGGACCCAAGCTGTTTTTCTCCTCAGCTTTATGGAGGTATGAGTGACAAATAAAATTGTGCATATTTGGGGTACAAAATGTGGTTTTGATATATGTGTACATTGTGAAGTGATTACTACAATCAAGCTAATTAAAATATCTATCACTTCATGTAATTACCTTTTTGTGTGGTTGTGATGAGAACACTCGAGATCTAGTCTCTTAGCAAATTCAAGCATATGATATGTTGTTATTAACCATTATTAGTCACTGTGCTATACATTAGGTCTCCAGTACTTATAACTGAAGTTTTGTACCCTCTGATCAAAGTCTCCTTTTTTCCCTCACCACCCACCCCTCAACCCCTGGTAACCACCGTTCTGCTTGCTGTTACTATGAGTTCAAATTTTTTTTTAAAAGATTCCACATACATGTGAGATCACACGGTATTTGTCTTTCTGTGTCTGCCTTGTTTTACTCAGCCTAATGTCCAGAAGCTTCATGCATCTTGTTGCAAATGGCAGAATAACCTTCTTTTTTAAGAAGGTTATTCTTTTTTTAAGGTTGAATACCATTCCGTTGTGTGTGTGTGTGTGTCACATTTTCTTTATCCATTTGTCGGTGAGTGAACACTTAGGTTGTTGGTTGTTTCCATATCTTGACTTCTGTGAATAATGCTGCAATTAACATGGAAATGCAGGTATCTCTTCTAGATAGTGCTATTATTTCCTTTGTACATATACCCAAAAGTGGGAATGCCAAGTCATATGCTAGTTTTATTTCGAATTTTTTGAGGAGCCCCACACCGTTTCTCATGTTGGTGGTACCGATTTATGTTCCCTCCAACGTACAGAGCTCCCTTTTCTCCACATCCTCGTGAACACTTGTTATCTTTTGACTTTTTGATAAGAGCCATCCTAACAGGTATGAGGTGATGTCTCACTGCAGATTTTATTTGCATTTCCCTGACAATTGGTGATATTGAGCATCTTTTTGCAAATCTGTTGGCCATTTGTGTGTCTTTTTTAAAGAAATGTCTATTCAGGGCCTTTGCCCATTTTTTAATTGGACTATTTTTGGTATTGACTTGCACCAGCTCCTTATGTATTTTGGATATTAACCCCTTATGGCAGTGGTCCCCAACCTTTTTGGCACCAGGGACTGGTTTCATGGAAGACAATTCTTCCACGGACTGAATGCGGGGGATGGTTTTGGGATGATTCAAGCCCATTACATTTATTGTGCACTTTATTTCTATTATTATTAAATTATAATATATAATGAAATAGTTATACAACTCACCATAGGTTGGGGACCCCTGCCTTATGGGATATATGGTTTATAAATATTTTCTCCCATTCTGTAGGTTGCTTTTTCATTTTATTGACTGCTTCCTTGGTGCAGAAACTTTTTAGTTTGATGTCATTCCTGCTTGTTGAGTTTTGCTTTTGTTGCCTGAGCTTTTAGTGTCAAATCCAAAATATCATTGCTGAGACCAATGTCAAGGAGTTTTCTTCTAGGAGTTTTATGGTTTAAGGTCTTACATTTAAGTCTTTAATCCATTTTGAATTGATTTTTGTGTACGGTGTAACATAAGGGTATAATTTGAATTTTTTTGTACATGAATATTTAGTTTCCCCAGCATCATTTATTGAAGAGTCTGTCCTTTCCTGTTGTGTATTCTTGGCACTTCTGTTGAAAATTAGTTGACCACATATGCATGGATTGATTTCTGGGTTCTGTGTTCTGGTCCATTGGTCTACATGTCTGTTTTTATGCCGGATCATGCTGTTTTGATTACAATAGCTTTGTAATATAGTTTGAGATCAGGAAGTGTGATGCTTCCAGCTTTGTTCTTCTTGTTCAAGATTACTTTAGCTATTTGGGATCTTTTGTGGTTTCATATGAATTTTAGGATTTTTTTCTATTTCTGTGAAAAATGCCATTGGAATTTTGATAGGGATTGCATTCAATCTGTAGATCACTTTGGGTAGTAAGGACATTTTAACAATATGAATTATTCCAATCCATGAACACAGGATATTTTTCCATTTATTTGTGTCTTCGACAATTTCTTTCATCAATGTTTTATAGTTTTCAGTGCACAGAGAACCCAAGCCGTTTTCATCTTCCCATTCCCTCACCTCATGTGCGATGTATTCCACATGTTCGTTGCCTTGTGGTTGCAGAATGGCTGCTGTAGCTCCAGCTTGCACATCTTCATGCTAGCTCCCAAACAAGAAGAAAGAATCAAAGGCTTCTTCCTCATAAGGCTCTGATCATTTATTCAGTAGGCATTATCATTCTAAGCTCTCCAGACAACATCTCCTGATGTCTCCCTGGGCAGAGCTGGGTCACATGGTCACGTGGCTGTCAAGGTGTCTGGGATAATAGGCAGCTAGCCAAGGGGGTTAGGAGTGCTATGAGAGCCTAGATGAGTCAAGGTTTATCCCCTGGGGAGGGCATGGTGTTTCTATAAACATAATCTTGGTTCTCTTAGCCAGGAAGAAGCAAGGAGGGGCTGTTGCCTAGGTAACCAATTGTATGCCAGATCAGGTTGGGACACTTTGATTTGGTTCTGAGGCTTGGGTGAACAAGCTTCTTGGGACTCCAAATGAGACTGGCTAAATGTTGGTGAGTGGCTGGCAGGAGATTTGAAGGATATGCTCCCACAAAACCTTGGGGTTCTTTTATCTGGAGACAGTACAGCACATGTGTGAGGTTCAGTTTTGACACCATAAAGCCCACTGTGGAATTTGCTCCTAGGGAGAAGCTACTAAGCTGTAGCTCCTTTCATGGACATGATATTCCACACCCCCAGGAGGAGAAGGCTGTGGTTTTTGTGCTAGATGAGAAAGGCTTCTGTACAAAATCACAAGGTCATCCTTGTTTTTACCTTGACTCATTAATACCTTTCTCCATTAACAGGGAGCTAAAATGAAGACAATCAGTCGTGCACCTGAGTGTTTTCCACTCCAATCTCCTGTGCAAAGGAGATTGCAAACTTTTTAGCTGCAAATCTGCTAAGTGGGCAGAGAGCCCACGGTAGCTTTCTTTTCTACGTGCAGCAAAGTCTCTTGTGGACCCCTTTAACTTTCTATCGTTGTCATCTTCACTTACTCAATGATGCAGTCTGTCAGTTACTGCTGGTCTCATGAAGCACAGGAAACACAAAACAAGATCACGCAAAATGAGATCAAATCATCCATAAGTACTCAGGTATTCTGTGAAGAAAATCAAGATGACATTGTTGTAATTTTTCCTTTCCCCTCAGTATCTTTTTTCCAGTTTTGAGCTTCCCTGAGTTCCCTAAAAAATATTTCCCTAAGTTGAACACACCATGTCACCCTGCTGGGACAAAGGATCCACTGGCTCCTTCCCCTGGCTGGTCTAGGCAGAAAAAAATGCCACCCAGCAAGGATTCTTCAATCCCAGCCTAATGTAATTTTTCCTCCAGAATTCTTTTTTTTTTTTCTTGATTACATTTACATTTCACAGAATCCCCTCCAGAATTCGGCAGAGCTTCTGAGGAACTCAAATAGCTATGATTTTGGTAACCACCAGCAATGAGCTGGAGGGGCAGCGGCTGCCCCGGCACCTCTAATCCTCCCTTCTCCCCTCAATCAAGCAAAACTTGTGTAAATGCCATCTTTCAAACACTCTGCAAATCTCCAAAGCCCTCTTTTGCTTTACAGGATGTTAACTAAGATACGTGAGTAACCCATATATAATTAACTTTGCTACTGAATTCTACGTGGTGCCAGGCAAACGACTACACTTTTGTTCTCTTTCTTCAATACATTTCACACTGCATGTGTTAAGACTGTAAAAATGATCCCCCTTTTTTACCTGCATTGTATCAATGCCCCCTTTGTCATGCAACTTTCCACCACCCTTTTGCCCTGTGCTGGGCTTTGCCACGTGGCTTGCTTTGTGCAAGTAGATTGTGAGCAAACATGAAAGCTCTCATGGGATTGAGCTTGCTCTCTCTTGCCCCCTTCCCATCACCATGACAGCATGCCCAGGCTGGCCTGCTAGAGAATGGCAGTTGCCCCAGTCACCCCAGTCAAGACCAGCCACAGCCAGCTGCCCCCCACCCCCACATGGGTGAGTGAGCTCAGCCAAGACCAGAAGAACCGCCCAGCTGTGCCCAGCCTAAATCGCTTACTCACAGACTCATGAGGTAAATAAAGGGTTTTTGTTTTTGTGGTTTTTTTTTTTTTTGGTCTGTTTGTTTTTGAAACAGTTTTGCTCTGTCACCTGGGCTAGAGTGCAGTGGCATCATCATAACTCACTGAAACCTCAAACTCATGGGCTCAAGCAATTCTCCTGCCTCAGCCTCCTGAGTAGCTGGGACTACAGGTGTGCACCACCATGCCTGGCTAATTTTTCTTTTTTTTTTTGTAGAGACAGGATCTCACTCTTGCTCAGGCTGGTCTTGAACTCCTGACCTTAAGCAATCCTCCTACCTTGGCCTCCCAAAGTACTAGGATTACAGGCCTGAGCCACCATGCCTAGTGGTTTGTTTTTAAATTCATTCTTCAGTCACTTATTAAGCACCTTCGTGGTGTTTCAGGAACTATCCTAAATGTTGAGGTTATCAGATAAATGAGACATGGTCACAGCACTCAAGAAACTCATGGGGCTAGTGACAGATGCACAGACAGACATTTAAATGAAATAAGTGAGAAAAATGAAACATCACAAAGGAGTGTTTTGATAGCTGCAAACTTCTTTATAAATATTAAGTAACTAATGATTCTTCACAGTGGCAGGCATAACTCCCCTCCTCCTCCAGCCATCTGTTAAAGAAAGGTTTGGTTTTTTAAGCCCACTAAGTTTTGAGGGGGTAGTTTGTTACATGGCATTATTATGGAAATAGATCACTAATACACTATGGACAAATGTCCATTGCAACACATAAAATAATACAAAGATGAATATTTTTTAAAAAGCCGAACCTCTCTCCAGCCTCCATCTTACCCCTTCCCCTTCCTTGTTCCACACTCACTTCAGGTCCCTCTGCTGATACCCAGGTATGTAAATCCTTGCTCAGAATTATGCAAGCAGGCACTCCGGTATGCAGGCTAACTTTCTGTGAGTTTGTGTTTAATAAAGTCAACCCTGCAATTTGTTTTTATCACTTAGCAACATGTAATGGACATCCTTTCCAGTCAGTAGATAAAAATTTATTTTTTTGAATTTTTCAATTCATATGTATACACATGTACACATATATAACATCATATAAATTGGTTATCATAAAGTTCATGTTTTTTGTGGAGTCTGTTTTTCTTTTTTGCCTGCTTCCTCCATGTTACCCGCCTCACTGTGGTACTCTCCCAATATATACGTGCACATGCACACACACCAATGTTAACCTGTGTATATTACCTTTCTTTTCTTTGTGCTTATATACAAGTAAACGTTCATTGTTTTATTTAAAAATACATATTCGGACTTATCTGCTTTTTGCTTTTCCCAGTTGACAGTATCTTATAGACATCCTCCTCTCCCAAATCAGGTAGTAAAACCCTAATTCATTTTTTTATTAATGGCTGTATAATATATTCCATGGTATGGATGTGCCATAATTTAATCAACAATTTCCCTGTTGATATGCAGTTTTTAGATTTTTTTTGACCACTGTGAAAAATGTTATAATAAACACCTCTGTACACATTTTATTATGTACTGATAATTATATTTGCATGGGACAGATTCCTAGTCATGGCATTACTGGGCTAAAGAGTATGCATTTTTAAATTTTAATAAAACAAAACTGCTTTCCAAAGGGCTTTAACAATTCACACTCCACAGGAAAGTAGGAAAGTTCCCCTTTGAGGGGAGAATATTAATTGTAAAGTGTTAAAAGTGACTGTGGACTGGACAAGTCCAAATACTTGCTTTAATTATACCTTCTTCCCCAGGGAGCACTGGAGGGAAAATAAGAAAAATGGAGGATAATGGTAAAACCAAAAATAGTAGCAGATACCCTTACACCAAATGAAAATACTTAGCCTAGGAACTACCCCCATCACAGTATTTCTATGAATTGTTTCAGCAACAGTCAATCCTGAGGATCCTATTTTCTTCCCTGTGCCATAAACCCTAACCCCCCAAACTAAACCAGTCACACAACCTTGAGTTTCCTCGAGTGTCCTTCGCCTGCCCACGCCTAGGGCTTACAAGCTGGGGGAGACAATGGATGGAAACATGGCAGGCTTAAATTTGACCGAGTTCGTGACCAACTAGATAAAAGTCTTTATCAAAGGAGAAGATTTTAGAGTCATTTTCTTTTTAAAAACTAGTATATCAATATATAGGTAAGTGCCAAAAACATGGGTATAAACTCATAGGTGGTGGCGCCAGAATTTCCTGGATTTGGCTCTCCATTGTAGTGACTTCCTGTCCTCATTCCCAGGGAAGCCAATCTCCTCTCACAAATTGCAAGTCCTTGCATGATAACAAGGGTCAAAAGGTTGGTCAGTGTCTCACTGGAACACCAGTGGCACAATGGCCCTTGGCACCAGGCAGGGCCAGGTTTAAGCGAGGAGTTGGGGAAGTGCCACTCACTAACACCTCTCTTTGAAGAACCCAGGTCTTTATGGAAGCCTCCCAGCTCAAGCTGTCCCTCTGATGCTCTGTGTAAATCTCCTGGGATGCCAGAAGGATCTTACTTCCTTCTAAACAAAATTGTTTCTTCCAAAAGGGTAGAAAGTGGAGGGAAAGTAAGCTGAGGTCTCTATATCACTGATGCCACTTTATTGGTCAGGAACTCCTCGGGTAACAGGCATTTACAGAGATCTTAGGGTAAAGCTTGGTGCTGGGAACTACGATGCAAAGTAGTCTAAGACAATCCCTGCTCTCAAGTTTTCAATGTCATCAGAATGGAGGATCCGAGGCAGTAAGATGTGAATGATGACTTAAAATGACATGTGCTGAATGCCAGCTGAGTGGTACAGAGAAAAGGTGTGACACGATTAAGGCAGGAGGAAGTCATTGTGGGCTGCATACTAGAAAAGACTGTGGCTCTTCCCGTGGATGCAGTGACTTGGCCTGACCTCGGTCCATGTATCAGTTAGTGGCACGGCACTGAGAGAGCCTTAGCCTTCCAGCCTTGAGCCCAGTGGTATCTACAAGTGGCTCTATCTGCAGTGGGCCTGACGACCACCTGGAGAGCTTGTTTAAAATGCAGATGCTTGGGCCACCTGAGGGATTCTGATCAAGAAGGCCAGGAACATGAGTTTCCACCTGAGAAACACTGGCCTAACTATCTCGCCCCATGTCATCTTTACTTTCATGTCCCTCCTCAAGAACCAAAATCAGGTTCTCTTTAATTTTACAAACACCTCCAGGCCTCAGTTTATTTCAGTCTCTTCTCCGTCTGCTGTCCCTCTTATGGACCCACTGCCATTCCCAGCTTGTCTCCTCTCAGAAAATCCTTCATCTCCAGAAGTTCCTGGCCCCGAGTCCATTGTTATGGCTTCAGTGGACTTTTCCTATCTATCCTTAATCCAAAAAAAACTGCAGAGATAGTCTCACCAGGGCCTGCATTCAGGCTCAGGAAACATAATAAAACCGCGCCAAGACCCAAACTGGTCAAAACATTCACTTGGGCTCTCTTAATAAGCAATGGGAGATAGGTGTGCAGATGGTCCCAGACTAGGCAACTGCGGAACGGGGCAGATCCCTCCGTCAGAGCCCAGTTTCACCACGTGTGAATGAAGACAACGTGACTGAGCCCCCTGAGGCACTGTTACCATATTTCATTTGATCTGGTATGCGACAAAGTAGCATAGCATGTGATATCCTTGTCTCTAAGAAACCATCAATATAAGGCAGACAGTCAGTTTAATAACAGCTTGTTAATGAAAAAAACTCAGACACTATCTGTCTTAGTCCATTTGTGTTGCTATAAAGGAATACTTGAGGCTGAGTAGTTTATAAACAAAAGAAGTTTATTTGGTTCACGGTTCTGCAGGCTGTATAAGAAGCATGGTGCCAGCATCTGCTTCTGGTGTGGGCCTCAGGCTGCTTCCACTCGGGAGCTGGTGTGTGCAGAGATCACGTGGTGAGAGAGGAAGCAAGAGAGTGAGGGGAGGTGCCAGTTTCTTTTTAACAACTAGCTCTCATGGGAACTAACAGAGTGAGACCTCACTTACTCCCCCAGGAGGGCATGCATCTACTCATGAGGGGCCCACCCCCATGACCCAAACACCTCCCACTAGGCCCCACCTCCAACACTGGGGATCAAATTTCAAAATGAGGTTTGGAGGGGTCAAATGAACCACATCCAACTATAGTATTCTTATATTAAATTTGTGCATCAAGTGTAAGACCCTGATGGTTTCAGTAATGGGGAAATATGGAAAAATATGGGTCTTAGGACTGAATAAGGTGACTGTGGTGCTATTGTTAACACTGAACATTTAAAACGTGAAAAGATAAAAATAAATATAAACTGAACATCAGGGAGTCTAGAGGTGCCTTACCAATCTTCATTCTGGTAACTGACCAAAATTACCAAAAAATCAGCAAAAGGGTGGGAGAGAGGGAGTTCAGATGTGAAGGAAGAGAATGGGGCAATCAAGACCACATCTATCAAGAGAAAACCAACCCAAGGAGTCACAAAGAGCCATCCAATTAAGACCTCTGAATTTGGAGGGTGGAGGGAAGTCTCCTGAGAGGGCCAGGGTGGGACACTGGCTGGCACACTGGGGCCATTTTCATCTTTTTCATGACCAGCAGTGTACCGAGGCTGCTGGGGTGGGCTGAGAAGAAGCACTGTCATGGCCTCCGCTGCTCTGCAACCTGTTCCTCTGACCCAGTTTCTAAGTGGTCCAACCCTAGGACAGACCAGGACTAACACCGTCCTTGAGGGGTTTGCTCCAAAGTGGCTGCTCATGTCGAAGTAGGGAGCTGTCCGGAACTGAAGGGTGACCTCTGTCCCACTTCCAACAGGAGAGAATGTTCTCCCAGCTCAATGGACAGTGACCCCAGGAGAGAACCTGCTCATAGCCTCACTGTGACGGGTGGGGACAAGGGAGATTGGCTCCCAGGGCGGTGATTTTCACAAAGCAAACGAAAGTTACAGATACTAAGATGACCCACTTCACCAGTAAGCAAAGACACATAAATTCAAACCAATTTCCTACTAATGGTCTGGGAAAGATTTATAGTATCTAGTGTTGGTGAAAGTGTGAGAAATTGGCCATTCGTGTACACTATTGGTAGGAGTGTAGATTGTTGCAATTTTGCTGAAGGGCAATTGGACAATATTGATCAATATTATTTTAATATGCACACTCTTTGAGCCAGCAATTCCACTTTTAGGGGATATATTTTAAGGAAAAATATGTACACACACATACACACACACACACATATATTAATAGAAGTTTGTCTGATTATTGCTATAATAGCACCACACCTAGCACATATTAGGGTTCCACAAATATTTGATTCATGAATCAATGAAATAATAAATTATAATCCATCTAAATGTCTAACAATAGGAGGAAGGTAAAATAAATTAAGGAACTTCTGTATTATGGAATTATACAATTATTGAAAAGTATGAAGCTGAATGGTTGCCTAGAGCTCGAAGTTGGGAGAGACTGACTGCAAAGGGACCGGAGGGAACTTTTTGGAATAATAGAAATATTCTATATCTTGATTGTGGTGACGGTTCCAAATGTACATTTAAAGTGGATACGCTTTAGTGTTTGTGAATTATATTTCAAACAATATGGCTGATTTTTAAAAAGTGGATGAGTGTGTACTATTCTCATCAATATGAAAAGTTATCTGTAATGTAATAGTAAATGAAAAAGCAGGTTACAACATGGCATATATATGATGATCCCCATATACAGAAGTTGTGTGTGTGACAGGATATGCAGTGGGACTCTTCCTGTTGTACTGGAGTTTTGCAGATGCCCTAAAGATGAGGACACAGGTGATAAGTGCTCACACTTTCTAAAGAGAGGTGCCAGACCGTTGCTTCGGATCATACTAACCATGGCCCAGCTGGTCTAGCAATCACCACTCCCAACAGCCTGCAGGACAGAGGCTAGAGATCCACTAAAGAGGAGAGGGAGGGAGGGGAGAGTGTCTCTGAAGGGAATTCACAGGAGTAGGGAACACTGGGCATTTCCTCTCCCTGAAGTCTCCCTGCCAAACTCCCGGGGAGAGGGCAGGGTGTGGGAGGAGGGCGAGGAGAGAGGGTGCAGTGGGAGCAGCCTGCCTGTACCTGGGAGGCTGAGCAAGGATGAGGCACTGATCAAATTCTTAGGGACAATGAAACTCCCTAATTTAAGCCGAGTATGAATTTTTAAAAGACACTGAATCCCAGGTGAGCCAGAAAGCCAGGCATGGAAACGATATGTTCGGGAACACCAAGCGTCCCCCGAGTGCTGCTCCAGTCAAAACATCACGGTTGACACCGCGCCACGCCAACCTCTCTCCCCTCCAAATCCTAGAGTGCCATCTGATTGGCAGGGTCTAGGTCACACAGCTGCATCGGGGCTGCAGAGTGGATGGTAGACTAAATGTGGGAATCTCCCCACATACAGAAGGGCCATTCAAAGCATGCAGGATGGCCACAAATAAGTAAGGTGCCCTCTGTAATGAAGGCTTTCCTGTGGGCTAGGTAAGTCGCTGGGCATCTTGACAGGACTCTACCCCAGAAAGTGGCCTTGGTCAGGGGAATCCCATGGGCACAGTGCCAAAAGCAGGAACTGAGGGCAGCTCTAAGAAGTCAGAGGGTCCAGTGGAACGCAGCGTGCAACCTCCATCCCAGTGGTGTTGGGAGTGGGCAGGACACGGCGGGTGTTTATAAGGAGCTTACAAAAGAACTTTGCAAGAGCCAGGCTGAGCAGAGAGAGTGGGGCAGGAGCAGGAGGGCTGTCTGCAGGGTGTGCTGTGTCAACAGGATGAGAGATTGAAGTATAGATTTAGACAGCATATGTTAACATCTGAAAATTAACGTAAGTCCTGAAAGTGCCTGGAAATGCTAAGACATCTTCCCATAGTCATGTCAGGTGATAGGAAGGAAGAGAAGACAGGATGTATTGGAAGGAAGCAGCAACTTGATGGTCCTATGTCAACCTCTGTCCATCTAAAGGTCTGGATGGCCAGATCCTAGATGGTTAACAGCAGCTAGATGTAGGAGAGTGACATTCTTGAGGACAGCTCTCATTTCTCAGTAGTGTTTGTACATGAGCATCTTTTATTAAAACAAAACAAACAAACAAACAAAAAGATAAGGGATAGCTCTGTTAAAAAAATCTAAATATTTGGATATGTTGAACCTTGAAAACGTTATGGTAAGCAAAAGAAGCCAGACACATGGTGGTGCACACCTGTAGTCCCAGATACTCGGGAGGCTGAGGCAGGAGGATCGCTTGAGTCCAAGAGTTTGAGGTTGCTGTGAGCTATCACGATGTCACTGTACTATAGCCCAGGTGACAGAGCGAGACCTTGTCTCAAAAAAAGAGAGAAATATCCAGAATAGATAATCTATAGAGACAGAAAGCAGATTAGTGGTGACTGCCAGGGACTGGCAGGAGAGAGTGACTATTTTAACGAGTTCGGGTTTTTGTTAGGGGTAATGAAAATGTTCTTAAACTATATGGTAGTAATGATCACACAATACTGTGAATGTGCTAAATGTCGATAATGGTAGATTTCATGTCATGTGCATTTTACCACAATTTACAAAACTGAAAGAAACAAAAAGCAACAACAAAAAATCTAGATATATTACTTATCGGGAAAATTCCACTATAAAGTAATTTGGAAAAGTAGGTTTTAAAACTGTCCACTTTTGTAAAAAAACAAAACCAGCAGCAATGTAGTATGACTTATACATATTAATAAAAAGATCTGAAAGTACAGATCCCATAATGTTAACAGCAGTTATTTCTTGGTGGTGGGATTGTTTACTTGGTGGGTAATTGTTTACTCTAGATCTTTTTATATTGTTAATTTTCCTTTATAATGAACTATTTTTAATTTAAAAATGTAGATAAGGTAAAAATTGGTAAGTACATAAGAGAGGTAGGAGTTCAGAGGCGGAAGAGGCAGCTTCCAGGTATTTGGGTTCCTGTTCCGTCCTTGAAGTCGTCTCCTGTTGGGTGTTCAGACCTCCAGGCTTCGTGCTTCAGACACACCCTCTATGCTGCCCCCGTGACTCTTCTGAAGCACAGCTGTGGTTCGCTCACTCCCTGACTCAAACAGTGGTTCCCACGGTTTACTAAACACAGTCTCAATTCCTTGGCCAGGGATTCAGAGCCTTCCACCATCTGGCCCCAACCTTTTAAGCCATTCCTCACCCTTCTAATGCACTGTGCTCCAGCCACCTCATCTGTCCCCAGGGCATGCACACACACCTCTCTGCCTCCTGCTTATGGAATTCTCTCTGCTTGGAACATGGATTCCCCTAATCCACAGTCCCACGCTGCATTCAAAAAGTGTTCCTCAATTACCCACCAAAATCGAAGGGCAGTTCTTAACAAGCCAGTGCTGTGTTGGGGACAGCTGGGCAGAGGTGCCACCAGCAGCAAACATGCAAGATCATCTTTGTGCCTAAGGAGAAACACAGCTGAGCAATTATCTAGTAACTGATCTTCCCTTGGAAGTCAGTAGCACATTTTAAAAAATTAAGAGACTTTATTTTTTATGGCAGTTTTAGGTTTACAAAAAAATTGAGCAGAAAGCACAGAGCATTCCATATATCCCCTTCTCTGCCCCCCACTTTCCCCGATTACTAACATGTTGCATTAGTGTAGTATGCTCGTTAAAACTGACGATTAACTAAAGTCCATAGCTTACATTAGAGTTCACTCTTTGTTCAGTTCTTTAAGTTTTGACAGATCTGTGTCATGTGTCCACCGTTACAGTATCACACAGAATAGTAAAACCATTAGCCCTAAAAATCCCCTCTTCCACCTATTCATCTCTCCCTCACTCCTCCTAAATGCCTGGCAGGCACGGATCTTTTCTCTGTCTTTACAGCTTTGCTTTTTCCAGAATGTCACATAGGTAGAATCATACACTGCGTAGCTTTTCAGATTGGGTTATTTCACTTAATTATATTCCTTCACGTCTCTTCATAGCTTGATAGATCATGTCTTTTTATTGCTGATCAATATTGTATCGGTGTCCTGTAGTTTGTTTATCCATTCATC
The DNA here is from genome assembly GCA_004363605.1 of Indri indri. Lineage (NCBI taxonomy): Eukaryota > Metazoa > Chordata > Mammalia > Primates > Indriidae > Indri > Indri indri. The sequence continues at coordinate 214,671 of RJWJ010000042.1, forward strand.
TACTAAAGGACATCTTGGTAACCTGTCAATTATGAGAGTAAATCTACTATAAATATCCGTGTGCAGGCTTTCATGCAGACATAGTTTTCAACTCATTTGGGTAAATTCAAAGGAGTGTGATTGCTAGATTGTGTGGTGAGACTACGTTTAACTTCGTAAGAACCCACCAAACTGCCTTCCGCAGGACCGCGCCATCTTGCATTCCGCCAGCAATGAGTGGGAGCTCTGCTGCTCCGCGTCCTCGCCAGCAGCTGGCGGTGTCAGTGTTCCAGGCTCGCACCATCCTCACAGGCGTGTAGGTGTCCTGTTGTTGTTTTAACTGGCATTTCCCCGATGACAGATGACGTTGAGCATCTTTCCACGTGCTTACTTCTCATCTGTGTATTTTCTCTGGTGAATTGTCTATTCAGATCTTTTGTCCCCTTTTTTAATTGGGCTGTAGGTTTTCTTATTGTTGAGTTTTAAGGATTCTTTGTATATTTTGGACATAAGTCTTTTATCAGATATGTTTTACAAGTATTTTCTCCCAGGCTGTGGCTTGTCTTTTCATCATGTATTTTGTTTTACCTTTGGGAAAATAAGTGCCACAGCAGACAGACAGACTTGGGCCAATTTTGACCTCCAGCGTTGACTATGCAACTGTTTGGCGGCCCAAACCTATGGGCTTGAGCTTAGCTGTGTGTGCCCTGAACGGGATCCAACTTACTAGCATCAAAAGAAAAACCGATTTTTAACGCAAATAGAAAAAACCTGCCACTGCCATTTTTGAAGTATGCCAGGAAGTACATAATCATAGGTGAGCATGTGGAGTCTTTTAGAATGTTTAATTATTACTGCTGTGTCTTTTTTGCCCTTTATTGGGTGCATTTGTTCAGCAAACGTTAGAGCCCTTAGAAGAACTTGGTGCTGGGCCTGGCCCCTTGCCTGAAAAGCAGGCCACTGCCTCTGACTCGTGCTCTGGGCACAGCGGCCTTCTCCCTCAGTGCATGGACTGAGCACAGGGCCACTCAGCGTGACACCTCTGCACACCTTGCTATAGGTTTTCCACTTCCATCCTCATCTTGCCTTTCAGGTCTGGTACCTGCTGACGTCTTTCTGGTTCCCAACTGTGCCTCTGATCCGAGGAGCACCTGATGTAAAGACCCTCTCAGGTGACCCAGGCCCATGTAATGTGCTTTCCACAGCGCACGTGGCATCTCAGGTGGTACCAAAGGGAGATACACAGGAGAATGAGATACATCCCTGCTTCAACAGTCCAGTTGGAAGAGGATATTAACATAAAGTGGTCTGTGATAAGTACCAAAGAATTCTACAGATAGTAAATACAGTTAGTACTATAGTTATTACTTAGGAGATTGTACTGTGACTTTAATTAATTCTGCCCACACTTTTAGTTTCCTTGCCTCTGACAACAGGCTGACAGAGATGGAGCAGATCCCTGCTTTTCAGAGTGTGGTCCCTGGACCAGCAGTAGCGTTGGCATCTCCTGGGAACTTGTTAGAAATGCAACTTCTCAGACCCCATCCCAGACCTAGTGAATCAGAAATTTGTATCTTAACATGATCCACAGGAGATCTGTAGGACATACAGTTTGAAAAGCTCTGGGATGCATGATCTTTAAATTCCCTTTCAGTTCTAAGCTTCTACACTCCATGACATTTCTTGTGACGCTGTCAGGAGGCAGCTGCTGGGAGTCCCCTGGGAGGATGCTGACTGACTGGGCTGGAGCAAGCCTGGGGGAGCCTCTGCAGCCAGGCTCCAGTGCCAGGCGTCCAGGCATGGCAGGCAGCCCCTGGCTGCAGGTTAGTGTGACCCTCGTGGAGATTCGTGCTGCCCTCCTGCCAGGGAAATAGCTCAAGTTGTCACGACGGAGCAAGACCCTGAAACAGACACTGGGGGCAGTGCCCATGAGGCGAGCTTAGCCTGTTTACTCGGGCTTTGCTTGGGGGCGTGGACTCCTCATCACGCAGCCAGGCTTGGCTGCTCTGCCCCGCTGCAGGTCGCCCGGCAGGCAGAGTAAGGAGAGAGATGGGAATTTTATTTTATTTTATTTTTTATTCCAGGGTATTGTGAGGGTACAAACATTACAGTTACATTTTATGTCTTTGCCTCACCCAAGTGCAGGTTAAAGGCATGCCCTTCCCCCCCGCCTTAGTGTTCCCCGTGTCCTTTAGTTGTAGATTTGCCCCCCATCCCCCTAATCCCTAGAGAGTATTTCTGCCATGTGATCAACCCAGTGTTGATCAGTTAGAACCAGTTTGATGGCAAGTACAAGTGGATCCCGTTCTTCTGCTCTTGTGGTGCCTCACTTTGGATAATGGGCTTAAGTTTAATCCAGGAAAGTGTAAGAGGTGCTAGATCACTGTCGTTTCTTATGATTGAGTAATATTCCATTGTAAATATATACCAAATTTTAATAATCCACTCATGGATTGATGGGCACTTGGGTTGTTTCCGCATCCTTGTGATAGTGAATTGTGCTGCCATAAACATTTGGGTGCAGATGTCTTTATCATAGAATGTTTTGTGCTCTTTGGGGTAGATGCCTAATAGTGATATTGCTGGATTGAATGGTATTTCTATTTTTAGCTCTCTGAGGTATCTCCAAATTCTTTTCCACAGAGGTTGCACTAATTTGCAGTCCCACCAGCAGTGTAAGAGTGTTCCTGACTCTCCACATCCTCGCCAGCATTTGTTGTTTTGGGATTTTTTGATAGAGGCCAATCTCATCGGGGTTAGATGGTATCTCATTGTGGTTTTGATTTGCATTTCTCTAATGATTAGAGATGTTGAGCATTTTTTTATATGTTTGCTGGCCATTATTCTGTCTTCTTTTGAAAAGTTTCTGTTCATTTCCTTTGCCCATTTGTTGATGGGGTTGTTTGATTTTTTTCTTATTGATTTTTTTGAGTTCTAGATAGATTCTGGTTATCGGCCCTTTGTCAGATGTGTAGAGAGCAAATATTTTTTCCCATTCTGTGGGCTGTCTATTCACTCTAGTGACAGTTTCCTTGGCAGTGCAGATGCTTTTTAATTTGATTAGATCCCACTTATTTATTTTTGTTGCTGCGGCGATTGCTTTGGGGTTCTTCTTCAAGAATTCCTTGCCTAGGCCGATGTCTGAAAGGGTCTTCCCAACATCATCATTTAGAATTCTTAAGGTTTCATGCCTTAGGTTTAAGTCTGTTATCCATCTCGAATTGATTTTTGTGAGAGGTGAGAGGTGGGGGTCCAGTTTCAATCTTCTGCATGTGGCTATCCAGTTTTCCCACCACAATTTATTGAAAAGAGATTCTTTTCCCCAGCGTATGCTTCTGTCAGCCTTGTCAAAGATTAGATTACCATATGCAGATGGTTTCATCTCTGGATTCTCAGTCCTGTTCCAGAGGTCAATGTCCCTGTTCTTGTTCCAGTACCAAGCGTTGAGAGACAGGAATTAACAAGGAAGATTACGGCAAGTTCTGAGGGTGCAGACACAGGGAAGAGGGTGCCTGCTAAAATCTGTTCCCCTAAATATAGAGAAAGCTTCAGCTGTCAAACTCCCGCGGTTTCTTGGGGCTGATCGCTCGATGACAGAGGGACATGGAACAGGAGCCGTGCAGTGGAACCAGCAGTGTGGTTTCCATCACAGACGGCCTTCTTTGGAGCGATCTGGACAAATTTCCTTCCCTTGCTGGATCTTAATTTCCATGTCCGTCAAGTGAGAGCACAGTCATTCATTCGAACGCTGTATTTGAGCCCATGAGACATGCCTGGCATGTGACTAGGTGATGGGAACACAAGTGATATTTATGGAGCTGACAGCTGGATAACTAAAGAACCTCCCAGCTCTAATATTCTATTTTAAGGACAGGCTTTGGGCTCAAACGTGGGTGCAAATGTGAGCTTTGTAATTTACCAGTTGGGTGCAAACAACCTCTTAACTCTCAGTTTTCTCATCTAGAAAGTGGGGATAACAGTTCCTCTTTCATACGGGTGCCGTGAGGGTTAGAAAGGAAGTGTAAAGCACCTCACAAGAAGTAGTCCTCAATTCAGTCACTTATTAGACATTCACCATGTGCCAAGTGGGCTGCATACTCTGGTATAAGGGCCACCAGCCACATGTGTCTACTGAGCACTTGAATGTAGGTGGCTCATTAGAAATGTGCTGTTAAGTATAAAATACACACTGGACATTTAAGACCTAGTACTAACAAAAGAATGCAAAACATCTCATTAATAATTTTTGTATTGATTACATGTTGAAATGATAATATTCTGGATATAGTGGTTAAATAGTAATAAAAGATATTAAAATTAATTTCACGTTTTTTTTTTTTTTTTTAAACAGAGTCTCGTTCTGTCACCCTGGCTAGAATGCGGTGGCATCATTATAGTTCACAGCAACCTCAAACTCCTGGGCTCAAGCGATCCTCCTGCCTCAGCCTTCCGAGTAGCTGGGACTACAGGCACGCCACACGACGCCCAGCTAATTTTTCTACTTTTTTGTAGAGACAGGGTCTCGCTCTTGCTCAGGCTGGTCTCAAACTCCTGACCTCAAGCGATCCTCCTGCCTCAGTCTCCCAGAGTGCTAGGATTACAGGCGTGAGCCACCGTGCCCTCTCTTTACTTTTTTTAGATGTGCTACTAGAAGATTTTAAATTGCATATGTGGCTTATGTTATATTTCTATTGGACAGAGCTGGTCTAGAAGAAACAAAAGCACACTCTGCTATTCTTGGGCTCTGTTCATTCACAGTGTGGTTGGGAAGATAACACCTACAGGAACTCAAATCTACGAGAACCCGCTGGCAAGCAGGGCTGGGAAGAAGTAGGAAAGAATATGACATGGTGACTATAGTTGGTAACAATGTATTGTATACTTGAAAATTATAAAAAGAGCAGATTTTAAGTGTTCTCACCATAAAATAGTAAGTATGTGAGGTAATACGTATGTTAATTAGCTTGATCTAGCCATTCTACAACGTATACACATTTCAAAACATCACATTGTATACGTAAACATATATAATTTTCGTCAATTTTTAGAAAGTAGAAAGGAAGGGGAAATTTGCATGGGTTGGGGGGGGTCATGGAAAGCTTTAAGGAGGTCCGTGGTGAGTACACCGTGGGCAGGCAGAGGGCATGCCCAGTGGGGTGCACTAGACTGCCAGACCGTGAGCTCCTTCAGGAGGGGTCACGATTCTCCCACTATGCCTTGCACATGGCAGGTACCTGATGACTAGCCGTTCTTTCCAGGTGCTGGGCCGTGGGAGGAAGAAGGAGGGTGAACACAGAGGGCTTATTTGTGAAGCTCCTGGTCCCACTGAACTGGGGGGATTATACACCTGGGAACCAGCAGGAGAAAGTTTGGCCAGACAGGGTGGCAGCTTGGCGCTGGATGCAGTAGATGGCGAGGCCTTCTTTGATCTTTCCTGGGTGTCCAGGGCGCAGGTTTCCATTTGCAAACCTTCCCTACACACAATGTGACTGTAATAAGACTGGCCATTGAAGAATATGCCAGAACTTATACATGTGAGGGAACGCTGTCTGTAACGTACACACCTTGGCAGGCCTAAACACTTACTCCAACACCTCCATTCATCTCTCATCCATTCGGACATTTTCTGAGCTCTTACCTGGTACCCAGATCCCACACCAGCTATCGGGGCTACAGAGATAGCTGAGACGCCATCCCTGCCATCCCTTTGAGCATGGATCGGCAAACTATGGCCAGCAGGCCATGCAGCCCCCTGCCTGTTCTTGTAAATAGCATTTTATTGGAACACAGCTGTGTTTGACATATAGTCTGGCTGCTTTTGTACTACAGTGGAAGACTGAATAGTGTGACAGAGACCGTATGGCCCAGGAAACCTAAAATATTCACTCTCTGGCTCTTTACAGAAAATGTTTGCCGACCCCTGCCTTAGACTAATAGACATGTCATCAACTAATGACAACGTGACGTGGTTGGGGCTGAGAGAGAGAGAGAGAGAGATGGGCAAGGTATGGAGGAGCAGCCAGGGAGAAGAAAGGGAGGAGGTGCTGGGGAGCCTCAGAGGGGGTCACCCCACGGCTGTGCCTTGGAGGACTGTGGGTTTGCTGGACTGACGAGGGGGCAGGGAGGTGGGATGCACCTTCCAATAAGAAAAAGCTGCATATGTGAACACAGAGAGGCAAACAGGGTAAGTTCTGGAAGCTGGCTCTGGCAGGAAAACTGTAAGAAGGCCCTTGGTACAGCCCAGGAACCCGATTTGCATCCCCTAATCCCACCCATCTCCTTCTTTCCAGGATGACTACTTTACACCTTCTGTCTCCTAACACCTCCAAGGCCTCTGATCACACGTTTGGCTGATGGCCTCCCCCTTATTTCCCTGAGGAAACTGAGGCACTCATGGGCGAACCTCCACATGCTCCCACCAGCAGGGCCTCCTTGTCTGCAGCCTCATCACTCACTCTGCCTTCCCTCCATCCTATGGATGAATTGTCTGTATCCTGCCCAAGGACCGCCCCGCTGCTTGGGGATTAGATCCCATCTGCTCTTCCCTGCTCTGCTGCCCTTCTTGCATCATCAGTTTCTCCCTCTCTGATCCCAAGTGTTTCCAACAGGCTCTATTACTCCTCCCACCGTAAACACAGCCCCTAACATCGCACGGCCCCCAGCACCAGCCTGCATCTCTGCTCCTGCACGGCACATTCACCTGAAAAGGTGGGCCGTGTGCACACGCTGCCCCTGGTCGCTCTCTTCTCGTTCTCCCTAGAATCTACCTCCACTCAGGCTTTCGCCCCCTCTTCCCCAAAACTGATCTTGTCGAAGTCACCAGAGACCTCCTTGTTGTTGGGTCTACGAGTCAATTCTCGATCCTGATTTACCTGGTCTAACAGCAGCATCTGGTCTAATGAATCACTCCCTCCCTCCTCTTCAACATACTTCTTTACGGGCATGTAGGACTCCACCCTCTCCTGGATTCTCCTCTTCCTTTACAGGCTACTCCCCTGCATCTCCCCAACTCCTAGCTGCTCACTTTTCTCCTCCACCTCTCTGGAAACCTCACCCAGACTTCAAGATGTGTCAGCAAGCACTGTCCAGTAGAACTTCCTGGGATGACAGAAATGTTCTCTATCTGCACTATCCATTATGGTGGCCCATGGTCACACGTGGCTATTGCACACTTAAAATGTGGCCAGTGCCACTGTGGAACTGAATTTTAAATTTTATTTAATTTTAAATCATTTTGAATTTAAAGAGCCACATGTGCCTAGTGGCTACTATATTAGCCAGTGCAGGTCTATTCATTGATGACTCCCAAATATACATCTCTATCCTCAACTGCTGACCTTAACTCTGGACTTGTGGATCCAACTGCCTACCAGTCACCTCCACTCAGACGTCTGATCTGCCCACCACAGCCTTTCCCATCTTTGTCAGTGACAACCCCATCCTTCCAGTTGTTCAAGCCAAAAAGCCCTGGAGTCGTCCTTGACTCTTCCCCTTCACGCCCCACATCCAATCCGTTAGCAAATCTGCCAGCTCCGCCTTCATAATACACCCCAAGTCTTGGCAATTCCCACTGCCTCCCTCACCCTGGTCCGAGCCCCGTCATCTCTCAGCTGGCAATGGACTCCTAACCCGTCTCCCCCTCTCCACTCTCGCCGTCCTCTGCACAGCAGAAAACCTAAGTCAGAGAAGTCACTGCCCTGCAGACCCCTCCCCGTCCAGTGCATAATGGCATCGAGGTTCTATCCTCTGGCTCCTACTGCCTCGCCAGCTTTTCCCACCTCGCTCCTCTGCAGGCACCTCTCCAGCTGCACAGACTCCACTCTGCAAACACGCCCAGCACGCTCCTCCTCGGGGCCCTTTCTCTCCCTGCAACGCTCTTCTGTCACGGCCGGTATCCTCTCACCTCCTTCAGGTCTTTACTCAAAGGTCACTATTAATGAGGCCTTCCCTGACACCCTGACTAAAGTGGCACCCTCTGCCCACATTTCCTGTCTCTTTCATCCGCTTGATTTTCTTCATGGCATGTCTCACCATCTGCATAATTTTTATAATCATTTATTTATTAAGTATCTCCCCCACTGGAACATAAGCTGCCTGAGAGCAGGGATTTCATCTCGATCTGTTTAGCATTGTCTCCGCAGCACCAGAACAGTGCTCAAGAAGTATTTCTTGAATGAATGAAGTGTAAGTGGAGAGGTCTGAGGCTGGAATCCCAGAAGCAGCAGGATTGCCTTTTCTGGATTCTGAAGAGACATCTTTTAGTTGCGGAGTTAAGGCACTTTACTCCCTTGGACATCATGGAGGGACCATGGAAGAGCCTTTGGATATCATGCAGGGACTCATCCAACCATATCAATTCATAGGTAAAGAAACCAAGACTCAGAGAGGAGTGGTGACCTGTCCAATGTCACTCAATGCATTGTTGCCTGAGCTGGGACGGGAGCCTGGCTCTGCCTCCTGTATCTCTTCGTGACACGGTGCTGCCCCAGTCACACTGTCCTTTGGACCCATCATCTTGGCCCATCTTTCAGACCAGGCCTGGCATTTTCAGCGAAGTGCCTATTCCTAGTCCTAGCCTCGGCTGTGCCATCGTAGGAGGAGCCCGGTTGAGGAGTTTCCTCCTTTAGGCCTTGACCTCTGGGCCTGTAAATAAGGTTCTGATCCTGATCCTTACAAAGATGATGGAAATTAGAGGACTACTGATGTTGTCATGGCAACTCTGAAGCTCTTTTGCACCAGGCACTTCAGCTGCTTGACATCCCTTAGTGGGATGGTTGGTGAAGTCCCAGCTGTTGCTGGCCAGCCATGTGATTCTGGGGAAGTCACCAACACATCCATCCACCCACCCAGCTATCATCCACTGACATCCAAAAGGAATTTGTGCTGGCTTACATTACATATGAAGACCATCAAAAGAAAAACAAAAGCTCAAAACCATGTTTAGGTAGAAATATAGAAAGAATATAGAAAAAAAAAACCCAAGGTAAGCATTGAACATAGTTGGTGATTAGGAAAAACTACTTACAAACCTAAGCTGATACAGCTATTACAACTGAACATTAAATTTAACTGTGAGCTTTCCAGTCCTTTCTGTTCCCTGGCCTCAATTTCCTCATCTGTATTATAAAATGATGGGGTTGAACTTCATGATCTAAGGTCCATTTCAGTGTTGATATTCTGATATTCTGTTTTTATAGAGGAACAAGGCAGAGTGTCCACTCTGCAGTTCTTTCTTTTTCCATCTCCTTCTTCTCCAGTGGCAGCAAAATGACTGACACATGGACACACCTAAGCTATGTCTTCCAAGTTCCCTGAGCTGAAGGAAATGGATATAGTCTGGCATTAGCAAAATCCACTCATGCAGCTCATTCAACATTGACTGGGCACCTACCACAGGCAGGGCATGGTGCCAGGCTATGGAGACGAGCCAGAAAACCCTGGCAGACTCTGTCCTCAAGGCGCCTTCAAGGGCGACTGCAGTACAATCGGAAGCAGTGGGTTCTAAGGAGGGGAGAGACAGAGCCCCGTGGGGGCAGCTCAGAGGATGGAGAGGGAACCAGGGGAGCTTCGGGAGGAAACTTTTTAACAAGGCCTTGGAGGAAGGAGTAGGATTTTTAAATTTAAAAAGTAATCCATGCACCTAGCAATAATAATTCAAATGGTTCAGAAGTATACAAAATGACAGAAAGTAAAAGTTTTCCTCCAAGTCTCCTACCTCTTGACCTAACCTACAGAGACAGCCATCTCAGGTTACTTTTAAAAATTCACGTAAACATCCTGTCTTGCTACATCGACTTGCATTAGGATCTCTTGCCCCTCCAGGATGCACAATGATGTTGTTCGCACCCTGATACTTCTCCCTGCCCCTCTTGTGGAGGCAGGACAGCGGAGTGTACACGCAGGCTTCGGAGCCAGACAGCCAGGGTGCCAATCTCAGTGCTTCTGTTTCCTAGCTGTGTGACCCTCTATACCTCAGTTTCCTTGCCTGGAAAATGGGCATAAAAATAGCACCAAACTCATAGCACTGTCAGAAATTCAATAGCCTGTAAAAGGCTTAGAATGGTGACTAGAACATAGTACAGATTCAGTAAATGTTAACTATTATATTATTAATATCCTTCTCAACATTCCCACTTTGATTAGCTATACTAATCCTTTTTTACACGTCAAGGTTTAAATAAATTGGATTCTGTTCTGAAACTACACAAAATTCACATACTTTGCAAAATTGCTCATAAACTTAAAACTTGAAGACCAGTAATCAGTATTTATATAATATTATGATTATATGCACGGCAAAATCAGGTGGTGTGATTGATTAAATCATGACAGAAAGGGATATAGTGCTATTTTACTAAACTCATGTTGCTCGATGGAGAAAGTTCAAGTATAAGATTTTTTTTCTCATCATATTGCTCAAAATCATGCTTTATTTTAGCATGCTTCATATCTGGTCCACTACTTCTTTATCCTTCTGAGGCTTCTCATTGCCTTTCTTCTTACAGAAAGTAGAAATGTGTTTTCTCCATTTTATGGTAAGATTGTCAAGATCCCTCATTCTCCTGTTAAATGGTCAATTTAAGACACATTACTCTGGATCTGCTGCACAGCTGTCAGCCTGGCTTGGATCTATTTTTTTAAAAAAATCAGATCCCGTGTCTTCCTGTTTGCTGCCCTTTGTCTTTGCTGGAGTACATCCTCAAGTATTTTTTTCGATAAAATTATGTTGAAAGGAAATTTTCTGAGTCTTTGCATGTCTGAAAGTGATTTTATTTTGCATTAAGCTTTCTCCACTTATTCTCCTCCTTCGTCAACACTATGGCTTCCGTTGCCCTCCAGTAAAAATGATCTTGATATGTTAGCCAGCATCTCCCAACTACCAAACCCAGTGGACACATTTTTTCCTTTTATTTTTAGTTGATACGTAATTGTACATATTTATGGGGTACAGAGTGATATTTCAATACACGTATACAATGTGTAATGATCAAATCGGGGTAATTAGCATATCCATCTCCTCAAACATTTATCATTTCTTTGTGCCAGGAACATTTAAAACCCTCTCTTCTAGCTTTTTGAAAATATGTAATAAATTATTGTTAACCATTTTCCCTACAATGCTGTAGAACATTAGAACCTATTCCTCCTATCTGGCTGTAATTTTACATCTGTTAACCAACTTCTTCCTATCCTCCCCTCCCTCCCCCAGCTTCTAATAACCATAATTCTGCTCTCTACTTCTATGAGCTCAAATGTTTTAGCCCCCACACCCACTGGACACTTGTAATCCTACTCATTTCTGTAGCATTTGATATTGTTGATAATTCTCTGATGCTTAAAACTCTATTCCCTTGTTGTTGGGACATTCTGCAGTCCTTGTTCTTTTCCTTTCTCTCTTTTGGTTTCCTTTGAGGTTTAGCCTCCTCTTCACAACCCTTCAATACTGATATTCTCTGATGTCCCATCTGTGCCCACCAGTGGTCTTTCTCTACGTGGGCTTTCTGAAATAGCTCATCTAGCACTATGGTTTCAGCCACCATCTATATGCTGAAATAGAGCACTAACTGTTGCATAAAAATTTCAAAATTAGTCTGTTCAAATCTTAGTTCATTATCTTACCTCCATCCAAAGGCTGTTTCTGCTCTTGAGGTTTTTATTTTAGTTCACGAAGTCACCATCCACCCAAATCTCCCCATTTAAGAAACATGAAGTCATCTCGACCTTTCCCTCTTTCATATCCACCAACCAGGTGCCAAATCCTCTCAAATCTATATCAGAAATGTCTCTGGAATTTCATCATCTTCTCTGTGCTCACTGCTACCTTAATTTGGGTCCTCATTGTTTCTTGCTTGGATTACTGAAACGGCCTTCTAAGTGGCCCCTGGGCCCCAGCTCTCCTGTCTGTCTAGGCTTCATTCAGATAGTTATCTTCTAAAAAAATAATGTGACCATGTCTTTCCCCTATTTAAGACCCTAGCTGGTTCCCTGTTGCTCGCAGAGTAATGCTTAAACTTGTTGGTATTACACACAACATTTTGCAAATTCCTTCTCCACATTTCTATTTCCAATCCTCCCTCACCCTTCAACCCCACACATTCTACAATTCGACCACAAGAAACTTCTGAGAATCCTCCCCACCATATACCACCCTCTTCACACCTCCATGCTTTTCTACTTATTGTTTCTTTCCTAACTTCTCCAGGCCCAGTTGCTCCCTCTACATTCGCAGACTATCCTGCTAATAATTTTTTATTATACTGTATTGTTGCTATCTCTTTTCATCTTCCTCTTTGGCTGCCTAGGTTACTGGTATCATCAGCACCTAGCACAGGTCTAACTACTGGAAGATACTTCAATGGATGTTGAGGGAAGAAAAGAAGACAGGACCTTAGGGAACGATTACGGTCACAGAGCAGGAAGAGGAGCCATGGTGAGGGTGCCATGAGGGTAACAAACATAACTCTACAAGTTACAAAGGCCCAGGGGAGAAAATTTCAAGGAGATGGTTGAATGCTGGAGGGAGTTGTATTAGAAGATGGGGCTTGAATAGGTCACTGGATCTGGAGACTTAGAGGTCTCTGGCTACCTTCGGGAAAGACATTCCAGTAGGCTGAGAAGAGAGCTGATGAGATTTGAGGGGCTTGGGGGAGAGGGAGTGGTGAGGAAGCAGTTCCTTCTGACCTGACTCCTACAGCATTTGACATTGGCCCCTCTGTATTTATTGAGTCACTTTCCCCTTCTTTGGCTTCTATGATGCAACATTTTAACATCTCAGATTCCTTCAAGGGCTCCTTGTTCTCTACTGCCCTTAAAATGTCAAGGTTTCCAGGGTTCTGTTTTTGGCTTTTGTCTCTGCTTAATCCATACACTCTCTCATTCATGATGCTGTCAACAATGCCCGCTCCTGATGGCCCACGTCCTTATCCGCAGCCCAGGACTCTCCCTGAGTCTCAGACCCATAGTTGTTGGTTCCACCGTTGGACATACGGATGCCCCAGAGACACAACCACCTCAACATTTCTGAAACTCAATGTATCTCTTGCCACCAAAATCTCCCTTTAAAACTTGCTTCCCAACTTTCACCAACTATACCTACACTACCAGAAGGTACGACCACAGATTTTCTCATCCCTTTCCTCTTATCTAACCATTTTTAAACTCTTATCAATTCTATCAGCTCAATAATTTGGAAATTTGTCCGAATTATTATCCTCTTTTTCCAACCCCACTGCCACTGCTTAAATTCTGGCCCTAAAATTTCTCAGCTGCATCATTACAACTTCTCCACATCCAGTCTCAGTCCCTCTTCCAGCATTTCCCACACTGCTTCCAAAGAAGCCTTTTTCTCCAATACTTTAAAAAAGTTGGTGTATAATTTACATACAATAAAACACACGTGTTGTAAGAGTTTTTTGAGTTTGAACAGAACAACCAACCCAGTCAAGATATAAAACATTTCCATTGCCCCCAGCAAGCTCCCTCCGGACTCTTTGCAGTCAAGCTCCTGACACCCAGAGGCAACTGCTGTCCTGATTTCTATCACCATGGATTACTGCGCCTGTCGTTGAACTGTATACAAATGAGATCATATGGTATGGATTATTTTGTGTCTAGATTCTTTAGCTCAACATGATGTCTGTGAGGTTCACTTAGGTTACTGCATTTACTGGTAGTTTTCTCCTTTAAAATTACTCAGCCGTATCCAACTATATGGATATACCACAATTTGTTTTTCTATTTATGCCGATGAAAAATTGAATTATTTCCAGTTTTGCTTTTACAAAAAAGTTGCTATAAACATTTTTTTGTATAAGTCTTTTTTTGAACATATATTTTCAGTTCTTTTAGGCAAATATCGAGGAGTGGAATTGCCAGTTTGTAAGATATGTGTATGTTTAACCTTGTAAGAAATTGCCAAACAGCTTTCCAAAGTGGTTATACCATTTTATAACACCACCAGCCATGTATGAGCATTCTAGTTGGCCAAAGAAGTTACTTTAAAATGCAAATCTGATCATACCAAGTCTCTATTTAAAATACACCTCTGGCTCTTGCGAGATATGTTCACATTCCACGGGAAATAGGCAAGGCTTTCCACAATCTGTGTCCCCATTGTCCAGCCTTATCTCTTGCTATTTCTCCATGTGCTCCCTTCATTCCAGTCAAACCAACCTCACTGGGTTCCTTCAACTCACGAAGTTCCTCCACATCTTTGTGTAAGTGCTTCCTTCTGCCAGATGCCATTTTCTTCCCTATTTGCATAGCTAATGTCTACTTATCTTTTCAGAGGTGTTTGCTGATTACTTCACATCTACAACCCTCTCCCCCCACGCCATGAGTTAATTGCTGCTACTCTGTGTTCCTGTAACATACAGGGCCTAACTCCATCATAACACTGTGCTCACAGCATTGTGATACATTACTTTCTTCTCTCTACTTGGCCAGCTGTTGGTAGACACCGTCTCTCCCTTCCTTTCTTCTACCACTACTTGATAATGGCCCACGACCAGACAGACACTGCACTAGGAGATGTGCACAGAAGGGGGGGTTAAAATAGTCATGGTCCCTGCTCCCACGGAGCTTGGACAGTCAAGTAATTACATTCATAAATGGAGAATGAGAAACTAAGTGTTCTGAACAAAGGGAGTGATGAGTTCACCATCCTGTGAAAGAAGAATCTTACCTACATGGGCTAGGGCTGAAGGCATGGAAGGCTTCCCTAAGGAAATAATGCTTGACCTGGGATCTAAAGGAGACAGAGGAATTAATTAGGTGAAGGGTGTTTCCTCCCTACAGTGGGTGTGAACATGGGACTGTTCAAGAAACTAAAATTAAGCTAGTGAGGCTGGAGAAGAAAGACTGTGAGGGAGGAGAATTAGGCAGGGGCCAGACCCAACTTGCTAAGGATTTGGTCACTACCTTGCTTGAGACCAGGGAACAGAACTGGTGGTATCATCCTCCATCCACAACCCTGACGGCTCCCCACTGCTTCTCATTGTATCTAGCACATGGTCAGACTTAATATACATCTGCTGAATTAATTTTACAAGTGTTCAAGAAGTCTGATAGCTAAAGGAAAGAAAGACTACATGCATCTTGAGTGGGCTGCAGGGTTGCAGGAAGAGTGTGAAGGCACAACTTGAGTTTGTTGAGGGAATGCAGCCAACAGATGAAGAGATGGAATGGGTAAACACAGTTCTGACATAGGTGGGAAGGGATGGAATCAGGAATAAGAAATCATTGGTTTTGAACAGGAAGGATGATTCTTCTTTTGAGGTAAGAGAAAAGGGTGGGAAAATGGGGAAAGCTCTGGAGATCAAACACTGTTGGGAGAGGTGTCATGACAGTCACGTGGTCCAGGGGGCATCTTCCTGGCATTTCCACACGGTGCTGTCTGATAGGCACTCTTCCTTGGCTGTGCCATGTACTGTGTACATGACCAGAGTGGGCAGATTCACACAGTGGAGACTGCGTGACTGGTGGGATGGAAGCTTTCACATCCGTGTAGCATTTCACTGAATCTTCAGAGTAACTGCAAAGTATATGGTTTTAGCCCCGACTTACAGATATGGACACTTAGGTTCAGGGAGTTTAGGAACCTTGTCCAGATCTACACTGTCAGTGAATGGCTGATCTGGAATTGGATCCCAGGTCCATCTGACTCTAACACAAGGAGCCATGGCCACCTGGGAGCCTCGTCATTTGGTTCCTTTCTCATTGGTTTTAGAGGTTTTGCTCCAATATGGCTGGAACGTCATCTTTAGTGAGCCTAGGCACAGTGCAAGGTGGTCGAGGCAGTTTTTGCCCAGAGGGTGGGTTTAACTTGTGTAATGTGACCCCCAGGGTTTTGTATGAGTGAACTGAGAAATAAGAAGGCAGTTTAGGGACACGGAATTCCGGCACAAAATACATTGTTCTCTTATTGGAAAGGGAAGAAGCAGAAAGAAACCAATACACTGAGTGCATCACAGGTCAAGCTAACTAAAGATGAGGTCAATGATTTGTCTGTAGACAATGGCAAGGCAAAAGAGTAACATGGAGACCTGCCTTCCAGGGACCTTTCGAGCTCAGTGCACAAATGCCAAGATGGCAATAATGTGGGCAGTAACTGGGTGATTATGGGTGAGGCAGCCCTTAGAAGAGAAACCTCTCCCAGTAGAAAAAGGAGCCTTTGGGATAATCCCCAGAGTGTCCATGGAGGGTACAAAGCTGTGAATGCCCTGGGCCAGGAGACAGCAAAGAGCAGCTGATGTGGGAACTACCTTCATCTGTAGAGAGCAGTACTGCTGGAGTAATCTCAGTTAGAGGAGGGCAGGAAAGCTCAATGGGCAGGTAGTTGTTCCCAGTTCGGAATGGTGCCTTTAGGGATCTTAAAAGGAGACATCATTGTACGTCACTGCTAACACAGATAGGGTGGTCTATCGATTATCGCCACCCTTCTTTATGCTATCTTCTGGCTTTTGCACTTATAGACTGAGAACTATTTGGTTAGCCTCATATTTATTTAGCATAATCCAAGATTCACTCCAGTATTGGCATCTTTTCCAACCTTAGAACCTGTAGTACGTTGAACTGTGTCCCTCCAAAATTCATATCCACCCAGAACCTCAGAATGTGACTGCATTTAGAAATAGTATCTTTGCAGAGGCAGTTAAGATAAGGTCGTACTAGATTAGGGTGGGCCCTAAATCCAATGACAAGTGTCCTTTTAAGAAACAGAAGAGAAGGCATAGACAGGAAGGCCATGTGAATATAGGTAGAGATTGGATTTACGCTGCCACAAGCCAAGGAATGCTTGGCTTTGTTGAAAAAGAGAGAGTATAGCCCTGCTGACACCTTGATTTTTGGACTTCTATCCTCCAGAACTGTGAGAGAATACATTTCTGTTGGTTGTTTTTAATTCTTTTTATATTGACAGTTTTTTTTTTAATTCCAAAATATTACAGGGCTACAAATGTTTTTGGTTATATGTCTCTACCGATTCTATTATGCTTGAGTCAGTGTTGTAAGTGTGCCCATCACCTAGACAGTGTTTACTGTACCTGTCAGGTAGGTTTTCGCCCACCCTCTCCTCCCCTCTTCCCCCTGCTTGATTTCCGCTGAGTTTTGCTTCCCTCTGTACACATGGATGCTCATCGGTTAGTTCCAATTTAATAGTGAGAACATGTGGTGTTTGTTTTTTCATTCTTTAGATGCTTCGCATAGGATAATGGTCTCCAGTTTCATCCAAATTGTTGCAAAATGCCTTAATTCACCCTTCTTCATGGCTGCATAGTATTCCATAGTATACATACACCACCTTTCGTTAACCCACTCATGAATTGATGGGCACTTGGGATGATTCCACATCTTGCAATTAAATTTCTGTTGTTTTAAGCCACCCCGTTTGTGGCAGTACTTTGTTAGAGCAGCCACAGGAAACTCACACAGGAGCTGAGGCTGTTCTTCCTAAAGGGGCACGTTAAGGAGCTTTCCAGCCCCTGGCAGTTCTTCAGTTTACCCCCATATGAAAATGCCAAGAAAAAATAAGTGAAGAAATACATTGCCCAGACTTTGACTGAGGGAGAAATGTGATGTCTCCTGGGGTAGCACAGAGGGATCAGTGGTGACATTAGATAGTATCTGGAAGACCCAAAGGCTGTGTATCACAAAGCTTTGTTATGCGCCTTTAAGCTTGGAAAATTCACTAAGCGTCAGGGTGTGGCCTCTAGTTTTGTCAGTCTCAAGGTTGAGTCTAACTTAGCATGATTAGCTAAGTCATGCTAATCAAACTCACAAGAAATAAAAATCAGGCTGCAAATTTATTCATCTGTATGTACGTGAGAAAGAGAGAAAGCTTTTCTTCCAGTATCCACAATGCTCATGTTCACGACGAGGGGTCCAGAGGCAGGACACCTGAAAGCTGGTCAGCGGGCGTGAGTTGCACAGAATCAAAGCGAGACACAGGGCACACTGAGTGGACTCCATCCAGGCCACAGAGAAGCCCGGTGACCCTGCCAGCACCTCAACAGAGCATGTGTCCCCAGAAGCACAACGTTCAGGCCTGACAGAGGCTGCAGCATTTGCCGCAAGTTCGTGCTTCTCTGGCTTCTCTCCTCTGTATTTTGGGGCCAACCACCCTGCTTCCCCCCCACGTCGGTTTTCTCTAAACAAGGTGGTAAATAATTGATACTAAATTACAAGTATGTTCTGGATTTGTCTCCCTAAGATTACAAAGAAGGTCACCTTGACTAAAATATTGGGTTTTTCAAATCTACATTTACAATTCATTTATTCCCATAAGAACTAATACCAACTGTATTAGTTTCCTGTGGCTGCTATAACAACTCACCAAAAACTGCATGGCTTAAAACAACTAAAACTCTTTCTCTCTCAGTTCTGGAAGCCAGAGGTTCAAAATCAAGGTGTCAGCAGGGGTCTGGGGGACAATCCACTCCTTGTTCTTCCAGCCTCTGCTCGCTCCAGGCACTCTTTGACTTGTGGTCACATCGCTCCAATCTCTGTCTCCAAGGTCACGCTGCCCCCTCCTGCTCTTCTGTGTCTTGTCTTCCTCTGCCTCTTTCCTATAAGGATACTTGTGATGGTATTTACACCCCATCTGATAATCCAGAATTATCTCATCTCAAGATCCTTAACTTAGTCACATCTGCAAAGACCCTTTTCCAGAAAAGGCAACACTCACAGGTTCCTGCGATTGGATGTGGCTATCTTGTGCGTGACAGTCTCTTGGCTAAACCCACCCCCAGGACCTTATCTGTCTTGATATGTCTTCAGTGCCTCACACATGAATGAAAATAGATAAATCAAGGAGATCTTATTTCCAAATTCTAAGGCACCTCACCGCTACTATGCACTGCGACCGTGCCTCTTAAAGGTAATTCAGAACTTTTATACCACAGGCCCTTCAACACAAGATTGGGTTTCATGCACATATGGTTCAATACGAATTGCCTCTGACAATGAATCCATCTCTTCAGGCCAGCCTGTCAGTATAAATTGTAATCACAATCAGCATCATCTAGAGATACTCCATCACATAATCTCACACGATTATCTTTTGCCCTTCCTGTTCAAATCCTCTTTACCTTGTGAGGCCCACCTAATGCCCCATCTTCCCAGGAACTCTCCATGACAGTTCCTTACCTTCCACACCTTCTCATGATCTTGCCTTCCTTTGAGGTCTTCTTGCCCTGCCTGTGGGTACCATTTCTCCTGGGACTCGGTAAACTCTTCCTGAGTGGGATTTTCTTTCTCAAATAAGAATCAAAGTATATAATACAATATATTGTTGAAATTTTGTTAAATAATTGTTGGTCGACAAATGTAAGGGGAGCTAGTGATTGTCAAAGCACGATCAGAGTCCACACCACAACAAGACTGTTCTTTATCCTGTGGCAGGAAAAAAATCACATATTTGCTTGGAAGGTCCAAGAGGAGAGAGAGTATTCATTTTGGGTCAACTGATTTAGAAAATTAGATGACTGTCTCCCAGGGGATGAGATGTTTAACATTCAGCTAGAAGGGAAAGTTTTCTTACATAACTGGTAACTGGTAAGACGAGAAACAAGAGGGGTGATTTGCTATCAAGAAATAAGGTATAGATCTTCAGGAAGCAAAGTTAGAAGGCTTGAAGAGCTGCTTTCCCTTCACCAACAGGGTTTGGTGAAGAATCTGTATAGACAAAACATAGCCCCAATTTAAAAGTATATGTCAATATATGAGAAAAGAGCCCTAAGAATCATGAGACTCAGATCCTATATACCTAAGTCTGGACTCCTAACCTGTTTAGAGGGCAAGGGCGGTAGTGTGATTCCTTTTGGTCACCCTCTGTTCCTGGAAGAGTGTGAAGCACCCGGCAAGTATTTGATAAATGTCAGCTGAATTAATGAAGCAGTAAAATGAAGGAGAATTACCTGATTGAGGAGTCCCCAACTAGTCATATCATCAAGGAGACACAGACCCTCATGTCTAAACCTTTACCTCAGCCATAAGCCATGACCTTCATGTTGCCACATGTTACAATGCTCATCCTCTTAGTCAGGTTAGACAACACCAATCACTCACTCCTCCTCCTTGAAACACTTTATTCTTCATTCGCTTGGCTTTCAGGACCACACCATCTGGTTTTCCTCTCCCTTCACTGAACATTCCTTCTTAGTTTCCTTCTCTGTGTCCTCCTCTTCCTCGTGACCTCTAAAGGTGGACGCGCCCCAGGGCTCATTACTCAGACCTCTTCTATTCTCCATCTGTCTTCTCTTCCAGGGCCTAGGTGAGCTCACTCAATCTCATAGCTTAAAATGTCATCCATGTATGTTGTCTCTAAAATTTCTGTCTCCAGCTGCATCTTCTCCCCTGAACTCCAGACTTGCATATTCGACTGCCTACCTGACATCTTCAATTAGATGTCTCATAGACTAAAACGTAACATGATTGAAACAGAACTCCTTATGATCTCCCACTTAAAATCTGTTTCTCCTCCATCTCTGCCCATTAAATAAATGGCAAGTCCATCCTTCTAGTTCAGGCCAAAAGCCTTGAAGTTAATCCTGACTTCTGTCTTTCTCTCCCACCCCACATCCAATCCATCATCAAATACTATCAGCTCTACCTTCAAAACATATCCAGAATCCAGCCACCTGTCCCCACTTCCACGGACAGCACCCTGGTCCAAGCCACCCTACCTGTTACCTGGGTTACTGAAACAGCCTCCTAAGTGCCTTCCTGTCTCCTCCCCAGCCCCTGTAGTCTTTCCCCGTATAGCAGCCAAGTGACGCTTCAAAAACAAACTCAGTCATGTCACTTCCCCCCGCCCTCAATGCGCCACAGGTGTCCTGGTAAACTTTATGAAATCCAAATCCTCACCATGGTCCACAAGGCCCTAAAATCTCCCTTTCCAGTTTTATTTCCTATTCCCTTAATCTCAGCATTCTCATGGAGGCCTTCTTGCTGTCCTCAACAAGTTATTAAACTGAATATATAATACATTAAAACATATTATAAAATATAACATAAAAACGTAATTTGAGACACCAGTAACATAAAGTGTGGAAGGGGGAGTACAAAGCTTAAAGAAGTAGAGTTTTTGTGTTTAATGGGCATAGTTTCTGTTTTGCAAGATGAAAAGAATTCTGGACATAGATGTTGGTGATGGTTGTACAACAATGTGAATGTACTTAATACTGCTGAACTATGCACTTAAAAATGGCTAAAATGGTAAATTTTATGTTATCTATATTTTACCACAATTAAAAATAATAAAGAAAAAAATCATTCATATACAGGTATGTATATATGCATAACAAACCTGAAAGGACAGGCAGGAAAGGTGAATAATAATTATAGGTAGGATTATAGATGCTTTTTTTCTTATTGTAAAAAATTATTTCTAATTTATATATTATGTAAATTATCTAATTTATATGTGATTTTTATGTATTACCTACATAATAAAAACACATAAAAAGCCATGTGTGTATAAATCTTACACCTAGTGTGGCAATAATATTTGACTACAAAAAAAAACCTGAAATAAAACATGTGTCACCAGCTATAGGCCTCACCATTGAGTGTGGGCAATTTCAATGGACTCATCTCTATAGGAACACAAGATGCCTTTAATCTAAATACAGAAGTGTTCAGGTTTTCAAATGTAGACTTAGTTGAAAACATGGATGTTATCTATCTGACACAGGCCAATCATGCCACGGATGAACAAGCTGTTGCAAAATTCTGAATCTCTGTAGAATGTGTCATTTGATGATGTGGTGTCTTTTGACACAGACCAAGCTACAAAGCTGCCTGTGGTGTATAATTAAGGGTTTCAGATATACTAAGGTTTTCTCCTGCCAAATGCCATTCATCTATGCTTGACTCTTCCAACAAATATAACTTTTGTACAATTTGTAAAGCCAGCTCACTGTGTGAATTATTTTGTCCTGCTGTTTTGAGGCACTGCATGGTGCAGAGAAACAGAGGAATCATTCTGGGATACCTAACCTACAAAGCCCAATCGCATCATCGGACAGGAGAGGAAAAGTAAGGTGACTTGTACAAAGTTACACTTGTAGTTTATGGAAGAGCTGGGCCTAGACTCCGGAAATCTTGATGCCTTAGTCTCAGTGCTCCTTTTCAAAACTTGAAATGTCATCTTTGGAAAAGGAGAGTAACCAGCAATAGTTTGAATGTGGTTACAACTAGAAATAACCCTTATTTCTCTCCAATCTTTGTCTTCAAACTGGTCCTGCTGGCTGGCTCTCTCTTCCCTCCTCTTGATGACAACTTTGACAGATTCCATAGCTTTCTGGTTACGCACAATTTCAAGAACCACCCAATTATGGCTAGTTTTCAGTGTTAAAAAAAAATCTCAACTCATCTAAATCGTCTTCGACCTCACACTGGTTCAAAGCTCCTCCCTTCATCCTGGCTTAGACTGACCACAGATGGAGGCCTTGCAGTGGGGAAGGGGATGGAGTCTGCTCTTTGTCTCCTCCTCCCTGTCCTCCACTGCTTCTTGCTTTCCAGGGTCAGTGGTGGGCCTGGGATGAGTGGCCAAAGAGTAGGGTAAAGGGGCAAAAGTCTTCACCCTTGACTGCAGACCTCCCTGGGCTGACAGCATTCTCTAGGTTTTAAGTGTTCAAATGCTGAACACTCCATGGGATGCAGCTATGATTTCTCAAGGGGCCTTATGGGAATATCCACAGCGTCTGAGGCAGGAGCACCAAACTGAGGGGTGCTCTTGGAGCACTCTTCTTGGCTGGGAGGAAACAATCTTCTCTCTGCCCCTATTGGGAGAGGTAGGGACAAACCATTGTATTCTCGCTCACGCTCTGCCCAGTGACTCAACTCTCCTTAAATGTCTAGTCTTTTCTTCACACAGCTGTAGGTGGGTAATGGTGGCCAGAACAGCTCACCAACCTTTTTATAAGTCTTGAGGGGTTGTGCCTAGCTGTGCCTCTTCAGAAGGTGGGAATACCAACCACTTAGCATCTTCACAAAACACCCCTTTAACATCAACAGGAATCCTGAATGTTGTCTGCAGGGAGGAGGCACTTCTTGCTTTTAGAAAGCCTTGAAACTATACAAAGAGGAAGTAGCTGCCGGGAAGATCCTGGGGGAGAAAGGGACCTATCTACAAACTTCTGGGAAAAGGAGGGGCTGCCTCCAAAGACAAACCCCCTTACTGTATGGAATGTCAAGGATTCTGAGAGTAGCTGCTTCCCTGGGACCAACCAGACCGGGTGCACCAGGATAAGGCAAAATCCTGGCTCTGCCCTTCACATACTGAGTGGACTGATGAAGCATGTTCTCCTTTCTAGGCCCCAGGCTCCCATCTGGAAAATAGGGGATGATGAATATTTGTTATTTTTTGCTGTCTTGCATTAGAGTGGCCTCCCTATTTGGAGGAATCCCAAGATAGGTGGCTGGCAAGGTCCCCACTCCCCCATTATGGAAGCCCAAGGGGTGGGGGCATATAGTCTCTCTCCCTACCCCTGCCATGTAGCTATAGCATGGAAATGTGACCTGAGCTTAGCCAAGGACTTTGAATCCTTGACAAGAATGCAAAAGCCTAGCTTCAGTGGAATGAGAAGTCCTGGGGGTACGGCAGTGAACATTGACTGGGAGTGGTCAACCCAGAATAGCACAGTAGTGCCCAGCGCCCAGGCCTCCCTAGCTGTGCCTGGCCACCCTTATTTTCTGAGATGGCTCTCTGACATCTTACGAGTTTACAGAAATGCCATGTTCTTCTGTCATAAATATGTTAGCTTGACTCACAAACCCCATTTCAACCCTCTTCTTTCTTGTCTCCCTCTACTCTAGAGGTCAGAAAGCAAAATACTCAGATTCCCAGACTCCTTAACATTAAAAAGTAGTCATGTCATACAGTTCTGATTAATGAAATAAATAAGTTCCTTCCCCCATACGAAGGCAAAACCTGGTGAGGAAAAGGCTTTCATGCTTCCCCTTCATCTCTCCTCCTTCTTCCTAGCTGGAATATGGATGAAATGCCTGGAGGCGAAGCAGCCATCCATGACCATGAAGAAAATGCTAGCTAGAACCTCAGCCTCTGATGGCATCCCTGAGCTGCAGGACAAGCCCTGGACCATTGCCTCCAGACTTACCACACACTGAAAATAGGTTATCTACCTACTTAAGCCAATGTTTTTTGGATTTTCTTACTTTCAGGTAAACATATTCCTCCTTGATATAGTTTTCAATAAACTCAAGAAAAGCTGAGAATGGTATTTACATTTATACAACATTTTGTAGTTTATAAACTGTCGTAACAGCTTAAGTTTATCAGGGGAGGATTCCGTTGCTTACCACCAAAGACTCTGGCTGGTACCACAGCTTTCAAGGTCTCCTCCAGCTCTGACATTTTGTCCTCATCAGAGGAACATTCCTCTTGATGTGCAAACTCACATCACCCACAGCTTTTACACCTCAACAAAAAGGAACAATTATCTTACTTGAGATGGTGCATCACTGAACCAGGTCCCCTACTCTGTCCTGCGTTGTCTGTCCTCTGACTCATTCCCTAGAGCCAAGGCCACCCCTCCCCCGAGACCATCGGGGGAGGGGTGGCCTAGTGCTACCTCACAGAGCCACCCGCCTGACTAGATGGCTGACTTACAATTTTCAGAGGCAGACAGATGCCTGCTAACTAGGCCAAATCTGAGTTGAGTGTCATATATTTGTAAAATATTTTATAGTTTGGAAACTCAAACTTTTTTTTTTTTTTTGTACTGTGTCACTGATCTCACAACAATCCCGAGATAGACAGGGCGAGTATAAGGACCCTGATGCTCACAGCAGTGATGTGCCACGGGTTCTGGAGATGACAAATAAGAGTGCTGTCCAACCCGAGGAAGTGTGCAAAGGGCGATGCACACTGGAGGAGGAGTCAGGGAGCACAAGTCCTGTGTTCCGGTCTGACGCTAGCCAGCAGCGTGACCTCTGGCAAGTTGTCTACCTCTCTGGGTCTAGTTTCTCCATGTGTGCAATGAAGATGCTGGATGTATTAGTTAGGTCAGGCTGCCATAACAAAATATCATAGATTGGGTGGCTTAAGCAACAGAAATTTATTTTCTCACAGCTATGGAGGCTGGAAGTCCTAGCTCAGGATGCCAGCATGGTCAAGTTCTGGTGAGGGTTCTCTTCCTGGCATGCAGACGGCCACCTCCTCCCTGTGTCCTCACATAGGAAGGGGGAAGAGAGAGCTCATTTAACCCTAATTACCTCCTAAAGACCCTATCTCCAGATATATTGGGGACATTAGGGGTTAGGGCTTCAACATACATATATCTGTAGGGGGACACAAATCAGTCCATAGCACTGGACGTGATCTTTGGAGTTCCTTCCACCTGTCAGCACAAGTATGGAACAATGAAGGTGCTCACAACTGTCTGTGGAATTTGTAATTCTACCTTGCCTCCTTGACTCAAGAAACTGCACAAGACTTATTTCTAGACTATTGTTAAAGAGCATCTTGGGGACCCTCTGTGTACACTTTCCCTTCCCTGAAGCAATTAACAAGCCAAAGGTCATCTTTGGCCAAAGCAGGTCTCTCCCAAGGTTGGAGCTTTAAAGTTTTTCAGAAAGCATATAGTAAACCGTCACTTTCAGTCGTGGGGTACGGCACGTAATTTCTGCTACTGCATTTAGAAAGAACATAATGGTGACTGTCGATTGGAGGTGGATTTTAAATCACAAGTCTACAGCTAAATTTTCTAACAGCCATGAAGACTGTGAGCAACTGTGGCCTTTCAGCAAAGCACAAAGTACCTTGTCATTCCTACTTTATCCCTGAGTGGCTTTGCAGTCAGAAGCAGCCTCTGGTGGGAGGGCTGGTCCACCATAGGTCAAATATAATTTCCTCCAACTATAATCAACTAAGATTTCTCCAAAAATTTTAATTATTTTTGGTTTAATATACTTATTGTCAAAGATCTAAAAGTATTTTGGGCACTTAATACAATGCCAAAGAAATATATATATATTATATATATATATACCCCAAGGATGATACAGTCCCAGCATGTTGTTGCAGCTGGACCGGAGACTTTTAGGAGTAAGAGTCTGAATTACTGTTACTACTTTGTTTATATCTCTTTATTTATGATATAATCCATAATTGTTTGCAGACACTAAAATTTTCCCTCTTTATGGTAGTAAGTTCAAACCCAAATTTACCTTTCACATATATTATAATCTTCATCTTCACTTGACCCAAACTGTCCAAGTTCAGTATTCTACAGACCAGAAGGATGCTGAGTTTTCTGTGTTAATCCTATAGAGCAGTGGTTCTCAATTGGGGGTGATTCTGCACCCCAGGGGACATTTGGCAATTTCTGGAGACATTTTTGGTTGTCACAAGTGTGTGTGGTGGGGAGTGGTGGTGCTATTGGCATGCAGTGGGCAGGGGCCAGGGATGCTGCTGAACATCCCACCATGCACAGGGCAGCCCCACAACACAGAATTACCTACTGTCAACAGTGCTGAGGTTGAGAAACTCTGCTATAGAATCTCAAGATGCAAAGAATATGGTCCTTAATGGCTTCTGGGGTTAGAGAGAGGGAAGTTGTTATATTGACAGCACAACTCTAGGATTTTTCATGACCTTAGTACATAGCAGATTCTCATGAAAATATGGGCCATCTTTGTCATGCCAACCCAGAAAACCAGGATTGGGTTAACATTTAAAAAAAAAAAAAAAAAAAAGCAAGCAGAGCTAGAACACGGTGGCTCAGGAGCACACCTGTGACAAGGCCTGAAGGGTTGACAGATTCGCGACTCACACCCTCAGAGCTCATTTTACTTTGAGGATAGACAGTATGAAGATAAAATAAAAAGTTCCAAACACTTTAAAAAATCCTAACAGCTTCAAAGGTTGGTAGGATTTCAAGCGACTTTTTAAAGCATTAAATTATTCCCTGTGCTCCCCTTATTTTAATTATTTCTGTATATCCCTCCTCATTCCAAAAAGGTTATGAGGTGGTTAACTCTCCCTGTGGTGTTGACTCAATTCTCCCATATCAAGCTTACATAGGTTCCAGGACTGATCAATACAGGTTTCAACTTAGAAGGAAAAAGGATTTTGGAAGGACCAAGTAAAACTATGATGTTTTGGCAGTTAAAAGAAACGAGCTAAATTCCCACTATGTGTAAAGTACAGTGCTAAATGCTGAGGAAGATATTTTTTTGAAGTATAAATCACAGCTGGTGTCCTTAAGTAATTTATACTGTGTCTGAGAGAGGCAGGCTCCGTGCCCAAGGGAGGCCTCTTACACAGCAGTCTGCTGGGTGCCTCCTGGGCGGGGGCAGCCCTCGGCACTCTTTCCAGCTGGCCAGGTAAGGAGGGGCAGAGCAGGAAGGGGCGAAGGTGGCTGAGCGGAGACTGCATGGACCAAGGCTCAGAAGCGGGCCCACACTGGGAACGCCCAGTGCGGTAAGTAAACTAAAAGGAAGCTCGATCATAGAGGTCTTGATTGCCAGAGCACGGAGTTAGGAGTTAAGAGTTTTATTCTGAAGATACAAGGGAGCCTCCGAAGGTATCTAAACAGGAAGTTATAATGGTAAAAGGTGACACTTGTTGAGTGCTTACTCTTTACTAGGCACACGCATTTAATCCTCTTCCCAACAACCCTATGACGTCGCTACTCTTCTCCCCATTTTACTGATGAGGAACCTGAGGCACAGGGGCATTAAATAACTTACTTGAAGTTACATAGCGAGTGCTACAGCAGGATTCCCATCATGGGCAGAGCCCATACTCTTAACCACTTTGCTGGACTGCCTCTCCATAGAACAGGAAGGATTAGAGCAGAGGAGAGACCAGACAGATACGGACACGTTAGGAAGGAGCTGCCAACTGAGAGCATTTCAAGGAGTCAAGGAAGTCAACGGGGTCAGATGTTGCTGAGCCAGGGGAAGAAATCTGAGAAACGCCCATTGGTTTGTGATTAAGCAATCACCAGTGACCTTTAAGAGTTCTGTTTCAGGATGGGGGAGGAGACAGGAGCTCCTTGCAGGGTATCAAGAGGGGGAGTGATGGCAGATAGAGCCCTGGGTAGAAACTGACAGTGAAAAGAAGGGGAGAGATGAGAGAGAAATTTTCAAGCTTTTCATCTGAGACGCTGTCCCAAAACAAGGGAGGCTTTTCTTTCTTTGGGGAATTGCAATATATTTCTCCCCATTCTTTTGTTTGGATGGGCAAAACTAACAACTTTTAGTAGTCCTGGTTAAAGGAGACTTAGCAAGAGTCAGAAATCATTTTTCAAAAAGACTGCATCAAATTCAGGTAAAATGCAAAGATTTAACTATTTCAAAGGATATCATTATAGGGGGAAGTTATTTGACCATATACGCTGTAGTGGCTGGACATGATGGCAATTCTGTGACAGTGGTGGGATAGTGTAAGGGTGTCATAGATGAAATAACTCTCTTCCGACTCACATTGAGCCAAGGGAGCGCAGCTGAAAGCACCGCACGCGTTATGGCTTGACACCAAATCCGCAGAACAGCTGCCTGCACTTCCAAAACCCTGGGCTGCAAAGGGCAATAATACCTATACAAATTCTTTGTTTTAATAAGCTGTGGGACCTGGAGTTATCAGCCTCTGCCGTAGCCGAGCAGTTTCTATAATATAATACTACAAATCAAAAGCAGTTTTAGGGAGTCTGTGTTTTTTGAAGGGGAAATCCTCTCTCGGCAGACAATTCAGACTGCCTAGGGCAGCAATTAGAGCCACCCAGGAAGAGGAGAGGAGGAGGGGGAGGAGGAGGAGGAGAAAGAAGGGGAGGAGGAAGAGGAGGCGGCGGCGGCGGTGGTGGTGGCAGCGGTGGAAGTGGCCTCTGGCTGAGGAGCAGTTTCTCCAAGGCCTCTTCCTGTAACCTTAACTCCCTTTGGCCTCTCAGTGGATCCATTCTAAACTGCTCTAAGGCTGAATCAGCCCCCAAAGTGCCCATGATGTTGCTGCCGCCCAAGAGCTACTGGAATAGTAGACGCAGGAAGGATGCACATACGGAGTCTGGCACTGCCTGGGCCTAAGGAACCTCAGGCTGTGATGCTTCGCGTGTGCCCGTGAACACACGGGGTAAGTGTTTTGGCGACAAACTCTCAGGCCTGGCTTAAACAGTGACAACACCAACAGGTATTTAATGTTTAAAAAATGCAATAGGCTAATGCAGGCGGTGCCTGTGTGAAAGGCCACTGTGAGTGACCACAGATTCCTTTTCCTTTTAGGGACTGAGGCCACTGGGAAAGTTGGTGGTTGGTTGAAGAAGTCTAGAGTCTCCTTACGAAGTCTTCCAAAACATTATCACCCCAAACAGAGGAGAACCCACACGGGGGGCTCTTCTGTATCCCAGGCCATCTCCCCAGGTACCTTTTGCTGCCTCATCATACACCCCAACCTTCAGGCAACTTTCTTTCCATCTTTCCATCTTTCCCGACTCAACCTGGGAGGCTCAAGAGTAAGATGGATCGATCCCTCCTGATTCTTCTTCACTTTCCTCACTGTTCCCCCAAACAACACACAAAGCCTTTGCATTTTAAAGGTTTCACTGTTCACTACTGGCAATGGTGAGGGCTGACAAAAACAAGTGTGGGAAGCTGGAAAGATTCAAGGATGCCACAGTGACTTGTCAGTTCTTTTCTCACAGCACCAGGGCTAGGGGAGTGAACAAACAGAATGCCTGTCCTCTGGAGCGTTCAGTCCATGGGGGAGATGGACAGTAAACTTAACAACTAATTAATACAGTGCACTAGGAGCTGCTATGAATAAAAGCAGACAGGGAGGAGGGATGGGAATGCCTGTGGGAGGCGGGTAGTTTTAAAACTGTGTTTGACTTTGAGCAAAGCCTAAAGGAGGCGAGGGAGCAAACCATGAAGATATCTGCGGGAAGAGCATTCCAGGGGAGGGAATCACTAGTGCTAAGGCCCTGAGGCAGGGGGAACAGCAAGAAGGCTGTGTGGATGAGGCAGAATAGATGGGAGGCCAGAGAATACTTCACCCCGCAATCAGCGTAGTGAAAGGGAAGAGGCTCAGAGTTTGAGCTACACTGACCTGGGCCAAATGTCAGCTCTGCTCCTTATGCCATGTACCATGCCCTGCCCCCCAATCTATGAACAGTTGACCACAAAGGGTCATTGCAAAGGGATATGAAATGTGAAATTGCCTATCACAGGACATAGCACACGCCAGCTTCCTACCCACCGGACATCATCAGTTCCCTTCTTCTCCCCCCCCGTTACAGGGCTCCTCTCGTCTAGTTCCCATTGCGGTTGAATAAAAGGTGTCCAGAAGCATGCCATTCAAGGGCCTCCAAGAGGTCCAAGATATATTGCCAAGTGCAAGAAAACAAGTCACAAAACAGTATGCATCTACATACAGTATTGTTGGCAAACAGGAACATTTTAGTTTCCGCATTCAAAAATCTGGAGGAATCCACACCAAAATGTTAATGGCAGTCATTGCTAAGGGGTAAGATTACCAAACATTTTGACCACTGAGTTTCTCCCTTTTACATGTTTGAACATCTTACCATGAGCACATATTCTAAATGTAAGCAGAAATGACAACATAGGTTGGTGTTGATGCAGAACTGATCTCCCGGTCCTGCCCTATGTCAGTACTGAATAACCTCCATCGCATCCCAACCCCATACCCAAGGCCAGCCTGGTGTGATCCAACTTAAGGAACTCTTACATCTTCTCTATGGGGAAACTGAGCACAAAAAGGGCCATAGAGAGCTTTAGGGTTCTCAGATGAGACCTGGACCACAGGAAAAGATCCTGGGGCTGGTGTGCTTGGCCGGCATCTGTGAATTGTAACTGGTTCTGTTTGAAAGCTGACAGAAGGCAAATCAATTTCTATATAAAATGAAAATCCTTACTGTGGCTACCAAGGAGCAAAAAAGAGGCTGATGAAAATCAAGTATTTCAAAGTAAGCTGACTGTGAACTTTTGTGATTCAAGATTGTTGACACTGAAAAAAAAATCCCATTTTAGAGAATACTAAATTGAGAGATATAAGGGATATAAGAA
Source organism: Indri indri (assembly GCA_004363605.1). NCBI lineage: Eukaryota > Metazoa > Chordata > Mammalia > Primates > Indriidae > Indri > Indri indri. The sequence goes on from RJWJ010000042.1 coordinate 245,694, forward strand.
AAACCACATTTCACAAATAAGAAGCTTATAAGGTCAGTCAAGGAAAGACAAATATCCCAGTTCCCAGTGTCTTATTCAACAATGTATTAAAATGTGCATTATAATCTGTCATCACAAGACATATGAGTTATGTAGCTTGGAAAACTTTTAGTCCTCCCCCACCTCGCCAAAAAACCCTTGGTCAAGGGAATAAAAAAAGTTTAAGCATCCATAGTTGCCCATATGGCTTTTCCAAGTTTAAATATATTTCCAGAAAAAAATATGTCGTCCAGAAACATTTTTACATTCCCTGAATTGGCCTTTGCACCAAAAAGTGTACTCAGCTCTTCATTAAATGAAATCCTCCTTGAATGGAAGACAGTAGACTAGTCCATTTCTTGAACTCCTTTCTATTATGAGATTCCCGACTGAAGAAGACAGTGATGCTCCCTGTAGGAAAAACCATTTCCTCCCCAGAAATCAAGCAACACTTCTCTTTGTTTTCTGCTTCTTCCCCAGGAACATCAGGACTCATCTTGAGTTTATCTGATCACAGACTGGAAATCCCCAGAGCACAAAGATCCCATCTCAGCATTTCAATAAGCACCAGGGAATGTGCTCTTCCAAAACCGAATGTTTTCCACAAGGCAAGAATGCTATATAAATTGCTTTACTGTCAACAGAACACAGTATAATTAAAAAGGTAACATCATGGTGTTCTAAAACCAGTCATACTGTCCAAGGATGAAAATAGAGCTTATAGAATTTATAAGAGACAGTCATATTTCCTACTTAATATTATTGATCAACTTATAATTAAAAGCTGTAATTTGCAAGGGATATACTTTTCAAATAATTCCTTTCTCACCACTATCTCAACTATGTGACCTGAGTATAAAAGCTAGTAGCCCCACTAGGTAAATTTTCCATTGATGCAACTATGGCAATTTCTAAGTCCATGAGAACTTCTAGGAACGTGTAACAAAATCCAATACCTGCATCATGATAATACACTTGAAAAAAAATGTTAAATACACAGCCATAGCTGAATGCACAGATTCCAAGAACTAGGAATGAGTAATTGCTACAATCGCAGAGAAACTGGATTCTGGTCCATGGCTGGTGTGGATTCCTTCACCCCATTAAGGCACTCACACACAAGTGTGATACACAGTGTTGCTCTGATGACCGGCAGTGAGACCAGAAGACAGTGTGCAAGGCAGCACAGCAAGAAGGGAAGGGTGGGATGCGATAATGGAAAATAGGAGCGATTCATTCTACCTGATACATATACATTTCATAGGTTTAAATCTGGAGTGAAACAACTTTTTGAACTTAACTGCTTGTGTGGGAGAATGAAGTGGAAGCACCTCTTGGACCTCACTTTTTATAGGCTCAGTGCCACCTCAAAAAATTCCACACAGACCCATTCCAAAACAACAGTTTTCTTACTGGAAAGCCACAAACTTAGTGTGAAATCTGTGAAATGGAAAATCAGACGCAAGCCAGTGTGCTTATGCATAAGCTTGATCTTAACCAAAAGGTACTTGGAGCAGCAGCACCCATGTTAAAGGTTACCCCCAAGCCCCCAGTAATTTGATGCTCTTGAGTTTTTATCCTTAACCTGTCCCTGACTGTGTGAACTTGGACAAGCTAGTTAACCTTTCTAAGTGTTAGCTTCTTCATCTTCAACATGGAGATAAAAGGTTTGTTGTGAGGATTAAATGAGATCATGCACAAATAGCTTTTAGCTCAGTACCTGGTACGTATGAGCATTTAAGAAATGTGTCCTTCTTGTGATTAGATGTTGCACTCTGACTATATTTTAGAAGCAATTACAGTCCAGCTGTCATATCCCAACATCTTGTGATAACCATTTCATTCTATGCTTCTAGCTCTTACAATTCTTTTCACCACAACATTTTGGGAGGTTGGGGAGGGAAGGTAAGCAGTCACATACATCCCACTTTTCCAACTATTGCCCAGAGCAAGGTGAAAAGCCAGGGAAATAGGTACTATATATACTAAAGAGAAATTCAGTCTTAAGGATATGATGTTATAGGTGTATTGAATATAAACAAATCATATAATTTCAATTTATAACATATGGGGCATCAAATCATAGCTAGGTTTCATTTAAAAAAAAAAAAAAAAAGCCAAGCAGCGTTGAAGACAGAAGGAACCCATATGGGCCTATCGCTATCTCAGTGTTGGTGTCTATGAAACAGGGATTGGTGGGCTAGATTATGGAGGTTTCATGGGGTCTGACTTCCAACAGGTGGCTAGCTTTAGTCATCTTCAGATGCAAAACCTTAATGAGTTTGAGTAGCCAATTCTCAGGGATTCTGTTCAAGGCCTTCTCTCAACAACCAAGGGAGACAATTTTCTAGGTTTAAGCCTCCCTGTCAAGTTAGCAAGCAGGGAACTGTCTGCTGTAGCTTGCACCTGTCCCCTGAACGAGATTCTGGTCTGACGGTGAAAACCCACCATCCCTTCCAGACAGCCCATCCTGCCACCGGGGCACCTCCCGACAAACGGGGGAAGCCCACTAGGAAGTGGTCACGACCAACCAGATCCCCAGGGTGTGGGATTTCCACCTCTATACCACGTCTGAAAACCGAAAATAGGCGCCGGCTTGCCACACTGCAATGGGATTCCCCCCAGCAGCATCCCCCTCCAGCTCGCATGCTTTATTAATAAATGCAAGATGGCACACCGAGGCAAAGAATGGGAGGTAAGGCATCTGCGGCTGGACCCGAACCAGGGCAGTTTGCAAAAATAAATAAGAAGCATGTGACAAGAAGCAGGTCCCCAGCCTGGAGCTGAAGCCCCTGGCTGCCCCACGCACCCTAGCCTGGCTTCCCCCGCCAGGGAGATGAAGGTCAGCGGCAAGATCCCAGTCCTCCGGGCACTCATCCTAAAAACCTTGACCGGCCCCCACCCCCGCCCCGCCACAGGACTCGGGCCGCGAGGCAGAGGAAGCCCGGCCGCTGCCAGCTGCGAGGACACATACCTGCTGCCGGGGCTCGGGATCCTCGGGGCTCTGCAGCCGAGCCGGCCGCGGCTCGCGCTCCCGGGGCTCCTCTCTCCGCCCCCCCGCCCCCTCGCGGCCCCGCCGCTCCCGCCGCCCCTCCGCCCACCGCACTCGGAGGCGCGCGCGGCTTCGCGCCGGCCGCCTGCCCGGGCCCGCGCCTGCGCCCTCGTCTCCAGCCGGCCGCGCGCGCCCCAGAGGCTGCGGGGGCGGCCGCGCGGCTGTCTAGGAAACGGCGGCGTCCGCGGACCGGCAGGCGGTCGGAGCTGGGCAGGGGTCGGGCGGGAACCGCAGCCCAGGCCGGAGCGCAGCGCGCGGGCTTCGTGGCGTGGGTGAGGAGGTCGTGGGGCGGGGTCGCGGCGAGTGTGTGCGTGTGGAGAGAGGAGGGGGCGCTCGGGGAAGGTCTGAGGCGGAGGCGGGCGGGGCAGAGAAGCAACAAGTGCGGGGCCGAGCGGGCCCCTCAGGGAAGCGGAGGCCCCGCCCGGGCGTTTCGTGCGGCAGAGAACGGGAACCTCCGGTCGCTTTGGTGCAGGGCTTTGCAGCTTCCAGAGCTCTCTCCCGCTGCTCCGTTTCTGCGCGGGGCGCGCTGCCCGGTGTTCGGAGGCCTCTGACGGGGAAACGCCTTTCTGGCCAGGGTCCTGGCAGAATCAGAGACCCTTGACTCAGGCTGCTGCTCGGGAGAAAAATATCTGTCATACAGTCATTTGATGGCTTTGACTCAGGCCCCTTGCAGGACAGTGTTTCTCATCCTTTTTCCCCGTTCTTTCATTATCGCACTCTTAAGCCCACGCATTCCCCCGCCCCCGAATACGCCTTCCGCGTGAAATTCTAATACCACGGACACACCGCGTGTCTGCCTATGTGCCGTATGCGTATCTGTGCTTTAAACGTAAAAGGAATAAGATTTCGCCCCCCCCGAGGACATACCGCCCCGCTTATTCTAGGGCCGTGGTTTCTAGTTAGCGGGTAGGGTAAGTGGAGTCACTGAGCAATCTGGGTACTCCACAAATATTGTCTGTAGCTTAAAAAAAGTCCTCACACAAAAATGTACAACTCTTTCTAATGTCTGCAGGTGCTGCTGTGAGCACAGCCATTTAAGCAGCTTCTGGATTCATAGCTTATTTGTCTTCTCCAATTCTTGCTAAAAATATAGCCATTATGGGGTCTTGACATTTTTATGTTAAAATGCTTGAAAAGATTGGAAACTCTCGTTTCTAGGACACTAAGTTCCAGGGTGGCCTTTGGCTCTGCAGACAGTCTTAATTTCCAGTTATCATACCTCTTCTAAAGTGTTTTTATTTGGTTAGGTCCCGTTGGCCTCTCGGGAGTGTTCCTTGTCTTTTTTGCCTCCTCTAACCTCACCTTTTGTAGTTAAATGATGGAAGATCATTGTAGAGTTGAAAGACTTCAAAACCCACCTCATGGAATTGCCCCAGGGTCTTGGATTATACTTCTTAGACACAGGAATATCTAGATAGGGAGTATGTAATTTTGGACAGCTGGGAAAAAGTAAAATTCTTCAGGACCTCCCTTACCTTTCAACATTTCTTACTCAATTCTAATCTCTAATAGTGGGATTTCAGAGGAAAAAAAGCCCTCAAAGGTGATATTTGGAGAAGCTACCTGGGTTGTGAGAGGATCTTTCTTCTACATTTCTAGAAGGAAGAAATGTAGACTGGAAAGGATAAAGTGGGGATGAGTTAAGGAAAATTAATGGAGGATGCATGGGATGGACAGTATAGTTTTCTGACAGACAGGTGGTGGCAACATTTCAACTGCATATACTTGATTTAGAAAAAGCCTTGGCATAGCTTACCCAAGTTGTTATCCACTCCACTTTTTCCCTTAGTAGAACTCTACTTAAGATTTGATTAAAACCATTGAAAAGCATCCAGTTACGATGCTAATTAAATATTAGAGTAGGAAGGACAAGTATTTTGAAACTTGCAGAGAGAAATCGGAAGACCACTTTGGTTTACCTGCAATCTTTGTATTCTAATACAATTTTTTCCATTCAGGTGCATGCTACTTCAAGGGAACTTTTTTACTGCAATGGCTGTCTGTATAGACCTTCTAGAGAAATCTATTCGAAAATTACATGCTAATAACTTTTACCTACGTCTTTTAAGGGTGCTTTTTTTCTGTTTGGGGTAATCTGAGTTCATGGAAATTGTAGGTGCAGCCATTTTAAGTTGTACTGTGAAGTCAAAAATCCCAAAACTTGTGTAATTTGTCAGCTCTATGCTGCCCCCTCGTGGTGTCCTGCTTCAGAACTCATACCCAAACTAAAATCTTCACCCTTTGATAAGTTCTTTAGGGTACTGAAAACTTAAACCAGGTATAGACAAGATGTCATTCTGCATTCTCAGAATGCAGTCCTGCTCTTGATTTCAAATGCCCTACGGCCTAGAGGAGGATTAGCCCTTGAGGCTGATTAGTCTAGAAGCACTATGAAGATCTACCACAGACCTCGCTTTCACTTGGAGCATTATTCTCAAACTTGCCTGGCCTGTGAGAATCAGCTGGGAACACTTTTAAAAAATCAAATTCCGGAGCCTCACCTCAAACCCCTTGAAATCTAATTCCAAGGGATTGATTTGTGATTTTTATTTTTAACTACCCCTGTGGGTGATTCTCATTGATAGGAGAGGCTGGGGAATTGTAGAACTGTAAATAGTACAGGTGCTGCTTCAGTAGACTGCAGGTGACTAATGAGAGGGAATTTTGTGGGTGAAGGAACTTCCCAGCAACAGGAAATCATGGGAGCTACATAAAGCAGGAGTGGAATTGTGGGTGTAAACTTATGTGTCACTTTCTTGCCAGATATACGGTTTGTAATGTAGCTGTGATTGGCATGATGTCCCATACCAAGATGACTCATGAAGTAAGTCAGATTTTCTTTTAGTTAAAAAGTCTGCATTTTCAAGAGTACCAGGATCACATAAACAGAATATTTTTGCATGTTTGCAGTTGGGAGATTATGAGAGGGCAGCTTGATCCTGTGAATGTCTGAAAAAGATTGATGTCAGAGTTAAAACTTTTGTTCTCTTTAGGTAGTTTGTAAAAATAGAACATATGAATCTGGTGCCATATGATTTGTGAAAATTTGAGTAACACCCAAAGTCCTTAAATTGTTAATGTTTATGTAAATATTAACATTTTGAAAGATGTTCTAAATGTTGAATTATAATACAGCCTCACTTATTTGGAATGTTCAGGGAGAAAGCAAATCTCAGTGAAAGCTTGAAAAATGGAATATGTTTGACTTTCTGTGATATTTATTTTAAGTTTAAGTACACACAACTGCTAACAAAGCAAGTTTTTAAAAAATCCTGCTGAGAGAACTTTAATAAATAAATATGATTGACTTGTAATTAGCAATATTCATGTGCGTACAGTCTATGTGAATACAATACAAAGCACAATACCATGCAGTCAGTAGTAGCCTCTTGATAAACATTAATTGTAAAAAAGTTTTCTCACAAGTAGTTTAAATATATTTAATGCAGCAAGCCCATCTTTAAGGATAGTACTGTAAGGGCAGATTTTGCCTTGAGCAGTGGCATGACAAGAGTAGGGCAATAAGAGGAGTCACCTTGGGTGTAGGCAATAATAATTCCTATTATCTGTAGAGAATTTAAACTATAATAAACCCACTAAAAGTCTATCTGCTTTTTATTACCAGTAATTCTTATGTACCAGTAATTCTAAGCAATATCAATGGCAAAATAGTCCTCCATGAAAAGTCTCTTGCAGGTCTAGGTTCTAAACAATTTCTGTACTTTCTGTAGTTTCAGTAAAACATATGTAAATGTCAACTTAGCATATTTTAACTATTCCTTAATAAACATTATATTCTGCATGGAAATTAATTTAGAGAACTCCCACCTATGCAAATGGCCATCAATAAACATGAACTCAGCTATTGCTTACGTTTTGAAGTAAATTCATGAAAGTTCAGGGTAATTAAAGACTTGAGGCCCAGTTCATGTCTGCAGCTCCATGGGTCATATCCCTGCATTTAAACAGTAGATTCTTAATAAATAATGGTAGTACAGTGATTAGAAGCATGAAGAAACAGAACTTGATTACTTAAAGTTGTCATTTATGTGACCGCTTAGAGTTTTTATTTGTGTGTAAAATTTAAGAATAAAACAAAGTGCAGACTTTGAGATGTAATGTTTTTGGTTGGCAAGTACAAATTTTAGTTCATCCATGAAATTATTCTCCTGAATAATTGAATTCAAATACTGTCTTTAATTTTGAAATTTATTCTTTTTTAATTGTTAATATTTACTTCAAAACTAAAGAACAAATCAAGAAAATAGGAGGTATGATGTTGTTATTTAGTACTGCAAACAGGCCAATATGTAGGCATAAGTTTTTTCCTTTTTTTCAAAAACATTAATTCCATTACATTTTCCTTTTTTGTATTATAATATTTATTTTATTTTATATTGGCACACAAATGGAGTTAATAATAAAGAATTTTACTGTCAGTTTCTTTCCTGGCTATTATTATTTTATTTCATGATCGTTACTGAAAATAATTTTATCACATAGAAGAGAGGATATTAAGAAATGATCCCTCTGGGTGTCAAATATTCTGAGTACATCACTGGCCCCAAATGATCACCAAGTGAATGGTATCCAATGTTTAAGTGAGTTTTATTATGCGTTTAATATTTGGAATTTTGCATGTACTCCGTGATGAACTATTCCTTTGTCTACACAATTCATGTGCCAAACTGGAATATCAGTGATTATATATACATGTATTTGAAAACACAAAAATGATCCAATAGTCCAATTCCAGTATAATTATGCTAGTTTAAAACCTAGCAAGTACATATCCACATGTTTATTTATAGAATCCTAGTAATTGAACATTTACTGAATTGAATATTTACTGAATGTTTACGATGTGTTGGACACCATTCTCTGTGTTTTATATGTATTAGTATTTTCATAGCAATCCTATTGGGAAGGTATAGTTATTATCAGTCTCATTTCACAGATGAAGAAGCTGAAACACAGAGGGATTAAGTAGCTAGCTCAAAATTGCACAGCTAGTTAGTGGAGGAATGAAGATTCAAATCTGGGGTCTGATTCAGAGACTTCAGGTTCAGCCCTGGTACCTCACTCCTTCACAGATATACACAGAGTTGTGCCTAAATAAGTTTGAGAAATCATTAAGTAGTGGAAAAAGCATTCTGGATTCCAGGGTTCCACTTGTAATTCATTCTGTGACTTTGAGTAAGAGAGTGTCTCTGATCTAGAGAGTATTGAACTTATTCCATCTAGAAGGTCTCTAAATTTTTTTCTAGCTCTAAGTTTTTGTGAGTCTATGATTATTTTTATGTAAAGAAGAAAATTTGACTTTTATGTAACAGACTAAAAGTAAGCCAGAAAAATAAAGGAACCAGCATAATCTAATTTGAAGGTAGATAAAATTTTGATGTTTTGTAGTTGTAAAACTACAGCTACAAAAAAAAAAAAAACCGTTTATGTTCATTAGTTGTATGACTATAGAAAGACTATAAACTTCTGAAAAATTGCTCCATTCTAACAATTGGCTTGAATAAAAATTTATAATAGTATTTATGCCACTTTTATATAAGGGTGTTCTGAGCCATTGCCTTGATCTTTTAATGCCGTATAAAGTAAAAGATTTTGGGGAAAATTAACTTTTTAAGTGGAAGATAGATCATATGATATACTACTGTTTCCCTTCTTTCCCATGAAAGCTACCACCTTATTGAAATGACAAACCTTATTAAGCCTCTGTCTATGATAATGCATGTAAAATTTTTTTCTTGGGGGAAATATAACACAAAAAGTAGTTTTCATAGTAAAAGAAATATACTTCCTTGCTTTTCTTCAGAAGTCCCTGTTTGTGTGGTATGAAAGGGCTTTTCCCTTCCCCCATCCAATAATCTTAATAATATCCTATTTCCCTCTGAACCCAACACCTAGCCTTTTATCTGTAAATAATAACAACAGATTATTTTCCCGGGGTGTAAAAAAGGTTGAGGAAGAGGGAGAAATTAAACATGTCAACAAAGTGAAGCTTCTGCTTCTTATTGTAAAGTCCTTTGAGGTATCACTAAGTAAAAGGAAAAGTTCATATGAAATTTGTAAACATATTCTACTTTCTTTCTCTTCATGCATTACTACAATTGTTACATAAATATTTTCTGATTTATTTTTTCTTTACGGTATCCACAATTTCTGTTAAAGCAGAAGAAATAAACATGAACCATAAAGAGACAGCCAGTTTCCTCTCTACTCTGCAATCTAGAAGAAAAATTTTCATCTAAGGACAGATAAGGTAAGTAATTATTCATTCATTCATTCGTTTTAATGTTTTGGAGCTATATGTGCAGCCATAATTTGTTAACTATAATCCTAGATCATTGATTTGACTTAACTAATAGACAATAAAGGGCAGCCTCTGCAATACGGAAAATTCTATGATTTTTAATTTTCTAGGTCTCAAGTCTAATGTTTGAGAAGCCTGTATGTATAGAACTATGTTCAATTTTATGTTAATTATTTATATAAAAAAGTTGACCAGGTGCGGTGGCTCACACCTGTAATCCTAGCACTCTGGGAGGCCAAGATGGGGGTTCGGGGATGAGGATTGCTTGAACTCAGGAGTTCGAGACCAGCCTGAGCAAGAGCAAGACCCCATCGCTACTAAAAATAGAAACATTAGCTGGGCGTCGTGGTGAGCACCCGTGGTCCCAGCTACTTGGGAGGCTGAGGCAAGAGGATCGCTTGAGCCCAAGAGTTTGAAGTTGCAGTGAACTACGATGATGCCATTGCACTCTTCTACCCAGGGCAAGAGGCGAGACTCTGTCTCAAAAATAAATAAATAAAAATAAAAAAATAAAAAACAACAAATTGCTTTATACTGGTTTAATCCAAATCTGGTCTTTGTGATTTAAAAATAATATGAGCTAGGCGCAGTGGTGCATGCCTGTAGTGCCAGCTACTTGGGAAGTTGAGGCAGGAGGATCACTTAACCCCGAAGTTCAAGACTAGCCTGGGCAACATAGTGAGACCTTGTCTCAAAAAAAAAAAAAAAATATGAATAGAATTAAATGTGACCAGAATTAAAGAAAGTTTTGAAAAAAAAGAAAGTTTTGGAGAACAGGAGTCTGGAGAAAAGTCCAAGTCATTGAGGTTAGAAAAATGAAGACTCAGGGGTGACAATAATGCTTTTCAAGTAGATGGGATCTGTCATACTGAGGATGGTGCCTGTCTTTTTCCAGTCTCTACAGGGGAAAAGTAGCAGGATAAATTTAAATTAGAAAAATCAAAAATTTTGAAATTAAGAATGTTTAAGATTATAATTATTTACCTTGGGAAATTGTAGACTCTTCTTTCTAGAAGATCTTTTAAGTAGTGATCATCTGTCAAGAATAGCTTATATGCTCAACTTCTATACCTATCATAAGGCCTTCTAGCCTTATGATGCTATAGTTTCTTTTGAAAAACAGATGGTGATTTATGTCTAAGGCAGTAGCTAACATGATATGTTACTAATGATAGAATATATAAATTTATAGAACTTGACTTTAAGAGTATTATGGAGAACTATGAAGTTATGAGCACAGAAATAGTGATGTATTTTATTCAATTCCATTATTGACCATGTGACCATCATTAATGTGTTTAATTTTTCTGGTTCAGGTAATACTCTCTAAGTATATATATGTTAGCATTGACAGAAATCGAATCGTAGACTCTTAATGTATCACCTCTACCAAGACTAGAGAGAAGGATGGAAGGACAAATTCATAGAACAGTGTGTTCAAATAGAATTGTTGAGGATGGTTTTCTGAAATGTGGGATAAGGTGGAGATTTCAAACAGTGAGAAGTGGACCACAGTATGATAATCTGAAAATACCAGGTGAGAGCAAGGAAAAGACTGTTCCTCATTTCTTTCCATTGAGTCAGAGAAAAAGTTGAAAGTAAGGATTAAATGGTTATATTCGAAAAGGCACCTTGTGATCTAAGGGAGAACCAGATTTTTATTAGAGTGAAAAGAGTTTGTCCTCAAAGAAATGGACTTTCCTAGTAGATGTGGGTGATGGATGGGGTAGAGGGAGAAGTTGAAGAACTGGGTCTACGGTGAGTGTAGTTGGGAGGGTTTGAGAGTGAAGGTGTGAGAATCAGAGGCAAAAGAAAAAAGAGGCTGGTGTTCAGGGAAGTGAGCAAGTAAAATGAAAATGAAAGAAGCATTGGAGTATGAAGGAATGCATACATGTTACAGGAAATATTAAGGATCGCCAGTTAGTGTACTGAGGAAATTGGGGGAGGATGATAATTACTCCAGGCCTGAATAGGGCACACACATGTGAAAAGTGAGTAGGCTGATTGGCCCCCTTATTTCAGAGATGTTTTCCCAGGACATTGTTCGGAAACATATCCTCTTTGGGTGTTGTAGACTGAGTTTCTAGGCTTCGAGGATACAGGAAAGCTCTAGGGAGACCAAGGTATGCAAGGCAGCACTGAGGGAGTGGTGGAGTGGGGAGTGGGATGATTTTTCTTTCCTTTATGTTTCTGTACAGAGCTGTAGCATTTTGTAGGAGACATGCATAATTCAAGACTATTTCTAGCAGCAAAAAATGAAAAGTTTGGTATTGCCATGTGGCAGTAGCTTAAAAGAGTTTATAAATCACTCACTAAACATCTTTGAAACTGTGATTCTTGATGAATTATTAATTTGGGAGAATTTGTGTTATTTTGTATTTAGCATATAAAGTGAATCTTTATTATCAAATCATTTTACATTTGCATAGAATGCAACCATACACTATTTAATTTTTCCAGTTAAGAATAATAGTGATAGCTAACACTTGATGAATCCTTCCTATGTTCCAGCTATTTTACATGCATAATTCATTTTATACTCAGATAACCATTTGAAGTATGTACTATCATTCTGTCCCCTCCTACCCCAGCCCTCATGTATAGATGAGGAGATTGGGCAGAATGACTTTTGCCCAATGTCACACACCCACTATGGGGTAGAACATTGTACTGTGGGACTGGGATTTGCACTCTAGCCTTCTGGTTCCATAGCCCCTGCCCTCTATACTATATACCTACACTACATACCTTTTTATATGTGAAAAGCGTGAGTTGAGGATTGCTTGGAAACTGTCGTACTTTGAATGGTTGGTGCCTTGAGTATATTTATAGGTGGCACAATTAAATGAAATAAAGTGGCTTTTGTGAGCTTCATGGAATAAAAATTGATTTATTGCTATTATAAACATTTTAAAGAAGTTTTACCAGGCACTGTGACACATACCTGTAGTCCCAGCTACTTGAAAGGCTGAGGCAGGAGGATCACTTAAGCCCAGGAGCTTGAGGTCGCTTGGGCAACACAGGGAGACCCTGTCTGGGGGCGGTGGGGAAAAGAGGTTGATGCTAATACACTCAGTGATTTGAAGGGCTATAGCTATAGCCTGGGGCAGATCAGTTGCTGTTATTCAAAAGACCACATAGGGTCTGGTATAACCTTAGTGAATTTACCAGGGTCTGACCCTCAGTCTTGTGGTCTTAGAAACCTGATCTTATCAGTAATGTCTCAGACACTACTGATTAAATCAGTCTAACAACCTTACAAACCTAATATGTAATGCCAGAATGCAAATTTATTAATATATAAGGAGATAAAACTGTTACGTAAAACCAGTTGAACCAGGATCATCAAAGCATTTTCTTCCAGGTGGTGGACCTAGTTGGGAAACCAAATTATAATCAAGAGGTTCTTGGTGAACAACAGGCACCTTAAGTATTTTTCAGGTTTTTTTCCCCTCAATATCTGTTTTAGAATCTCCACAAATATTTCATCAATAATAGCTGCTATTGGAATGTACTGTTAATCTTTAACTTATAAATAGCCTCCATCCCGGTCCCCCCTACCCCCAACCAGGGGCTCTGCTGCCATAGAAACTGTTGTTAATAAACATGGATATTTTAGAGAATCTGTGGGTTCAGAATTGGAGGAAGGGAAGAGCGTGTGAAAAGCAGAATTGCTTGCTAAAGGGTGCTGATTTCAGGGATAGACTCCTAAGTAGAATGAGTTTGCTTGAGTGGGAATTTCTTTACCTAAAATATATTTCTACAATACTGTCTGAGGGGCTTCCCCCCACCCCACTTCTGTTATAGTATCTGAAATTTCACCAAAGAGAGCTTGGTTTCTTAAGACTATAAATATCTGTGTGTGGCAGATATCCTAGTACCTATTCCCCATTGTTTACCTTCACTTTGTTAGGGCAGCAGTGTGCCCAGCTTCAAGCAAAAAACCATGACTAGTTGAAGCTAGTCACGACACAATCCCATTCATTCCCCTTTGCTGGTGATTTGAAGGGAAGTCAGGGAGGGCTTTTGCTTTACTGATAAAGAGGGCATAGGGGACTGGTACTCTCCTTGCGTGGTTGTTCCCCTTGCGTGGTTCCTTAAATGCATACATGAAGCCTGGAGCTGTGGCAGCCATCTTGCAACCATGAGATGATGAGCATGAGGCTGAAAATGTGATTCCAACAAGCTGAGGACCTTGGAGGAGGAGGAGTGAAAGAATCTGGGACATTGCTGAACAGCACTTCCAACCCTGGACTGCCTACCTCCAGACATTATGGAGAAAGATGAGGAAAGGAAAGTTGTAGCCCTTGATATATGATAGCAAAGCATTTGATTAACTTGTGCCTACTGTTCCATGGAAGGCTGACTCTGTGCAAACTGAGGCTATAGTATGAGGAAAAATAATAGGAAAATTTTGGAGTATTTTTATGCATTCATTACTTCTTGTGACTTTTCAGTATGAGCCTATGGAAGAGGGTGAGTGAACTCCAATCAGTGCTCCTCCGCATGAAAGCACAGAGTGGGGAAAATACAGCTTTGCTGTAGAGGTACACTGCCCTAAGCTCCTGCTCCAAATTGACAAAGTGCTTCTTAATGTGGAATTTTGCAGGAGTTAATGGTAGTATCTCCCCATCTAAGGTTATTGTTAGAATTGCCTCAAGTCTATTATGAATTCAGAGGTCAGCAGCAAAGAGATGAGAATCTCCAGGCCTAAATATTATCTGGAAATGTTTTTTAGCTATGGTTATTCGCATAAGGAATTGATCTGAAGCAAGTAGAACAGAAGTGTGATATGTTTTTGAGGGAATTGTATTACAAAGCTAGCAGCTAGCAGCTGATTGTTTTTAGTCTCCAAGCGATTCCCATCTCTACGTCCCTAAGTCAAACCAATGTGAAGTGGGCTGCAAAAGCTGTGGAGCCCCTGGGAAGGGCATCCATTTCAATACCTACCTTAGATATGGCCACAGAGGACAATGACGCAGCAGATTCTCCTGAGACTTAAACTAGGACCTACCATATTGACTAACCAAGGAGTTTACTTCATTGCTTGCCAGGAAATCAGCAATTTCTGCCCGGTAAGATATGGTATGGATTGTGGACTGTTGACAACTGTGTACTTTCCATTATCCCCTTTTCTGAATAGGAGTTCTTGTTGAAGTTACTCTGTTCTTTCTTTCTCAGTTATTTTATGGGAGGGGGTGGTTTAGAGACAGATAGCTTATCTTTTAGTTATACAGATGGTCAGACAAGAGTTGCCATATTTGGACTTGAGAGAGCAAATAGAAAAATCACCCAGAGATACTGCTTCAAGCTGGATGCAGTAGTTGGATGAGACAGTAGTGTTGTCTTTCTTGAGGAGAGTATGAGCATGTTATGTTTAATGAATATGTATAGGATGAAGTGCATATGTGCATATTGGGTTGAGGACTGTGGCAGATACTGCTGGTTGGCCAATCCAATATCCATTCCTTACCTCTACCATAAAAATTAGAGAAGTTAAGTATTAGATTTTCTAAACTTTCTTATTGCCACAGTGGCCACATAATATAATTCCAGTCCATGAGTCTCCTGTGGGACTTTATGGAAGGCTTTCCCTTTTTATGATAAAAGGGTCAGACCGGGCTGGGATAACCCAGTTTCCTTGCTTTGACCTTAGATGTGATGCTTGGAGCTGCAGTGACCATCTTGGAACCATTGGGCAATAAATATGAGTATAAAAAGTTAATACACTGAGGATGGTGGAACAAAAATATTGAAAATATTGATCATCATTGATTAGTAAACCAACTTTAGAACTTTAGCAGTTGGCTCTGTTCAAGATTTCTTGTCTTGTGAGATAAATTAATCTGTTATTTGTTTATGTGATTGTGAACTGGGTTATCTGTTACTTAAAACACAAAGCATTCTAAACTGATATATTATAAAAATCTCTTTTATATGCTACAGTGTCAGGGACAGTTTTTATTCTTGTTAGTAAATAGTGGTTATATGAAGTGACTTGTTTAAAGAAAATGTTTACAATAGGCTGATTCACATGTAAAATTGCACTATTGAAGTGTTACTATTGACAGGCATCTTCTCAATATATGGCCCAGTTTACATTTTACTTTTAGGAACAGAATATCAGCATAGCTCAGCCTTGCACTTTAACATAATTAGTCAACATCTTCCGAAATTTGGTTTCCCATGCCATAAGAAATGCTAAAAACTTTTGCAACCAAATAAGTCTGCAGAAAGAAATTGCTAAGTCCTATAGAATAGGTTCAATATAAAGTCATGGCTTTTGTATAGAATAATATCTTAGTTCTCCATCATTAATTGCTAGTAAATGTTTGTTATTTCCAAAGTAATATTTTACTCTAAATGCCTTATATCAGAAAATGTACTTTTTCTTTGAGTTGTCCTTTTAAATGTTTTTGTTCATCATTTCAGAAAAATTTTTTATTCCAATTGTTGATGCAACCATATGAAGTTCAAGATTTTGCTTTTCTATTTTTACCTTTCTGAAAATTAATTAGTGATAATAGCCATGTGTGCCAGCTTTTTACATCACAAGGAGATGCTTGAATGCCAACTAAAGGAAAATAAGGGGCTAAGGAGAACAGACATATTTTTGTGAATGTAGTTTATAGAAAAATTATATTTGGCCTTCAAGGAAAGATAGCTTTTTAAAATTTTGTTTGTGACTTTTTAACATATTGGCAAGATGTGATCTAAATAATTTTCCTAGAAAAGTGTTTTAGCCTGAAGGGATTTTTTTTAATTTTGTTTACATTAAATTCGAAAGCCAGAAGTTTTTAAAAATAGTATGAAAGGTCCTGAAACTGAAGATTGTTATTACCGTATCTCAATGAGTAAGAAGTGATTTTTGGGGTATTGAGAAGTATCGGTCTCTACAGTGATTTTCCTGCTGGCTTTATACATAATATTTTGCTTTCTTTTCCTAATGCACACTGAGTCAGGCCTGAGAAAAAACTAGTAATATTTATCGTAAGACTAGCAAAGTTAACATCTAAGTGGGAAATTCTTAAATGTATGGTAAGGGTATTTTTAACCAACTAACCAAAAAAATCTTTCTGGTCTGTTTCTGAGATTTGAGCACTCTGTTGAAGAGGTTTGAAACAGTTTAAAGCTCGAGGTCCTTTCTTGTTTAAATTACTCTTATTTTTAAGAATGTATTGTTAGTAGGGTGGTGGCTCTATGCCTATCATACAAAGTCTTTTTGCTGGGTGATTCTGTCTCCTTTTTGTTTACCCCATTTGCTGGCTTTTCTTAAATCGTATATGATGTATACACATGCTCACTTTCTTTCACTATTGGAGGAATCCGTATGTGAATAATGACAGCTTTACTTTTTCCTTTCCAATTTTTATGTTTTATATTTCTTTTTATTGTCTTAATGTGCTGGTTAAGACCTACAGTATAATGGTGATAGAAGTAGTGAAATTGAATATTTTGGCCTTGTTTCTAATCTTAGGGGAAAAGTTATTAATATTTCAACGTTAAGTATGATGTTAATTGTAGGTTTTTAGTAGATTTTCTTTATAAGCTTAAGGAAGTTCCCCTAGTTTGTGAAGATTCTATTCTCTCATTAAATGTTGTTGAATTTTTATCACTTGCCTTTTCTGCACCTATTGAAGAAACAGTATAAATTTTCTCTTTATTTTGTTAATGTGAGTCATGTTGATTTACACTTGTTAAACCAACTATGCATCACTGTGATAAACCCCTACTGGTCATGATATATTATCCTTTTACTATATCATTCGAGTCAACCTGCTAATATTTTGTTCAGGATTTTTCAGTCCACATACATGAAGATTAACGATAATTTTCTTTAATTCCTTTTCAGGTTTTGGTGTCAGGTTTATGTTAGCCTCAAAACAATGAGTTGGGAAATGTCCATTCTTTCTCTATTTTCTGAAAGAGTTTGTATAAGATTGTTACCATTTTCTTTCCTGAAATGTTTGGTGGAATTCACCAGTGAAGCCATCCAGGCGTGGTGTTTTCTATGTGGGAAGATTTTAAATTAGAGACTCAATTTCTTTTTTTTCTTTTTCTTTTTTTTTTTTTTTGAGACAGAGTCTCACTCTCTTGCCTGGGGCGAGTGCCGTGGCATCAGCCTAGCTCACAGCAACCTCAAACTCCTGGGCTCGAGCAATCCTACTGTCTCAGCCTCCCGACTGGCTGGGACTACAGGCATGAGCCACCATGCCCGGCTAATTTTTTCTCTCTATATATTTTTAGCTGTCCAATTAATTTTCTTTCTATTTTTGGTAGAGATGGGGTCTCGCTCTTGCTCAGGCTGGTCTCGAACTCCTGAGCTCAGAACGATCCGCCCACCTCGGCCTCCCAGAGTGCTAGGATTACAGGCTTGAGCCACTGCGCCCGGCCTGAGACTCAATTTCTTTAACAAATATGAGAGCTATTTCTATTTCTATTTCTCCTTATGCCAGTTTGAGAATGTTGTGCTTTTAAGAGAATTTGTCTATTTCGTCTAAGTCATCAAATGTCATGCATGAAGTAATTCATAACAATGTCTTATTAGAAATGTCTGAATCATCTATAGTGATGTTGCTTTTTTCATTCCTGTTATTGGTAAATTGTTTTCCTTTTCTCTTTATTGACCATTTATGTCTTTTATTTGGAGTGTTTAGTCCATTTGCATTTAATATACTTACATGACAGGGCTTACGTTTCCCATCTTCCTATTTGATTTCTCTTTGTCCCATGTGTTTTTCATTTTATAGTTTCCATTTTCTACTTTCTTTTGATTAATCAAGTATTTTTTCATATTCCATTTTATCTCTTCTATAGTTTTGTCTCTTCTCTTGTTGAAATTTTATCCCCAGTATTAGAGGCGGGGCCTAATGGGAGGTGTTTGGGTCTTGAAGGGGGTGGATCCTTCATGAATAGATTAATGTCTTCACTCAGGGGTGAGTGAGTTCTCAACTCTGTTAATTTCCACAAGAGCTGGTTGTTTAAAAAGAGCCTGGCTTCCTCTCTCTAGCATCCTCCCTCGCCATATGATCCCTGCACATGATGGCTCCACTTCACCTTCGACCATGAGTGGAGGCAGCCTGAAGTCCTCACCAGAAGCAGATACTGCATCTTGCTTCTTGTACAGCCTGTAGAACTGTGAGCCAAATAAACCTCTTTTCTTTATAAATTACTGGCCTCAGGTATTCCTTTATAGCAACACTAAATGGATTAAGACAATCTCCTTTATTGGTGTTTTAGTTACGCCGCCATATCATCTTTTAGTAGTTGCTCCAGGGATAACAATAATCATCCTTGTATGATCATAATTATCCTCAAATTACTATTTTACCACTTCATGTATAATTTAACAACTTTACAACATATTTCCTTTTCCTACCTCTCATCCTTTGTTATTACTGCCATACATATTAAACATCTACTTATATTGTAAACCCCATTATCTACTTTTATTATTTTTGTTAAAATAATTTTATATTTACCCAGATATTTACTACTTACAGTATTCTTCATTCCTTCTTGTGAATTCAGGCTTCATTATGGGATCATTTATACTTCTAGCCTGAAGAAATTATTTTGGTATATTTTCATTGTGTGGGTCTATTAGTCACAAATTCTCTCACTTTTGTTTTTAAAGTATCTTTATTTTTGCCTTTATTCCCATTAGTGTTTTTATAGAATTCTAGAATTTTTTTCTTTCAGCACTCGAAAAATGTCATTTTGGTTTTTTTTTTTTGGCTTCCTGTGTTTGCAGTGAGAAGTTAGACATTGTTCTTATTTCTCTGCAGGTAATTTATCTTACTTTTTTCTCTTCGGCTGCTTTTATGGTTTTTCTCTTTCTTTGGTGTCTAGTAGTTTGACTGTGATATGTCCAGATATGTCTTCCTTGTTTGCTGAAATCCTTGGATCTTGGGGTTTATGTCTCTCAGAAATCTTGGAAATGATTTGACCATGATCTCTTCAAATATTTTTTTTTGCCATATTCTTCTTCTCTTCTTCCGAAACTCCAATTACACATGTTAGAGCATTTAATATTGTCCCACAGCACTTGGATACTGTATTTTTTTTTTCATTCTTTTTCTCTCTGTGCTTCTATTTGGATAATTTCTATTCAGCTGTCCTAAAGTTCACTAATCCTTTCATCTACTATGTCCAGTCTGATGTTTAGACCATTCAGTGAACTCTATGTTTCTGCTGTTATATTTTTTAGTTCTAGACATTCCATTTGGTATGTTCTAGAGTTTCCGCTTCTCTGCTGAATACTCCATGTCTTCCTTCCATTATTTTCTCTAAATTAATTAACATGTTTATCATAGTTCTTTAAAGCACTTGTCTGATAATTCTAACACCTGGGTCATCTATGGTCTGATTTCATTGACTGCTTTTTCTCTTAGCTACAGTCACATTTTCCAGCTGCTTTGCGTGTCTGATAATTTTGATTATATGCTTGACATTGGTAGTGATGTATTTTATAGACTTTGGATTATGTTATCCTCTGCTGAAGAGTTCTGAGTTTTGTTCTGGAAAGCAATTAGATTACTGATAGATAGCCTTAATCCTTTCGTTTAGGTTTAGACTTTCCTAGGACAGATCTATTTCTGGTATGTAACCCTTACTCTTAGGACATGATTCATACTCCTAAGGTTTGGCTGTAATGGAATCTCAACCTTCAATGCCCAGGTTATTAATCAAGATCTTTGCACTTTGGCTAGGAACTCCAGTGTTACTCCAGAACTCTGCAACCTCTAATAGCTATTCAGCAATTTTTCGCTATGCCTTTTGGAATAGCAATTCACATTCCCACCATCAGAGAATTCATGTGACCGTTTCCAGGCTGCTCATTTGTGATCACTGAAGGTACTATTCTTTTTAATTTTTGTTGGGTAATTAATGAAAAATTATATCATCATTGCTTTTATTTCTTCTCTGACTCTGTTAATGAAGATAAACATCTTTTTGAGTTTATTAGACATTCAGATTTCTTCTGTGGAGTGTTCCTAAGTTTCACCCATTTTTATCTTGCTATTTATTTTCTTATTAAATGATCAGCTCTTTGTATACTAGAACTACTAATAATTTGCTTGTTATAAACATAAAATACTTTTTCAGTCTTTTTATTCTTTTGACTCTGTTTATAGTCGTCTTTTCTCATATAAAAGTTGATTTTTTAATGTTAAACATATATACTTTTTCATTTATGGCTTCTGGGTTTCCTGTCTGTATTAGGCAGCCTTTGTTTGTAGGAAACAAAGATAAATCTAGCTATTTTAAACAGGAATAAAAAATTTAATATAAGAAATTACATGTTTACAAAGTTTTAGAAGAAATAGAGAGTGGGATCTAGGCTATGCCTCAAGGAATGAATGCCAGGACAACAGTGCCAAACTGGCCTGCTAGACTGGAGGACTTTGGAAAAATAGCAACTTAATGCAGTGTGGGATCCTCAATGGGATCCTGGCATAAAAAAATAATATTAGTGGAAGCATTGGTGAAATTCAAATTAAGTCTGTATTTCAGTTAATTATAGAATACCAATGCTAATTGCCTGGTTTTGATCACTGTACAGTGACTATACGTGATGTTAACATTATGGAAAACATGTTGAGAGATATAAAGGTACTCTTTGTACTATTTTTGCAACTCTTTTGTAAGTCCAAAATTGTTAAAAATAATGTTTTTTTTTTTTTTTAAAAAAAACCTCAAACTATTAATAAATAACCTGCTACAGGAGGTACTGTCATTGCCACAGTTGAAACTACTGGCTAGTACTAGAACCGATTTCGAGAACATAGTGCTAAAACTGTGGTTCAGGGATCAGGCTGCCAACAGCTACTACCCAAGATCCTCGAAGCCAAAAGCTGAACGTTATTAGAATGCTAAGTCTGACTCCCAGCACCATTTGTTGAAAAACTCTTCTTTTCCCATGGCTCTGCAATGCTGTTGTTGTTACATAAGCAAGGGCTTGTTTCTGGATTCTTCGTTCTGCTTGATTGGCCTATTTGTCTAACCCTGCCCAAATTATTATTGCTTCATAAGACTTCATCTTATCAAACAAGGCTTCTCTTTTTCTTGTTCTTTAAGAGTGGTTTGGCTATTGTAGTCCTTTTATTTCCAAATCATCAAGTTGTCAGTTCCACAGAAATAACCTCTTGCTATTTTTATTGCTATTGCATTGAATCTAGAGATCAATTTGGGAGATTTGACATTCTTACAATGTTTAGTCTTCCAATCCATAAGTATGGTATATTCCTTCATTTGTTTAGGTAATCTTTAACTTTGCAGTTATTTTACATTTATTTTGTAATTCTCTTTCTGAAGGTCTTATGTATATTCTATTAAATTTATTCCTAGGAACTTGATATTTCTGATGTTTTCAGTTTTCTGTGCTGAAAATCTCTTCTTCCATTCTGTGCTTATTTTTGTGTTCTTTTATAATGTCTTTTAATGAAAAAAGTTATTAATTTTTCTTTATGATTGTGCCTTATGGTGGTTCCGAGTCCTGTTTAAGCAATCTTTCCCAATTCCAAGGTCATGAAGATATTCTCCTATATTTT
This sequence comes from Indri indri, assembly GCA_004363605.1. Taxonomy (NCBI): domain Eukaryota; kingdom Metazoa; phylum Chordata; class Mammalia; order Primates; family Indriidae; genus Indri; species Indri indri. The sequence continues at coordinate 267,640 of RJWJ010000042.1, forward strand.
TTTGTGTGTCTCTTCGTTAAATTTCATTTTCTCTCTTTTTGTTACTGGTATATAGAATACAATTATTGATTTTTGTATATTGATCTTTATATCCTAGAATTGTGCTAATCTCTCAATTTTAATCTTTAGATTACCATGTGGTTATTCTATGAATAATAATTTGTTTCTTTCCTAAGCTTTTTATAATTTTTCTTCCCTCCCTGTGTCTCTGTAACCTCCAGTACAATATTAAATATAGAAGTAAAAGCAAATGCTCTTTCCTTGTTCCCAAACTCAAAGGGAAAGCTTTCAATGTACTATTATTAAATAGATGTTTATAGTAGGGATTTAAAAAATATATACTCTTTATCAAGTTAAAATAGTTCCCCTTTTATTTCTAGTGTAAGGGTTTTTTTTTAAATCATGAAAGTTTATTGAATTTTAGCAAATCCTTTTTTATTTTAAAAAAAATCTATCAAAATCTTATAGTCTCTCCTTCATCTGTTAAAAGTTAATTACATTGAATTTTTTCTAATGTAAAACTAACCTTGCATTTCTGTTATATACCCATCTGGTCATGAGTAATATTGTTTTTATATGCTGATAGATTCAATTTGCAATTTTTATTAGATTTTTGCATCTGTGTTCATGGTGAGATTGTCTTATGATTTTTCTTTCTTGTTTTAAGGGTATTCAAGATTTGTTCTAATTAGATATGGTAAGACAAACAGACACAGAAATGACTTTTTTTTTTTTTTTTGAGACAGGGTCTCGCTATGTTGCCCAGGCTGGTCGGGAACTCCTGGGCTCAAGTGATCCTCCTGCCTCAGCCTCCCAGGTAGCTGGGACCACGAGCACCTGCCACCACTCCCAGCAGAAATGATTGTCTTAAAGGAAGAGGTTTATCATACTCAGAGATCCTAAGAGAAGGGGCATGGTGTGCCATACTAGGCCACATGGGGAAGCACGGGTGTGGGTCAGGAGGCAGAGGGAACAAAAGGAACTGTGGGTAAGGGCCTTTATTATGGGTTTCCGTGAAAAGGAGGGGGCAAAGCAGGGTAAGCAGGTTTAAGATTGGCTACTTTGAATAATTTCAATGGGCTCTGAGCCTAGGAAATGTCCTTAGTTGCCTGGTACCTGGCCTTGGGGTGATTAGGGCAGACGGACAGTGACCTAAAGTGTGAGAGCTCAGTAGAGGAGGTGGTTGGGAGTGAAGGCCCTGGATTGGTTGGTTTGCATTTGAAAAGCGTGCTTCCAGGTGAGTTTACTATCTCCAGGAATTGGTTAACTCTGGGAGGCGCAGTCCCTCCAGGGTCAGCAAGGACCCAAAATGTCAAAGCATCAGAACACAACAACTAGAAGACATGGTTGTTAATACCATCCTTGTCAGATTTTGGTATCAACATTATACTAGCCTCATAAGAGTTGGGGATTTCCCCTCCCTTTTCCTGTTTTCTAGAAGGATTAATATCCAACTGGAATTCTTTCTTTTTTTCTTTTTTTCTTTTTAGAGACAGGGTCTCATTCTTTCACCCAAGTCGGAGTGCAGTGGCACCATCATAGCTCAATGCAGCCCCAAACTCCTAAGCTCAAGCGGTCCCCCCACCTCAGCCTTTCCGGTAGCTGGAACTATAGGCACACGCTACCACATCTGGCTGATTTTTAAGATTTTTTTTGTAGAGACTGAATCTCACTGTGTTGCCCAGGCTGGTCTCAAACTCCTGGCCTCCAGTGATCCTCCTCCCTCATCCTCTCAAAATGCTGGGATTACAGGTTTGAGCCACCTCGCCTGGCCTGAATTATTTCTTATTTGGATGTTTGGTAGAACTTGTTGGGCCTGGAATTTTCTTTATGGGAAGATTTTTTATTAATTTGTTTTTATTTCTCTAACGTTTATGGAACTATTCAGATTGTTCTTATGTCAATTTCTTTAACTTATTTTTTACAGAAATTGTTAAATTTCATCTAAATTTTTATAAATTTGTTCTTAATAGTTTTATTACAATATCTGCAAGATCTATGAATTTCTCCCCCTCGTTTTTGTTTTGTTTTTTTTTTTTTTTTTTTTTTTTTTTTTTTTTTTTTTTTTTTTTTTTTTTTTTTTTTTTTTTTTTTTTTTTTTTTTTTTTTTTTTTTTTTTTTTTTTTTTTTTTTTTTTTTTTTTTTTTTTTTTTTTACAGACATTGGTTATTTCTACCTTCTCTTATTTTTTCTTGATCAGCCTCAACAAATATTTGTCAATTTTTTAAGACTTTTACAAACAACTAACTTTTGGCTTTGATAATTCTCAAAATTGTGTATGTGCTTTTTTTTCACTTTTTGAGTTGGATGTTTAGCTAATTTGTAAGCCTTTTTTCCCTTACTACATGGATTTAAGGCTATAAATTTCTCTCTAAATGCTGCTTTAGTTTCATTCACTAGTTTTACTATCTATTTTTATAATTAAAATTTTCTGAAATTGATTTTTAATTTCTTCATTGACCCATTTATTTCTAGTTTATTCTCACTATGGCTAGAGAACTTACTCTGCATGATTTCAGTCCTTTGAAATTTTCTGAAACTTGCTGTTCAATAATGGTAACGTTTTTTCTAAATGCTCTGTGTATGGTTGAAAAATGTATGTTTAGCATTTGTTGGGAGCATCGTTTTATATATGTTCATTAGGTCAAGTTTGCTCATCATGTAGTTCAAACTTATATCCTTTATTTATTCATTTATTTGTAGACTTATTCTCTCTATACTGAGAAAAATGTAAACAACACCCACTATGATAGAGAATTTGAGTTTATGCCACTGTATTTGCTGTTCACTGCTTATCTTATGGGTTTCATATTTATTTTCTCTTCTTTTGGAATTATTTTCAAAAAATTATTCAGTTTACTCCCTCTACTAGTTGGGACTTAGGCACTACTTCTGTTGGTAATTACTCTAGAAGTTATCATGTACATTATTAACTTATCAAAGTTTAAAGTTAATACTTTTCCTCTCATCTCAGAAAATAAAAGGACTTTAACTTACCCCCCTCCCAATTGTCATGCTTTTATTTTCACGTATTTAAGGCTATATTTATATTAATTAAACCCAAAGGATTTTATCATTTTTATATAGTGTTTATTTAGATTATCACCATATTTACTGTTTTCTTTGATTTTATTCCTTCTTGCATGTCAGACTTTTTAGCTAGAATCATTTTTGTTTCTTCCATTCATCCTTTAAAATTTAACATAATTTTTTTAGTTCAACTTTTTTTTTCCGGTTTTGGTTTACCCCAAAAATGTTTGTTAATGTTGTCTTTTTATTTGAGTTATAAGAAATCTTTGTATATTCTGAATACAAGTCTTTTATTGGATATGTGATTTGCAGATATCTTCCTTCCATTCTATGGCTAACCTTTTCATTTTGAATGGTATTTTTTAAATAGAAAAACTTTTAAATTTTGAAATCTAATTTGCCAATTTTCTTTCTTTTGTAGATTGTACTCTTGGTGTCATATCTAAGAAATTTTTGCTTAACCCAAAGTCACAAAGATTTTCTCCTGTATTTTCTTCTAGAAGTTTTATAGTTTTATCTCTTCCATTTAGGTCTGTGGTCTATTTTGAGTTAATTTCTGTATATGGTGTAAGGTGAAGGTCTAAGTTCATTTTTGGCATAAAGATATTCAAATATCCCAACATCTTTTGTTGAAAGACTATCTTTTCCTCATTAAATTGCCTTCTCATCTTTGTAAAAACTATTAATAATATAAGGGTTTATTTTCAATGTACAGGTTTTCATCTATAGATTCAACACAGTCCCTGTCAATATCCCAACATTTTTTTTTTTTGTAGTAGTTGACAGGCTAATTCTCGAATTCATAAGGAAAGGCAAAGGACCAAGAATATTCAAAATAGTTTTAAAAAGAAGAACAAAGTTGGAAAACTTACCTTACCTGATTTCAGAATTTGCTATAAAGCTGCAGTAACCAAGATGGTGTGCTTTTTCTAGGAAGAAAAGAGAGAAGTCCACTGTCTTCAGACCAGGAGTTTTCTCTGTTTAGTTTCTTATTATTGTGACTGTAATCCATTTTGGATATTGCAAAAGTATAACCATCGCAAGCATTGAAAAATTTTAGGAAGTTTTCCAGTTGCTGAATTTTTGTCTTTTTGTGATAAGACTAGTAGTTGCTAACATTCTTTTCTCATGTTTGGAAGGTGAACCAGAAGAACTTGTAGAGCCTGTAAGAATGAGGTGTTAAGGTGTGGCACTGGGCAGCACATTGTTTTGGGCAATTCCAGGTCATTCCATACAAAATTATTTTTAGAGCTTATAAAATATATTTCTGTCTATGTTTAAGAAGATAAAAGATTGAGGTGGTGATAGTATTCTGCCTTATTCATATAAATTAAAGCAAAATATGTAAAGACTGATACAGTCTTTCAAAAAAAACCCTTGATAATTAATCAAAGCTTAGTTTTTTTAGCAAAACATAAGACATTTACAAGTCATTCCAGTAGTCAACTATCAAGAGTAAATTCATAAACACTATGAATAAGGCAATGGTTCCAAATCTAACCCGGAGGAATACAAAGATAAATAAGACATAATTTCTGTTCTAGGAAAGTTATAGTCTAAACTAAGGAAATCATATTCATATAGAGACTAAAAAATCCAGCATAGGAAGTAAAGAAAGTTATCAGGTTTCTCCTTTTTATCTTTTCTCTAGGTGGTTCAATTTCCATTTTTCTCCCAATGAATTCCTTATAATAGTTTTATTACTATTGTCAACCTGGTAGTATTCCTTGGATCTGCCTTGGTTTCAATCCTAAAAGATTATACAGTACAGAATATCACAGACACTCAAACTGTAGTGTAGTCTAGTGGTTCTCAATGTGCGGACTAGCATCAGCATCACCTGGGAACTTGTTACAAATGCAAATTCTTAGACCCCACACCAGACCTACAGAATTAGAAGCTCCGGGGGTAGGGCCCATGAGTCTACTCTTTAGCAGGCCCTCCAGGTAATTCTGGTGCAAGGTAAAGTTTGAGAACCACTGGTCTAACCATTATAGGATAGAAAGGAATTATTTACTCCTTTATTCTAGAAATTTTCTTTTTAAAACCAACTTTATAGATATATAATTAACATACTATAAAGTACACTCATTTTAAGTATACAGTTTAATGAGTTCTGTCAAATATATAAAAACTATCTGTATATATTCATTTCTATTAATACAATCAAGATACAGAACATTTTTACCATCCCCAACAGTTTTCTGGTACCCCTTTGCAGTCATTCCCTAAGCTCTGTCCCTACCCCCAGGCAACCACTGATCTGCCATCTATTACTATAAATTAGTTTGCATTTTCTAGAACTTCATAAACAGAATCAAACAGCGTGTATTGTTTTTTGTTGGCTCCTTTCACCTTAAATGTTTTTGAGATTCATCTATGTTGTATGTTTCGGTTGTTTGTCCTTTTTTACTGATGGTAGTATTCATTGTATAAATATACCACAATTTGTTAATTCACCTGTTGATGGACACTGGGGTTTTTCCAGTTTGTGGCTATTAAGAATAATGCTACCACAAGTATTCAGGTACACATCTTTGTGTATACATGTTTTTTATTTCTCTTGGGTAAATACATGGGAGTGGAATTGCCGGGTCATATGGTAGGCTTATTAGTTATCTATTGCTGTATAACAAATACTCAGAGGCTGAAAACAACAAAAATTTATTATCTCAGAGTTTCTTTAGGTCAGGGATCTGGGAATGACTTAGCCAAATAATTCTGGCTCAGGGCCAGTGCAGGTATCAGTAGGGGCTGTGCTCATCTCAAGTCTTGCCTGGGTGAGAATCCACTTCCAAGCTCACTCATGTGCTACAGTGAGGCCTAAATGCTTTGCCACATGGTTGCCTCATGAGACGGCATCTGGCTTCCCCCAGAGTAAAGCAATCTAAGAGAGGAGAGCGTACCCAAGACAGAAGCCATCATCTTTATAATCTTTTCTTGGATCCCCTTACTTCTGCCATATTCTGTTCTGTAGAAGTGAGTCAGTAAGTCCAGCCCACACTCAAGGGGCGAGAATCATACAAGAGTGCGACTATCAGGAAGTGGAGTTCATACGGCTCCACCTTAAAGGCTTTCTACCGCAGTAGGTGTTTGCTTAAATTTATAAGAAACTATCACACTGTGTCTCCTAAATTCTTTATACCACTTTACACTCCCACTAGCAATGATGGGAGCTATAGTTGTTCTACATTCTTGCTAACATTTGATATAGTCAGCCTTTTAAATGTTAGGCATTCTAATATGGGTGTAGATTTCATTGTGGTTTTAAGTTGCTATTGTCTGATGACTAATGATGTTGAGTATCTTTTCATGTGCTTATTAACCGTTTATACATCTTCTTTGGCAAAATGACTTCACAATTCTTGCCAATTTTAAAATTGAATTGTCTCCTCATTACCGAGTTGTAAGAATTCATTATATATGAGTATGGGATACAAGTCCTTTTTCAGATGTATGTATATGAAATATTTTCTCCCAATATGTAGCTTGCCTTTTCATCATCTTAATGGTGTCTTTTGAAGAGCAAAAATTTTTATTTTGATCAGGTCCAGTTTATCAGTTTTTTATTTTGTAGTTCATACTTTTTATATTCTAAGAAATCTTTGCTTTTTATAAGGCTGCAAAGATTTTTGGAGATTTTATTTTTATTAATGTAAACTGGGGAATTGGGAACCTCTCTATTGTTATAACAGAATACTGTAATAGCTTGCATAATTCATATATGTGCAGCATATATAAACTACTTTGCATGGCTATACATTTATTTTTGTTGAACTTTTCATGTTTGTCATCAGCTAGACTATATGAATCTTAAAAGTAGAAAATGTTTTTAATTCTTTTCTGTATCCTTCATTGTCTGGAACAAAGTAGGGATTCAGTAAATATTTGTTGGTTTAACTTAGTTTTTAAAATTATGATAACACTGGGACCCTTATATGGAAGTGTTCAAAAGTGGAGCTTATGAGAAAGATTCAGGCTGTAAATAAAAAATGGAACTCTTCTCCATAGAGGAATAATTAAAGTCATGGAAATGGATGAGATCTCCAAGGGAGAGATGTACAGAAACAGGGTCGAACCTTGGATTGTAGCACCTCTGAACTATAACCAACAAGGATGCTTCATTTGATCTTGTCCTAAGAAGGATGACTCTGGATCAGTTATGTGCATTATTTTAGCATCTCTGCTTATATGTGGGCCATTGAATATTAAAATAATATTCTTCAGTTTAAATAATAAGAACAAATCTTTGAGTAGCCAAAAATTAATCCCCAGTTCAAGTACTGGATTATGAGGCAACTGTTATTTGGCTTTAACAAGTGCTTATTTTTAGTTATATTTTAAATTATTAATACCTAATTGGTAAGAGTGTTGAATTCAGAATGCTGCTTTTGGGGTGTGGATTGTTTTAAGACACAAGCCTAGTGCCTCTATATGTAGACTAAATGTAGATTCTGGGAGCTACTCACTATCTTTAGATGCTTCATCCTTGATGTTTTTATTGGTATAATTTAGGGTCTCCAAGAAAGAATTCTAGAAATTGTCTGCCCTTTTAAAGTTGCAGATATTTCTAACCCTCCTGAAAGCTGGAGATTAGGTATGCCTTGGAGAAAGAAGAGAATGGCTTAAAAGGGATAACTCTCTCGTTCCAGTTCTAGCCTGCTGTTCAACTGCTTTTTTATTTTTTAAAAAATGGACTTCGGGGGTGGGAGGGGAAGGGTAACATACATAACCTAAACATCTGTACCCCCATAATATGCTGAAATAAAAAAAATGGACTTCATTTTTTTAGAGCAGTTTTAGGTTCTCAGCAAAATTGAATAGAAAGTACAGAGAGTTCCCATATATCTCCTGCCTCTACACAGTCACAGCCTCCCCTACCTTCAATATCACATCGACACATCATTATCTCTCAAAGTCCATATTTTACATTAGGATTCACTCTTGATGGTGCACATTCTTTGGGTTTTGACAAATGTGTAATGTCATGTATCCACCATTATAGTATTATACAAAATAGTTTCACTTCCCTAAAAATCCTTTGCTCTATCTATTCTTCCTTCCCTTCCCCTGTAACCCCTGGCAACCACTGATCTGTTTACTGTCTTTTTAAAAACTGATCTGCCTTTTCAAGAATGTCATATGGTTGCAATCATACAATATGTAGAGTTTTCAGATTGGCTTCTTTCACTTAGTAATATACATTTGAAGATCCTCTATGTCTTTTCATGGAATGATAATGCATTTTTTTAGTGTTGAATAGTATTCCATTGTCTGGATGTACCACAGTTTACTGGTACATTTACCTTTTGAAAGACATCTTGGTTGCTTTTGATTTTTGTTTTTTTTCTGCATATTATGGGGGTACAAATGTTTAGGTTACATTGTCCTTGCCCCACCCAGTCAGAGCTTCAAGCGTGTCCATCCCCCAGATGATGCGGATCGCACTCATTATGTATGTATATACCCATCCCCTCCTCCCCACTCCCATCTGCCTGATGCCCGATAAATGTTATTCCTATATATGCACTTAGGTGTTGATCAGCAAAACCAATTTGCTGGTCAGTACATGTGATGCTTGTTTTTCCATTCTTGGGATACTTCACTTAGTAGAATGCGTTCCAGCTCTATCCAAAAAATACAAAAGGTGCTATATCATCATTGTTTCTTACAGCTGAATAGTACTCCATGGTATACATATACCACATTTTATTAATCCGCTCATGTATTGATGGGCACTTGGGTTGTTTCCACATCTTTGCAATTGTGAATTGTGCTGCTATAAACATTCAAGTGCAGGTGTCTTTTGTATAGAATGTCTTTCGTTCTTTTGGGTAGGTGCCCAGTCATGGGATTGCTGGATCAAATGGTAATTCTACTTGTATCTCTTTGAGGTATCTCCATATTGCTTTCCACAGAGGTTTCACTAGTCTGCAGTCCCACCAGCAGTGTATGAGTGTTCCTATCTCTCCGCATCCACGCCAACATTTATTGTTTTGGGACTTTTTGATATAGGCCATTCTCACTGGAGATAAGTGATATCTCATTGTGGTTTTGATTTGCATTTCCCTGTTGATTAGAGATGTAGAGCAATTTTTCATATGTTTCTTGGCCATTATTCTGTCTTTTGAAAAGTTTGTGTTCATGTCCTTTGCCCACTTTTCAATAGGGTTGTTTGCTTTCAAGTTTTGACAATTGTGAATAGGACTACTGTAAATATCCATGTACAGGCTTTTTTTTTTTTTTGGTGGACATGCGTTTTTTTGGGTAAATATCAAGGATCATTGCTGGATCATATGGTATGAGTATGTTTAGTTATGTAAGAAACTGCCAAACTGTCTTCCAAAGTGGCTGCACCATTTGGCATTCTTACCAGGAATGAATGAGAGTTCCTGTTGCTCCACCAGCTTTTGGTGTTGTCAGTGTTTTAGATTTGGGCCATTCTAAAAGGTGTACAGTGGTATCTCATTGTTTTTATTTGCATTTCCCTAATGACATGTGATGTGGAGCATATTTTCATGTGCTTATTTACAATCTGTATCTTCTTTGGTGAAGTATCTGTTTAGACTTTTGCCCATTTTTTAATTGGGTTGTTTTCTTATTGTTAAGTTTTTAGAGGTATATATATATATACACATACATATATATATTGGATAACAGTCTTTTTTCATATTTTTTTGCAAACATTTTCTGCAATCTGTTTCATGTCTTTTCATTCTCTTGACAGTGTCTTTCATAGAGCAGAAATTTTTAATTTTAATGAAGTCCAACTTATTTTAGCAGTTAGCAATTCTTTCTTTCTTTTCTTTTCTTTTCTTTTTTTTTTTTTTCATAGCTCACTGCAACCTCCAACTCCTGGGCTCAAGCAATCCTCCCACTTCAGCCTCCCAAGTTGCTAGGACTACAGGCGCATGCTACAGCATGTGGCTGATTTTTTCTATCTTTAGTGGAGGTGGAGTCTCGCTCTTTCTTGGGCTGGTCTCGAGCTCCAGACCTCAAGCAATCCTCCTGCCTCGGCCTCCCAGAGTCTAGAATTACAGAGATAAGCCACTGCGCCCAGGCTCAATTCTTTCTTTCATAGATCATGCCTTTGATGTTTTATCTAAAAATCACCACCAAATGCAAGGTCATCCATAGTTTCTCCAGTGCTGTCTTCTAGAAATTTTATAGTTTTGCATTTCTTATTTATGTCTGTGATCCATGTTGAGTTAATTCTTCTTAAACGTGTAAAGTCTGTGTCTAGATGTATTTTTTTCATTTGCAGGTCCAGTTGTTACAGCACAATTTGTTGAAAAGACTGTCTTTTCTCCATTCTGTTGCTTTTGCTCCTTTGTCAAAGATCAGTTGACTTTTTGCATTGGTCTGTTTCTGGGCTTTCTATTTTGTTCTGTTGTTCTATTTGTGTGTTCTTTCACCAATACCACACTGTCTTGATTACTTTGGCTTTATAGTAAGTTTTGAAGTTGGGCAGTGCCAATCCTGTGACTTAATTTTTCTCCTTCAATATTGAGTGTTGGCTATTCTGGGTCTTTTGCTTCTCCATATAAACTTTAGAATCAGTTTGTTAATATTCCAAAACTAACTGGCTGAGATTTGGATTGGGATGACATTGAATCTATAGATCAAGTTGGAAGAACTGACATCCTGACAACATTGACTCTTCCTTTCGATGTACATGGAATATCTATTAATTCTTTCTTGATTTCTTTCATCAGAATTTTATAAATTTCCTCATAGATCTTATACGTATTTTGTTAGATTTATACCTATTTAATATTTTTGGGTACTAATGTAAATGATATTATTTTTAATTTCAAATTCCACTTATTCATTGTTGGTGAATAGAAAAATGACTGACTTTTGTATATTAACCTTATATCCTGCAACCTTGCTGTAATCATTTATTCAAGGAGTTTTTGGTTGATTCTTTCAGAATTTCTGCATAGATGATCCTGTCATCAGTGAATAAATATAGTTTTATTTCTTCCTTCCCAGCCTCTATGCCTTTTATTTCCTTTTCTTGTCTTATTGCATTAGCCAGGATTTCCAGTATGATGTTGGAAAGGAGTGGTGAGAAGAGACATCCTTGCCTTGTTTCTGATCTTAGTGGAAAAACTTCTGGTTTCTTACTACTAGGTATACCTTAGCTGTAGGGTTTTTGTAGATGTTCTTTATCAAACTGAGGAAGTTCCCATCTATTCCTAATTTGCTGAGTTTTTTTTTTTTTTCAATCACGAATGGAAGTTGGATTTTAGTCATGCTTTTTCTGCATTTATTGATATGGTTGTGTGATTTTTTTCTATAGCCTGTTGATGTCATGGATTACATTAATTGATTTAAGCATGTTAAACTGGCCTTGCATAGCTGACAAAAATCCCACCTGGTTGTGGTGTATGATTCTTTTAGACATTGTTGAATTTGATTGGCTAATATTTTATTGAGGGTGTTTATATCTATGTTCATGAGAGATATTGGACTGTAGTTTTCTTTTCTTGAAATGTCTTTGTCTGGTTTTTATATTTCAGTAATGCTGGCCTTATAGATTGAATTAGAAAATATTGCCTCTGCTTCTATCTTCTGGAAGAGATTGTGGAGAATTGGTATCATTTCTTCCTTAAATGTTTGGTAGAATTCACCAGTGAATCAATTTGGGCCTGGTGCTTTCTGTTTTGGAAGGTTATTAATTATTGATTCAATTTCTTTAATAGATACAGACCTATTCAGGTTGTCTGTTTCTTCAGGTTTGAGTTTTGGCAAATTGTGTCTTTCATGAAATTGGTCCATTTTGTCTAGGTTATTGAAGTTGTGAGCAGAGAGTTGTTCATAATATTCATTCATTATCCTTTTAATGTCTGTGGGATCTGTAATGATATCCCCTCTTTCATTTTTGATATTAGTAATTTGTGCCTTCTTTCCTTTTTTCATCACCTGCCTGAAGACTTATCATTTAGGTACTGCTTTTACTGTATCCCCCAAATTTTGATAAGTTGTAATTTTATTTTTATTTAGTTCAAAACGTTTTTTAATTTCCCTTGAGATTTCTTCTTTGATCCATGTTTTATTGTTGTGTTATTGTTGCATAATGTCGTTTAATCTCCAAGTATTTGGGGGATTTTTTTTTAAAGCTATTTTTCTGTGAGTGATTTCTTATTTAATTCCACTATAGTTTGAGAGCATACCTCATATGATTTCTATTCTTTTAAATTTGTTAAGGTGTGTTTTATGGCCCAAAATACAGTGTGTACCAGTGAATGTTTCATGTGAACTTGAGAAGAATGTGTAATCTGCTGTTGTTAGATGAAGTATTGTATAGATGTCAATTCTATCCAGTTTATTGGTGGTATTGTTTTTACTGACTTCTTGCCTGTTGGATCTGCCCATTAATGATAGAGGAGTGTTGAAGTCTTTCTTTTTTCCCCCAGCTTCATTGAGGTATAATTGACAAAAACTGCATATATTTAAGGAGTACAACATGGTTTGATACACATTTACATTGTGAAATGATTTCCACTATCAAGCTAATTAACACATCCATTACCTCATATAGTTACCAATTTTGTGTGTATGTGGTGAGAACACTTAAGATCTCTCTTAGCAGATTTCGAGTATTCAATATAATATTATTAACTATAGTTACTAAGTTGTACATTAGAACTTATTCATCTTATAACTGAAAGTTTGTTCCCTTTGACCTATATTTCCCTATTGCCCCACCCCTTGCTCCTGGCAACCACCACTCTACTTTCTGCTTTAATGAGTTTGACTTTTTTAGATTCTACATATAAGTGAGATCATATAGTATTTGTCTTTCTGTGTTTGGCTTATTTCACTTAGTTTAATATCTTTCAGATAAGGTTCATCCTTGTTGTTGCACATAGTAGGATTTCCTTCTTTTTTATGGCTGAATACTATTCATGTGTGTGTACCACATTTTTTAATGCATTCATCTGTTGATGAATACTTAGGTTGTTTTCATGTCTTGGCTATTGTGAAGTCTTTTAATTGCTTTTAATACTTTCTCTTTGCTCCCTAATCCTCACCAGTTGTGCAATAGATTCTGTAAGGGGTTAATTCTTACAAATTTAGACCATTTAATTGAGGAGAGTGTTGAATACAAGTACAATATTATTTTAATTTTACTCTCAGTGAAAACAGATGAAAAAAATCACATGAGGAAGTAAGAAAGCACTATATATAAAAATCTAGAAACAAGTTAATCTTTTTAATGATCTCAAGTCAAAGTCTTAGAATCTATAGATTTAGGCTTTTGAAGTATACCTAAGATAGAGGCCAAATAGCCATCCATTAGATCAATTTGTGTGAGTTGTGTGTCTTCTGAAGACTTTGGCTATAGCTTCATTTCCTGATTTTAATCTTGTAGAACTTTAGCCCAGGGAACTCTGGAGGCATTTCATATTAGAATTACATGAGAGAGCAGGTCTATTGAGTGGTGGTTTTCCTGTGCTGTGACCTGTCAACCCAGCTTCCTCAACTGTAACTGTCTTGAATCTCTACAATTTGATTACCTAGGTAAGCTTATTCTAGGTATAGCATAATCTAGATAAAACTAACAATAGATTATATTAATAGTTAATATTTATTGATTACTCATAATCCAAGAACTATCCTAAGGACTTTACAAAATAAGTTTTTATTTTTTTGAGTATTAAAAGAGATAAGAGGTTGGTAACATTATCATCTCCATTTTACAGGTGAAAAAACTGAGGCTTAGAAAGGTTAAGCAGCTTCCTTAAGATAGCACAATTTAAGTGATAGAACTATTTTTCCAGCATAGGTCTGCCTGACTCCAAAGCCCATTTTCTTAATTGTGGTACCATGACTTTCAATCTTGAGGACCCTCTGAGACAGTTTTGGGAACCAATTGCTTAGGCTTGAAAGTAATAGAACATGAAACTAGTACACACTTACAACAGCAAAACACACTTTTCTAGTTTTGTAGTTCTTAATCCCAGAACCCATTCTCATAGATTCAGCTTTAGCACTTTTTACTCCCTTACAGTGATAAATTATAATTTAAACCAGATCAAGAATATATTAGTAAGATATAGCAAAAGTGCTTGGATGGTGTTCCTTTGAAATTATTGCTTTAGAGGGAGGAAAAATATAAGGATAGATGTTTAAGTGGTACTTTGTAGAAATGATCTAAGCTTTTGGTATTTTAGTTTCTAATTTTGTAAAATGTGCCATTTTTCTGTATTCTAAAAGTGAGGTTAGTTTCAGGTTGGAATGAATTTGAGCTGCCAAGATTAAAGGTGTTATTACTATTAATGGTGTGGTAGGATTTCAGCTATCATTTTAACTTACGGGTTTAATAAAACCGCTTCTTCTTAATGCCAAGCTTTAATGAAAATGTAGTTATACATGTCTTTCACAGAAAATTTTGTGTAAAAATGATTTCAATTTGTTTTCTATTTTTAAAAAATATGCAAGTCATCTCCATTCTTCTCCACCAACTAGACATAATATTTTTATATAGATGGTTTGTATTCATATTTATAAAAAGTATTGATTTTGTTTTCTTTTACCAAATTTTCAGTGAGAGTAAAAGCCTTAGGTGATTAGATGCTAAGATTCCATCATTCTATAAAAATACAGGTATTTTTTTCCCTCCATATGAAGTTAACACTACTAGCTCCATCATTCTATAAAAATACAAACATTTCTTCTTATGAAATTAATAGTTTTTTAATACATAATACTTTCTCTTGCTCACATAAGGATTTTCTGGCTGGTTAACTGAAATAGTTGAGGAACAAATGTGTAATTGCAACTTGAATTGTATCTGTTTTCTACAAAATTAGCCAGGAGGTACATAGTGACAAAATGGAAGAAAAACTGGTTTCACTACAGTCACTAGTCATCAGACCAAAGTGATCTATTAGCTGGAAATTTCATTGTTCTTTTATTTTGTTCCAACATGATTGTTGGCTCTGGAACAAGGAGCAGCAAACTTTCTATAAAGTGTGAGATGGTAAATATTTTAAGATTTATAGGCCCCAAAAGTTATGATTTCTGTGTTAGTTTGTGCTGCTGTAACAAAAGGCGCCTCAGACTTTTGTTACAGGTAATGGATAAACAATAGAAGTTTATTTCTCACAGTTTTGGAGGCTGGGATGTCTAAGATCAGTGTGCCAGTAGGGTCAGTGTCTCAGGATGGCTGCTCTCTGCTTCTAAGGTGCACCTTGTCGCTGCATCCTCTGGAGGCAGCGATCACTGTGTCCTCACATGGCAGAAGGGACAGAGGGCAAAAGGGTCAAATGCTGTGTGAAGCCTTTTTTGTAAGGGTCACCAGTATACAAGGGAGGAATCCTCATCACCTAATCTCCTCCTAAGGGCCCCACCTCTTAATACGATTGCATTGGGGATTATGTTTCAACATGAATTTTGGAGGGGACACAAATATTCAAACCAAAGCAGTTTGTGATGTATTCCTCTGTATTTTTTTTAATATTTGTTTTACAACCTTTTAAAAATGTAAAAAGCATTCTTAGCTTAAGGGTCATACAAAAACCCAATCGGGCCTATGATCTGTAATTTGCTTATACCCTGCTCTAGAATAGGTCCTCCAGATCATTCTGCCGTCTGATAACTTTACCATCTACGAGCTGGCTCCTTAGTAGCTCTTCCTGAAAATAAACCTGCCAGTCAAACGATCCACCCAGGTACATAGAGCATCTAATCCTACTTCCTACTCAGGATGTGAGGTCTGTTGGAAAACAGATCTACAACATCAGAGAAATCCACACCTCTTACCTAGAATAATCAACCGAGAAATATGAACAGATAAGCAGGGCTTATTAGATATTTGAGGAAAAGCAATGTAATAGAGAAGACCAAGATAACAAACAGAAAAACTGATCCTGGAAGGAAGAATGTATGCAGAGAACCAAACAGAATCTAGAGATATTTTCTAACTAGTATATTGTGAGAGATTTGAGATACTATTGCATCTCTAAAATAAGAACAGCTGTGGCAAATGAATAATAAGAGAATAAAGAGTTCTTTACAGATTTACAAACACGATCACTAAAGTTAAAAAAAGAAAATCAATGGCAGGGATAAAAGATACAGTTGGAGAAAACCTCCCAGAACACTGATCAAAAAAATAAAAGGAAACTGTAACAATATATAGTTGCAAAGGGGACAAATCTAGGGTGCCCAACATCTAAATTATAGGAGTTTTATAATAGAGGGAAATAAATTATCAAAAGAAATAATAGATAAATTTCCCAAGGTTTAAGGAACATGAGCCTTAAAATAGAAAGGGCCCAAATGACTGTCCGGCACTATTTAGGAACATTTTTTTGAGATAATCATTCTCATAAAATTTTGGAACCTTGAGCATAAATATAAGATCTGAAATACTTTACCAGGTTGGAGCAGGGAGGGCAGGGGTAAGCAAACAGATAACCTATAAGTTTTAGTAATTAGACTGGCATCAGGTTTCTTATCTGTATCTCTGGATATTGAAAGAAAATAGTGCAACATCCAAATTGAAGGGAAAATGTTTTTAATGTAAATTAAAATGACCCCAAACTGTCATTCAAATATGAAAGCAGAAGAAAGATGTCTTCAGTCATGCAGGAGCTCAAAGTTTATACGGCATCCTCTTTGAGAAAGTTAGTTGATAATGGATACCAGCAAAGTGAGAGTAAACCAAATGGAAGAAATGGAATCTAGGAAACCGGAATTAATCCAGAAGATCATGTTAGAATTTTTAGAATGACAGCTGAATTCAGTAGTAGTTCTAAAGAACATTTAGTCCAAATTTGATTAGAAGGTAGGTGAGAGCTTTGGATGGAATGTCCCAGAAAATAAAAGGGGACCGATGATATGCGATATATAGTATGATTAAAAGGCTGAATATTTGGAATGTTATGACAAAGCAAAAAAGGAAGACAACTTCCTCCAAAAAAGGAAGACAACTCTTGAAAATATAGGAAAATTAAATGTGCAAGAAAAAATGGTATAAATAAATGCAAATTAAGATGTGGGCTGGACACGGTGGCTCACACCTGTAATTCCAGCACTTTGGAAGGCTGAGGTGGAAGGATCTCTTGAGCCCAGGAGTTTGAGGTTGCAATGAGCTATATGATGGTTCCACTGCACTCCAGCCTGAGTGACAGAGCGAGGCCTCATTTAAAAGAAATAGTGCATGATTTTCATCAACTTACAAAGTTTAAGAAAAGAGAATCTGTTTTGTCTTTCTGCTGGGAATATTATAAGTGACCCAGATATCATGATACTGAAACAAGAAAAGGAAATGTTATTCTTGCACACCACATGACCACATGGATCTGCCATGAATAATATTTACATAGTCATAACAATAAAAGTACTATTTATTGGTTTTCCAATTTTAAAGTAAATTTAGAGACAAAGTATGAAATATTTCATTAGGGTTATACACCAGAATGTAAATGTCAAAAACCTTTATGATATAAGAGTCAAGATATAGCTAACAAAGAAGAAGGTAGGGGAGAGAAAAGGTGGAAGGAAAGTTAGTGGCTCAGTTACTTATTTTACAAGATGAGTCCTCAGTCTGTGAACTGACCCAAGTTCATTGAGACATAAAGATACATTATTTGAAATTACAGATGTGACCAAGAGAATAAAGTAATTTATTAAACATTGAAATGAGGAAAGGTTAAAGAGGTAGAGGGTAGAATAAGAGAGCAAAAACCTGTCTTTCATAGTTAGGAACCTAGATGTTGTCTACAGTGGTGAATCTAGAGAGTATATGTGTTTTAAATTATGGAGGTAATACCAAAAAACTGAAAACAACAACTGTTAAGAAGAGCTTGCCTCTGGAGAGAGGGATTGTCATCATTTTGTCTTGTTATGTTATTTCTGTGATCATTTAACAGGCCCTTCCTCTTCCAATAACTCTGCCCTTAAATATTGTTTTTTTTCAGGAATCCACCCATGGCTTCTGTTTAACACGACGCCTGCACACTCTGAGCTAGCTCATTCGCATAGTGGCTTCAGCTACCACCTGTGGGCTTGGGAATCCCAAATCTTTTTCTTTCTAACCTGATCATTTCCTTGAAACAGTATCAGCATGTCCCAGTAGCATTTAACATTTGACATGTCCAAAATGGAAATCATTCTCTTACTCATGAAATCTGTGTCTCACGAATTCTTTGTTTTCAGCAGTTTCGTTGAAATACAATTTACATACCGTAAAATTCACCTGTTTTAAGTGTATAATTCAATGACTCAGTAAATTTACAGAGTTGTGCAACCATTTCCAGGATCCAATTTAAGAACATTTCCATCGCACTAAAAAGATTCCTCATGCTCTCGCCCAATTCAGCAGGAAGTAGCTTGATGACTAGGTCACCTTTCCTCCCATAGATATGGAAAGGTGACATTGACGGGGAATATGTTACAGAAGGAAGGGCCTGAAAAACGGCATCAAAAATATTTTCTGTCTCTTAGAAACATTCCCCATGCCTTTTTGAGAACTAGGACCTGCATGTCTGTCTCAGGTGCAGCAGTGAGGAGGGGCAGGGAAATGTCTTTTGTTCTTTGTGCTGCAGGAGATGGCTCAGTAGATGGCAGAGCCGAACTGCTGCCTGCCCAGACCTGGCAGACGGAGGTCCTGAGCGGAAGTCACAGGATCGTCTTAGATGGAGATAGGATGATCAGAATCGTCAATAGTAGTTGAAAGGCAGTTGCCTGAAGCTGAGAACCCACCCTTTAAAAGCTCTGTATTTCTGCTGATTATTAAGACATCAATGGCATTTTTAGACAGTATTCTCTACCCTCCTCATTTGCGAAAAAATTAGTAAATTTCTCTTTCCTTCTCCTCAAAAAAAAAAAAAAAAAATTTCATGCTCACGTGCAGTCATCGTCCATTCTTCGTCCCAGTCAACCATGCATCTCTGTGTCTATAGATCTGCCTTTTCTAGACATTTCGTATAAATGGAATCATATAATACGTGATCTTTTGTGACTGGCTTCTTTGACTTAGCATGTTTTGAAGTTCATTCATGTTGTAACATTTACTAATACTTCATTCCTTTGCATACCGAATAACATTCCACTGTATGGCTGTACCACATTTTATTTATCCATTCATCAGTTGATGGACATTTGGGTTGTTACCAGTTCGGCGCCATGATGAATAATGCTTTTCTAAATATTCGCATATGAGTCTGTTCATGGATAGGTCCATATGTGAGAAGTTTGTTTAACTTTTAAAGAAACTGTCAAACTATTTTCCAAAGTAACTGTACTGTTTTATAGTCCCCACAGCAATGTATGAGTGTTCCAGTTTCTCTGTAGCCTTGCCAGCACTAGTTATTACTGTCTATCATTTCGATCGTAGCCATTCTAGTGGATGTGACATGATTTCTCATTGTGTTTTTTTTCTTGATTAAATTTATTTATTTTTATGGGGTGCCTAGTGATGTTTTGATAAATATAATGTATAATCAGATCAGGGTAATTAGTATATCCACCTTCTCAAAGGTTTGTCATTTCTTTTTGTTGGGAACATTCAATGTCCTCTTTCTAGCTTATTTGAAACTATTATTGTTAACTATAGTCATCCTATAGTGGTACAGAATACTAGAACTTATTCCTCTTATCTATTATAGCTGTAATTTTGTATCCTTTAATAAATCTCTCCTTGTCTCCCCCTTCCCAACCTTTAGTGTCTTCTCTTCTGCTTTTTACTTCTGTGAGATCAACTTTTTTTTTTTTTTTTTACTTTTCACATATGAGTGAGAACATGCAGGGTTTAAGTTTCTGTTCCTGGCTATTTCACTTAACATAATGTTCTCCAGTTCCATCCATGTTGCCACGAATGACAGGATTTCATTCTTTTTTATGACTAAGTAGTATTCCATTGTGTATATATACTACATTTTCTTTATCCATTCATTTGTTGTTGGACACCTAGGTTGATTCCATATCTTGGCTATTGTGAATAGTGCTTCAGTAACCATGGGGGGTGCAGATGTCTCTTTGATATACTAATTTCCTTTCCTTTGGATAAATGCGCAGTAGTGGGATTGCTGGATCACACAGTAATTCTGTTTATAGATTTTTGAGGAACCTCCATACTGTTCTCCACAGTGACTGTACTGGTTTACATTCCCACCAACAGTGTATTATAGTTTTCTTTTCTCCTCATCGTTGCCTGAATTTATTTTTTGTCTTTTTGATAATAGCCATCCTAGCTAGGGTGAGATGATACCTCATTGTGATTTTGATTTGCATTTCCCTGATGATTAGTGATTGCTGAGCATCTTTTCATATACCTATTGGCCATTTTTATGTCTTTTATTGAGAAATGTCTGTTCAGATCATTTGCCCACATTTGCCCAGTTCTTAATTGGATTTAATTTTAATTTAATTTGTTTTCTTTTTTTTTTTTTCCCCTGCTGTTGAGATGTTTGAGTTCCTTGTATATTCTGGGCATTAATCCCCATCTAATGAATAGTTTGCAGATATTTTTACCCATTCTGTAAGTTGTCTTTTCACACTGTTGATTGTTTCCTTTGCTGTACAGAAGCTTTTTAGTTTGATATAATTTCATTTGTTTATTTTTGCTTGTGTTGCTTATAGTTTTGAGGTCTTACTCATGAATATTTTCCCAGACCAATGTCCTGAAGTGCTTCCTCTATGTTTTTCTAGTAGTTTTATAATTTTGTGTCTTGTATTTAGATCTTTGGTCCATTTTGAGTTGTTTTTTGTATTGGGTGAGAGGTGATGGTCCAGTTTTATTCTTCTGCATATGGATATCCAGTTTTATCAGCACCATTTATTGAAGAAGAGACTGTTCTTTCCCCAATGAGTGTTCTTGGCACCTTTGTCAAAAATCAATTGGCTGTCTACATGCGGATTAATTTCTCAGTTCTCTATTCTGTTCCATTAATGTATGTGCCTGTTTTTATGCCAATATCATGCTGTTTTGGTTGCTATAGCTTTGTAGTACATTTTGAAGTCTGGGAGTGTGATGCCTCCAGCTTTGTTCTTTGTGATTTTTCTTTTTTTTTTTTTTTTTGAGACAGGGTCTTGCTCTATCTCCTGGGGTAGAATGCAATGGCATCATCAGGGCTCACTGTAGCCTCAAACTCCTGGGCTCAAGTGATCCTCCTGCCTCAGCCTCCCAAGTAGCTGTGACTAAAGGCATGCCACCACACCTGACTAATTTTTCTGTTTTTCATAGAGATGGGGTCTCACTCTTTCTCAGGCTGGTCTTGAACTCCTGGCCTCAAACGATCCTCCCACCTTGTAATCCAAATTTCTAGGATTACAGGTTTGAGCCACTGTGCCCAGCCCAGCTTTGCTCTTTTTGCTCTGAATTACTTTGGCTATTAGGAGTCTTTTGTGGTTCCTATAAATATTTATATTTTTTAAAAAATTCTATGAATAGTATATGTGAATTTTGATGGGGATTGCATTGACTCTACAGATTGCTTTGGATAATGTGGTTGTTTTAAGAATATTAATTCTTCCAATCCATGAGCGTGGCATGTCCTTCCATTCATTTATATCCTCCTCTATTTCTTTCATCAATGTTTTATAGTTTTCCTTGTGGAGGTCTTTCACCTCCTTGGTTACATTTATTTCTAGTATTTGTTTTATAGCTATTTTAAATAAGATTACCTTCTTGATTTCTTTTTTAGCTAGTTGTTTGTATATAGAAACAGTGCTGATTTTTATGTTGATTTTTATATCCTCTGACTTTACCAAATTCATTTATCAGTTCTAAGAGTTTTTTGGTAGAGTCTTCAGGTTTTTCTGTATATAAGATCATGTCATCTACAAATAGGGACAGTTTGACTTCTTCCTTTCCAATATGGATGCCTTTTATTTCTTTCTCTTGCCTAATTTCTCTGGCTAGGACTTCCAGCACTATGTTGAATAAGAGTGATGAGAGTGGTCATCCTTGTATTGTTCCAGGTCTTATAGGAAAAGTTTTAAGCTTTTCCTTGTTCAGTATGATGTTAGCTGTGGGTTTGTTATATGTGGCCTTTATTGTGTTAAGGTATTTTCCTTCTATACTTAAGTTATTGAGAATTTTTTATCATAAAGGGATGTTGAATTTTATCAAATGCTTTTCTGCATCTATTGAGATGGTCATGTGGTTCTTGTCCTTCGTTCTGTTAATGTGATGTATCACGTTTATTGATTTATGTTGAACCATCCTTGCATTCCTGGAATAAATCCCACTTGATCATGATGTTTTATCTTTTTGATGTATTGCTGGATTCATTTTACTAGTATTTTGTTGAGGATTTTTGCATCTATATTCGTCAGTGATATTGGCCTATAGTTTCCTTTTGGCTTGTAGTTTCCTTTTTTTGTTGTGTCCTTGTCTGGTTTTTTTGGTATCAGGGTTATGGTGATCTCATAGAATGAGTTAGGAAGAGTTCCCTTCACTTTAATTTTTTGGAATAGTTTGAGAAGAATTGATATTAATTCTTTAAAGACTTAGTAGAATTCAGCAGTGAAGCCATCTGGTCCTAGATTTTTTTTTGGTTGGGAGACTTTTATTAGTGATTCAATCTCATTACTTGACATTGATCTGTCTAGGTTTTCTATTGTTTCTTGGTTAACTCCTTGTAGGTTGTATGTGTTCAGTAATTTAGCCATTTCCTCTAGGTTTCGAGTTTATTCATGTATAGTTATTCATAGTTGTCTCTAATGATCTTTTGTATTTCTGTTGTATTCATTGTGATGTCTCCTTTGTTTCTGATTTTATTTATTTGGGTTTTCTCTTTCTCTTAGTTTAGCTAATGGTTTGTCAATTTTGTTTATCTTTTCAAAAAGCCAGCTTTTTGTTTCATTGATCTTTTGTGTGTTTTTTTAGTCTCAATTTTATTTCTGCTCTGATATTTATTCTTCTGATTTTGGGTTTAATTTGTTCTTTTCTAGTTCCTTGAGGTGTATCATTAAGTTGTTTATTTGAAGTCTTTCTAGTTTTATTTGAAATACTACTTCCTTTGCTGTGTCCCATAGGTTTTGTTATGTTGTGTTTCTGTTATTATTCGTTTCAAGGAATTTTTAAATTTCATTCTTAATTTCATCCTTCATCCATTGTTTGTTCAAGAACATGTTGTTTAGTTTCCATGTAGTTGTATACTTTCAAATGTTCCTCTTGTTATCAATTTCTAGTTTTATTCCCTGTGGCCAGATAAAATACTTGATATGATTTCAGTTTTAAAAAATTTCTGAGACTTGTTTTATGTCCTAACATATGGTCAGTGTTGAAGAATGGTCCATATGCTGATGAAAAGAGTGTGTATTCCTCACCTGTGGGTGAAATGTTCTGTAAATGTCTATTAGGTCCATTTGGTTTATGGTGCAGTTTAAATTTGATGTGTCTTTGATTTTCTGTCTAGATAATCTGGCCAATGCTGAATGTGTGGTGTTGAAATCCCCAAGTATTATTGTATTGAGGGCTATCTCTCTCTTTAGATCTAATAATATTTACTTTATATATCCAAGTGCTCTGATGTTGAGTGCATGTATATCTATAATTGTTATATTTGCTTACTGAATTGATCCCTTTATTATTATATAATATCCTTCTTTGTCTCTCTTTACAGCTTTTGATTTGGTCTGTTTTATCTGATGTAAGTATAACTACTCTTGCTCACTTTTGGTTTTCGTTTGTGAGGATTTTTTTATTATTTCAGTAGATGTGGGGGGTACAAGTGGTACAAGTTTTTGTTACATGGATGAATTATATAGTGGTGAAGTCTGGGCCTTTAGTGTACCTGTCTCCTGAATAGTGTACATTATACTCAGTAGGTAATTTTTCATCCCTTATCTCCCTCCCAACCTCCTCATCTGAATCTCCAGTGTCCCTTATGACACTCTTTATGACCATGCATACCCATAGTTTAGCTCTACTTACAAGTAAGAACATGTGGTATTTGTTTTTCCATTCCTGAGTTACTTCATTTAGGATAATGGCCTCCAGTTCATCCAAGTTGCTGCAAAGGACATTATTTCATTTTTTTTTTATGATTAAGTAGTATTCTACACTTTCTTTATTGCATGGAATATCTTTTTTTATCCCTTCACATTCAGTCTATCTGTGTCTTTATGGGCAAGGTGAATTTCTTGTAGGCCGCATGTAGTTGGGTCTTGTTTTTTTAAATCTATTCAGTTTTTCTATTTCTTTTATATGGGGGATTTAGTCCATTGCATTCAAAGTTATTGATAGATGAGGACTTACTACTGTCATTTTATTGATAGTTTTCTGGTTGTTTTATATATCCTTTGTTCCTTACTTTCTTCTTATTGTTTATTTCTGGAGTTAGGTGGTTTTCTGTAGTGATAAGGTTTGATTCCTTTCTCTTTCTCCTTTGCGTGTCAGCTCTACCCGTGAGTTTTTATAGTTTTGCATGTTTTCATGGTGGTGGTTATCATTCTTTTTACTTCCAGATGTAAGGTTCCCTTGAGCATTTCTTGTAAGGCCAGTCTAGTGGTAATGAGTTCTCTTAGTTTTTACTTATCTGTGAAAGATTTTATTTTGCCTTCATTTCTGAAGGATAATTTTGCTGGGTATCATATTCTTAGCTGAAAGGGTTTTTTTGTTGTTGTTTGTTTTGTTTTCCTTTTATTACTTTGAATATATCATCCCATTCTCTACTGGCCTGTAAGATTTCTGCTGAGAAATCTGCTATTAGATTATTGAGATTTCCTTTATGTGACTTGACACTTTTCTCTTGCTGTTTTTAGAATTCTTTCTTCGTCTTTGTCTTTTGACAATTCGACTGTAATTTTGCCCTGGAGAGTACCTGTTTGGAGTTCTTTTCACTTCCTGGATCTGGATGTCCGTCTCTTTCCAGAGACTTGGGAAGTTTTCAGCTATTATTTCATTAAATATGTTTTCTACATCTTTTACCTTCTCTTCGACTTCTGGAATGCCCATAATGCAAATATTTGTTCACTTTATGGTGTCCCCTAAATTCTGTCATCTTTCTTATTTTTTTTATTTTCCTTTTTTTTTTTTGTCTTCCTGTTATTTCAAAAGACCTGTCTTCAAGTTCAGAAATTCTTTCTTCTGCTTGATCTAGGCTGTTGTTGAAACTCTCGATTGTATTTTTTATTTAATCCATTGAATCCTTCAGCTCTAGGATTTGTTTAGTTTTTTTATATATCTGTATCGAATTTCTCATTCAAATCATGAATTGTTTTCTGATTTCATTGAATTATCTTTCTGTAATCTCTTATATCTCACTGAGCTTCCTTTAAATTATTATTTTGATTTCTTTTTCTGGCATTTTGTGTATTTCCTTATGATTGGATCTGTTACTGGAGAATTATTGTATTCCTCTGGAGGTGTCATGTTTCCTTGCCTTTCTATGTTTGATGTGTCTCTATGTTGATTTATACACCTCTGGTGGAATAGTAGCCTCTTCTAATTTTATGGAGTAGGTTTCATTTGGAAAGACTTGTTTATATAGATGTGTCTTGGGGTGTTGGTTCAGTGGGGTGCACTGGCTTTGGTTCTAGGTGAATGCAGTAGTGCAGTCTCCATGTAGTTTCTTCAGCTGTAAACCTGTGCTAGTGTATTTTCAAGTCTCTCAGTGGCCTAGACTGAGAGTTTGTGGAGGTAGTGTATAGCTTTGCTGGGGGTGAGTTCACTGGGCTGTTCTCAGGTCAGGGCACATGTGTGCACATGGTGGGTCAGCCAGTTTGGGGTCTTGCTCACTAGGATTGGGGCCATAGGGCTGTTACTCCAGCTGGGGGCATGGGCACACAATTGCTTATCTGGCCTGGGGCCATGCCTGCCAGGGGCAGCTTCTCAGGCTATTTCTAGGCCTTGATTGCAGGTGCAGGGCCTTGGGCATGCCAGGAGTGTGTCCACAGGGGTGTGGGCACCATGGGGCCTTTTTTAGGTCTTGGGCATGAGCCACTTTGCCTGCCTGGGGGTGTTTCAGTTGCTCGTTGGCTCAGAGACCTCTTCCTGCATGCGGGAAGGCATGCAGTGGTTTGTCTGGCTCAAGAATGGGTTCACCCTGGGTGGGACTGCTACACTGTTCCTCTAACTGGAAATGCGGGCAGTGGGGGTTGGTTTCCCTATTGTGCAGGACCAGAGCCATAGCTTATTCTGGACCAGGCTCTATGCACTGGGGTTGTGGTATTCATCCATTCATGTGGGCTTGGTGGAATGAAATAGAGCCCCAGTGCTGGAGAGGTGCAGTGGCTTTTGGCCCTCAGAGGAGGGTGTGTGATTCCAGAAGCAGCTCCAATCTCAAGATAGCACCGTGTTGCAGCAGTTTGGCTCACAGGGAGTGGGTGGGAGGTGGGGAGCGCATACCTTGTGCTCCTAACCTGGAACAGTGTAGCTCTGTGAATTCCTGGCAGCTCTCTAAACTGGGCTTAGGGCTTGAGAGGACTTTTAGGTTCTCCTGCAGTCAGGACTGTGGGTATTTATGGTGGCAATAGGGGTTGGTGGGGTTCTCCTGCTTGCCTTTGTCCCCTAAAGGGGAAGTCCCTCCTGCCTCCAGGACAGTCTGATCCAGGTGGGGGAGATGGGACTGCAGAGGCTAGGTGCCTCCATGTTGCCCTCCTGGGCTTCAGCACAGGTGCCTCCCCACTCCCCTGCTGTACTCCTGTGCTCTCACTTCTCTACTCCAGTCAATCTTAGCTGTTTATTTGTCATTTTGATCCTTTCTTATAGGGAGGACAAGTGCCAGGCACCTCTATTCAGCCATCTTGCTGACATCACCTCATTGTGGTTTTAGTATTGCATTTCCCTAATAGCTATTTCTTCACTTGTTTAATTTCAGCAATACTTGAAAGTTATCTTTGATTTTTCTTTCTTACCCTGCCCACCTATTCTGTGGCTGTACAAAATAGTCTTTAATTATCCCTCTCCTTTATTCTTTTTTTTTTTTTAAAGCTTTCTACCACAAAGTATTTTATTTTAGTTTTCTCTAGAACTAAAGGAAAAGGAGAACTTCAGGAGGCTGGAACAGTCCTTAAAACTCTTTTCCCCAATTTTATTCAGTATTGATTGATTGCTTGTTGCTATGGCAGTTATAGAAATTAGCATTCTCTACTTTTTTCACCTTGTCTCATGTCTTTTTTTTTTTTTTTTTTTTTTTTTTTGAGACAGGGTCTTGCTCTGTGGCCCAGGGTGGAGTGCAGTGTCATGATCATAGCTCACTATCAACCTGAAACTCTTGGGTTCAGGTGATCATCCTGCCTCAGCCTCCCAAGTAGCTTGGACTACATGTGCATGCCACTGGGCCCAGATAATTTTTAAATTTCTTTTAGAGACAGATTCTTGCTATGCTGCCAGGCTGGCCTCAAACTCCTGGGCTCAAGTGATCCTCCTGCCTCAGCCTTCCTCCTGAAATGCTGCAATTACGGGCATGAGCCACACTGCACCCAGGCCCGTGTCATTTTTGAGTTTTTTATGTTTTTTTTTATGTTTTTCAAAATTTCAAAATATTAAGGAGGCACAAATGTTTTTGTTATATGGATACATTGTATAATGCTGACGTCAGGGTTTTTAGTGTGTCCATCACCAGAATAGTGTTCATTGTACCTGATAGGTAAGTTTTTATCCCTCCTTCTCCTTTATTCTAATTCCTGTTGCATTATTTCTTCACTATTATTGATTATTAAAATAGCCTCCAAACTGCTTTCTCTGATACCATTTCCTTA
Organism: Indri indri; assembly: GCA_004363605.1. Classification (NCBI taxonomy): domain Eukaryota; kingdom Metazoa; phylum Chordata; class Mammalia; order Primates; family Indriidae; genus Indri; species Indri indri. The sequence continues at coordinate 295,339 of RJWJ010000042.1, forward strand.
GCAGATTTCAATTTACTTTCCACACTGCCATTGAAATGAATTTTCTGAAATACAGATGTGATCATGTCACTCTTTTGCTAAAAAGCTTTCTAAGGCTTCCATTGCCTTTAAGATAAAGTCTACAATTTGGACCCTGCTTGTTTTATACTATATGTTCTTGCCACTCTTTCCCTCACCATCCCATCTTTCTGTAACCACCCCGCCACACACACACACACACACACACACACACACACACACACACACACACACACACACACACTCACTCACTCCCAACACACTGCACATATCCTTAACTGTGGTCTACCCTCAATTATTTGAATACATGAAATCTTCCTTCGTCTGTGCCTTTGAACATTCTGTTACCTCTGTCTGGAATGTTCATTCGTATCTGTTTACAAACTCTTACTCATTCTTCAAGGTTAAGCACAAATAATACTACCTCTTGGAATCTTTCCCTGATTCTCAACAGTTAGCATTGTTTGTGCATGTGTGTAAATACAGTGACGTACGCATGTGTCTGTGAGAATATCAGGTTGAATCACATGAAATTGTCATCTGTTTATTTACATTGTGCAAAAAATATACAAACTGTCAAGATATGTCTCTTAATAAATATAATCTTGAATGTCATGGATGAAGTCACAGGTTAAGTTCCACACACAATTTAATAATTATTTTCATATTAGTAGACAGCATCATAGTTCCATAGTACAAATAAGATAATAAAGGATACTGATTTTTTTCACAAAAGCATCATTTTAAAATTCAAACACTGTAAGCTGAAACAATTTATGTGTGTACGTCAGGTATACCTCAGAGAGATTGCAGATTTGGTTCCAGAACACCACAACAGAGCAAATATCACAATAAAGCAAATATTGCAATAACGTGGGTCACACGAAGTTTTTGGTTTCCCAATGTATATGAAAGTTGTGTTTATATTATACTGTAGTCTGTTAAGTATGCAATAGCATTTTGTCTAAAAAACAGTGTACGTATCTTGATTTTAAAATACTTTATTGCTAAAAAATGCTAAGGATCATCTGAGCCTTCAATGTGAGTTGGAGTCTTTTTGCTGGTGGAGGAGGGTCTTGCTTTGATGTTCATGCTGCTGACTGATCAGGGTGGTGGTTGCCAAATCTTGGGGTAACTGTGGCAGTTTCTTAAGACAACAATGAAGTTTGCACATCACCTTTCACGAAAGGAAGCATGTAGTGCGCAATGCTGTTTGATGGCATTTTACCCATGGTAGAACTTGTTTCCAAGTTGGAGTCAATCCTCTCAAACCCTGCTGATGCTTTATCAACTAGGCTTATGTAATATTCTAAATTCTTTGTTGTCATTTCAACAATGTTAATAGCATCTTCACCAGGCATAGATTTTATCTCAACAAACTACTTTTTTTTTTGGCTCATCCATAAAAACAACTTGTCATTCATAAACATTTTATCATGAGATTGAAGCAATTCAGTTACATCTTCAGGCTCCACTTCTAATTCTGGTTCTTTTGATATTTCCACCATGCCTACAGTTACTTCCTTCACTGAAGTCTTGAACCCCTCAAAGCCATCTATAAGAGTTGAAATCAACTTCTTCTAAACTCCTGTTAATGTTGATATTTTGACCTCTTCCTTATGATAATTCTTAATGAAATCTAAAATAGTGAATTCTCTCCAGGAGGTTTTCAATTTATTTTTCCCAGCTCCATTAGAGGAATCACTAATCTATGGCAACTCTAGCCTTACAAACTGTGTTTCTTAAATAATAAGACTTGAATGTCAAAACTACTCCTTGATCCATGGGCTGCAGAATGGATGTGGTGTTAGCAGGCGTGAAAACAGCATTCATCTCCTTGTACATCTCCATCAGAGCTCTTGGGTGACCAGGTGCATTGTTAATGAGTAGTAATATTTTGAAAGGAATCTTTTTTTATGAGCAGCAAGGCTCAACACTGGATTTAAAATATTCAGTAAACTGCTGTTAGTAGATGTGCTGTCATCTGGGCTTTGTTGTTCTGTTTATAGAGCACAAGCAGAATAGATTTAGTGTAACTCTTAAGGGCCCTAGGATTTTCAAAATGGTAAATGAGCACTGGCTTCAACTTAAAGTCACCAGCTGCATTAACCCCTAACAAGACAGCCAGGCTGTCCTTTGAAGCTTTGAAGCCAGATACTGACTTTTTTCCAGCTATGAAAGTCCTAGATAGCATCTAGGGCTGTTTTGTCTACATTGAAAATCTGTTGTTTAGAGTAGCTTTCTTCATCAATGATCTTAGCTAGATCTTCTAGATAACTTGCTTCAGCTTCTACATCGGTACTTGCTGCTTCACCTTGTGCATTTATGTTAGAGACGGCTTCTTTCCTTAAACCTCTTGAATCAAGCTCTGCTAGCTTGCAGCTTTTCTTCTACAGCTTACTTACCTGTCTCAGGCTTCACAGAATTGACAAGAATTAGGGCCTTGCTCTTAATTAGGCTTTGGCTTAAGGGAATGTTGTGGCTGATTTGACCTTCTACTCAGATTACTAAAACTTTCTCCATATCAACAATAAGGCTATTTTGCTTTCTTATCATTCATGTGTTCACTGGAGTAGCACTTTTAATCTTCAAGTACTTTTCCTTTGTATTCACAACTTGCCTAACTGTTTGGCATAAGGAGCCTAGCTTTTAGCCTATCTTAGCTTTCGATATGCCTTCCTCACTAAGCTTAATCATTTCTAACTTTTGATTTAAAGTGAGAGACCATGTCACTCTTCCTTTCACTTGACCATTTAGAGGCCATCGTAGGGTTGTTCATTGGCCTAATTTCAGTATTGTTGTGTCTCAGGGAATAGGGATGCCCAAGGAGAAGGGAGATGGGGGAACAGCCAGTCAGTGAAGCATTGAGAATACACACAACATTTATTATTAAGTTCGCTGTCTTATATGGGCATGGTTCATGGTGTCCTAAAACAATTAGAATAGTAACATCAGAGATCACTGGTCATAAGTCACCAGATATAATTATAACGAATAAGTCTGAAATATTGCAAGAATTACCAAAACATGATACAGAGACAGAAATTGAGCACATGCTGTTGGAAAAATGGTGCTGATAGACTTGTGCAATGCAGGGTTGTCACAAACCTTCAACTTACTAAAAAAGAAAAGAAAAGAAAAGAAAAAACTCACAATATTCATGAAGCACAGTAAAGTGAAGCACAATTAGATGAGGTATGGCTGTATAATGGTTATGGCTATGTACAAATTGCCTTTGAATGTGGGAGATTATATGTAATAATGAAGACAGTTCTTTTGATAGTGTATGATTATGAGTTTATTTTCTTAAAAGAACAAAACAAATGTATTAGTTTTTATGTTTTATATTAATCAAATAGTAATGTCTGAATTGTAGTTTTGGAAAAGATTAAATGCTTGGCATGCTTTAGATAATTATTATGATGAAAAGCGTACTTTATTTAAATTAAATTATAGTTTTAGTCAATATTTTTAAATCATTTATGATTTTTAAAATTTAACTCTCCTTAATGCATGTATATAATAGCTTTGCCATAGTATTCAGGTAGTTATATTATCATCAGTACTAGTCAAATTAGTCAAGTTCATTGATTATATTCATTTTAAATTGAACATGGTGTTATAAATTCTATTATAGCTATTACGTTCTTTCAGTTTTATAAGTTCAAGTATTATATTTATAAATTTTGTGATTTGTAAGAAAACACAAACCATATAAAACACAAATTTTAAAAATTCTTTTAAAAAATCCTGTGGAATAGTTATCTATTAGCTCCACATTAAATTCCTTTTCTCCCAAACTTACACAACACTCTTGGATTATTCAGACAAGCATAGATAAGTAAGTCTAAAGAATGTGGCTTATTTCATAATGTTAAAACTTGGACAGTGATTTGGGAGTGCAGCTTAGTACAAATCCTTTTCTAAATAAAATTCTGCTCCATTTGCAACTCTGAACATGCAGACTGAAGGGGTGGTTCCCTCGGCCAGTGCCTGACCTCTGTGCACACCTTGGTTGATCTTGACCTCACCCACACTGCACACCGCAGCCATATAAATCAGATTTTTGACATGTCGTAAAATGCAAGTCACAGCTGCTGTAGTCTGCAGTATTCAAAAACTTTTGAAACACTGCATTTCCAACTAAACTTATTTTTTGTGTGAATTTAAGTTTTTATTGAGGGTAAGTCCTATTTGTTTGGAAAAAAGAAACTCAGAATGAGCCGGTGATTATCTGAAATCAAATGGATAATATCTTTTTTTCTTTCTTTCTCTTCCTTCCCTCCCCCTTGTCTCTTCCCCTCTCTCTCTGTTTGTCTGTGTAAAACAGAGCGATTGGCTTTGGGAGAAGACCTTGACATTACACCTGTGTTAATGGGAAGTTGTAGATTGAGATTTCTGTTACAAAGTCTTTGAGCTTAGGTCAGGAGTAGGTGGCCTTTAACGAACAGAATTGAGAGCTTGTGATCATAATGTAAGTATAAATGCTTCATCTCTCCAAATACGTTTTAATTCCTTTCTATTATAGCAAATGACTTTACACATAACTGTCTCATTAGCTACTTTGCTTTGCCAGATACCAGACATTTTTTAAAAGAAAGGCATGTGTAGACTGGTAAATGTAATGTGTAATCTATAGGAAACTTAAAAGTGCTTTTATAAAAGGTTTTAAAGGTTCTATAGAAATGTAAAAATTTTAAATGCTGTTAAAGATTTTTCTATAGTATTTGGCTATTTTCAATAAATTGGAAAATGGGAAGTTACTGATTGTACTTAAAAGTCAGATTTTATAAATAGGATTTATGAAAAAGTAAAAAGTCAATTGAGGTCATTCAGTTTCATTTACTACCTCAGATCCTTCATATAAAATCTCTTAGTACACTACTATATTAATAATGTTTACTAAAGGTAAAGCTTATTAGACTTTTCTGCAGAGAGATATTTAAGATTAAATTACATTCATTATTCAGGCAATGATTTATATTTAGTGCATTTATACTATTTAATGTTGATCTTTTAGTTTTATCTGTTCAGATTTTTTATTGATATGTAGTAAGTATCTAAAAAAATGAGGTGTAACTAAATTTCTTCTGGTATGTAATGTCTTAATTATTCTCAAAATTTAAGAGTATTGCTATTAGAATATTTGACATTTTATAATATCCTCAAAAGAAGATAATTTTTCCTAAGTTATTAATTTTAAACTGTTTTAGGTGCTGTTTTTCGACCCTAATTTTTGACCAAGAATGAAACTATTTAAAAATTAAGATGCCAACAGGTAATTTCTTGTAAGTTTATACTTTTGTCAATGTGTGTAACATAACAATAGAACAACCACAAAAATTGTATATTAGCACAAGGCTTTATTGTTTCCATCTAACATCATTCCAGAATATGAAATATTTTGGTTTGAAAGCCCTTCCTTTATAACATAAAAAAACTATTTTATTTTAGACTTACGTGTTTTATTGGTTTTTATAAACTGACAAATTCTAGCTTATTCTACATCTGAAATCAGCTTCTCAAATAATAAATAAATGAAATCAGTGGTGGGGCATTGTGGCTTACACCTGTAATACCAGCACTTTGGGAGGCTGAGGTGGGAGGATCACTGGAGGCTAAGAATTCTAGACCAGCCTGGGCAACATGGCGAGACCTTGTCTCTACAAAAAATTATTTAAAAAATTAGTCAGGTGTAGTGGTGTGGGCCTGTAGTCCCAACTACCAGGGAGGCTGAGGCAGGAGGATTGCTGAGCCCGGGAGTTCGATGTTACAGTGAGCTATGATCACGCCACTGCACTCCAGCCTGGACAACAGAGTGAGACCAAGGAATCGGCCAGAGTAAAAATAGACTCAGTTATAGTCATTCAGGTTAGATGAGTTTGCTTTGCTGATAAAATACCAAATGTTGAGAGATATCTGGTTATAATCCGGTTAAAAACAAAGACATTAATTTTTAACAGTGATAGTTACATTGCACCCTTAATGGAAAACCATATGCGATGGCTCTCATGATGCTGATGTAATGAAATGTTGATTGAGATTTTATTTGTTAGCGAAATCATTCCTGGAAATGTGTATAATCTTATTAAAAGTTTTTTGATTATAATGAAGCATGGCATTGTGTAAAAAAGAAATAAATCTTTAAAAATTAGTTTTGGTTAGTTTACTTTCTCCTTTACTAGTTAAATTCTCTTTAGTTCTGTTTTCCTCTTTACATTTTTTTATTTTTATATTTAATAATGTGATGTTGAAGTAGGTTTTTCTCAATCTAAAGTAAAAAAGTTTTAAAATTTCTAATTCTAATTATGAAGACATCTGACTCATAACAATTGTATCTTAATGGCTATTGACATCTTAGTGGCAAATAAGTGCTAGACAATTTTTAAAAAATTTTTTGTTTAAATGCCAAATTGGAGGCCTAATGGGAGTAATGTCATTTTCTTTTTCACGTTAGGTGATTCTGGGTCATTTTCTAGACAGAAACAATCAGGAACTAACAATGTGTAATTTTAAAGCAAAATAATCCCCCCTTTAAGGCTAAAAGATAAAGTATTCAGCTGTTTTCTCATAAATTAGTAATATAATGACTCAATGAATTCTTCTATTATTATTTCTAATTTTTTTCTATACAGTAACTTTGGTGGCCAGGAGTCAAAGGAAAGGGATTTTTTTTTTTTTTTTTTTTTTTTTAAGATAACTGGGTCAGAGTGAGGCTGGAAGGGAGGAGAGGTACCAAGGGAGAAAAGGAAGGCAAAGAGATAAAAGAAAGATAAAGGAAAGGTCAAAGATAAAGAAGGAAGGTGAGGATGGAGAAAGAGGAGGAAGAGAAAAGAAGCAAGAGATAAATGGCAGTTTATTTTCTTAATATTCTGAAACATTTGGATGTATGGCTTAGGTTTATAATTTTACTTTAGAACTTTAGATATTTCTTTACAGTTAGTAGTTGTTACCTAAAATCACCTTGCAAACCAAAACTGTATACGATTATTTTTGGCTTTCACATTAAGACTGTCACATAGAAATATTTAAAGATAATTTTGGAAATAAAAATTTATTTCAGCCATCTAAATCTTTTTTCCACCACAGTTTCAAATTTTGATACATTTGGGACCCAATAGGAAAAATAAGAATCAAAATAAAACCTTGGGACAGAGAAGCTCTAAGTAATAATGCAGAATCTTTGTACTGAATAAGAAAGGTCCTATTTATTCTAAGATCCTAATCACCTTTTAATCTGACTAATATAGATATTCCTTATTTCTATTATATAGCTTCTAAATCCATTATAATTAGTGGCCATATCTTTAGGATGGATTAATTTTTCCCTCAAAGGGATGGAAGTTCCTATCAAGTAAGGAATAAGATTAAGTCTTTCACTTTGAGAAAAATGTGAATTTTAGGATTGCTACTTCATTCTAAGATAGTTATTCCCGTTCCTTGTTGCATTAGAAAAACTTTAATTGCCTTTCTCTATTTCATATATGTATGTGTTGTAGATCACGAAGAGCCATGCGGTCCCAGTCACAGGTCATTTTGCCTGAATGGGGGGATTTGTTATGTGATACCTACTATTCCCAGCCCATTTTGTAGGTGAGTGAAATGGACTGGGGGGAGAGGGTAATTTTTTTTTTTATCATCTACTAACTTCTTTGAGAAATGATTAAAAAGTAAGCAAAAAATATAAGATGAAAAAGTGTTTTCGTATTTACATAGGGTAAAATTATGCTTTTAAAACAAACAAAAACAAAGTAGCAAATAAAAATGTCACTCATGAGGTATTTATTTTGAAAATGGGTAATAGTAGTTTCTGGCCTAGACAGATTTCTTAGAAATAATCCATTTCAGTGAGCTCTCTGATTTTAGCAACTTTGGGAAGACAGTCTATGTTTAACATTACTGGCAGAACAGCTAGAGAATTCACTAATGTCAAAAGCCCAACATGAGATATTTTGTTTTGAGTTTAGAATACATAAATACATGATAACTGAGTTGGTACCAAAACTTAAACTTTATATGTTAAAAAGAAAATGAAGAGTTAAGTTTTTCTAATGGTAGTAGCAAATAAAAAAGAAGGGTCTCTTAGCCACTCTTGTTTTAAAATAATATAATTCACTTTGGGAGTATGGATATAGCCAGTGATCAATAAAGACTTCAAAACAGTAATTGTATAGCTGGCTTCCTGTAAGTTTGGTTGAATAGGATTTAAGTGTATATAATAATCCTCTTTTAATACATGAGTTAGCAACATAGTACTGCCAATGAGGCCTGTAGACTTTGTGGAGCTAACAACTAAAGACCTCACGATATTTTGTAATGTATGTGAATTACTATTCTTTTGTTCTTTAACTGAAATGAGAGGTATACAATCTAAGTTTAAGATCTTGCTATGCAAAAGGATAGAAAGGTGAAATTCACAGGGAAAGTTAAAGATACTGGATTTAGTGTGAAGGAGAGGAGGCCAAGAGTAATAACCTCATAGTTATCGCAGGAAGGTTTTAGGGATTTGCTTATGAATAGTGCCTAGGCGTTTTTCCTTTCAAGCGAATATAGAAAGGGAAGGGGATGGAGAAACAAACTAACGATTACTTAACACCTACCCCTGTGCCTCAGCAATGTTCTTTTTGTTTCTTTTTAAATGTTTACTGAGATATAATTTATGTATGATAAACTACATTCATTTAAAGTGCACAATTGATTAATTTTGACAGACATTTATACCTGTGAAATTGCCACCACCACCACATCAAAATATGTTAGTAGAATATCTCCATTGCTCCCCCTAAATTTTGCTGCTGATCTTGTTCTTTGTTTACATTTTAAATTTTTTCTCAAAAACCTTAGAGAAAGGAGGCAGGGAGACCTTAGAAAATAGAAAAATAAGAAGAAAATGAGAAATTAAGTGACTTGTCAAAGGTCACATAGCCAGGAAGAAGGAAGACATGGCCTTTGAATACAACTCCCAAGTTTTGCTTAACCTTGTATTCATTCTGAATTTTTTCTATGGGGATATGGCGTTTATAAAATGAAACTAAAATGCTTGTCAGAAGAAGTACATTTAATGTTAACAATTTTCAAATATATATTTGCTTCATCCTAAAAATTTTATAGTTTGTTATTCGGTTTTAAGTTTTAAAGTTTTTCCATTATGACTTCTTTAAGCTATGGAGTTTTTTGTTATCCTTTTATATCTAATTTAATTGTATTGTGGTCAGAGTACTCAGTCCATCAAGCTGTATACTTAATATTTGTCTGTGTACTAAGTGTCTGTTATACTGCACTGCATAAGTTGAAAGAAAGAATTAGGAGTATTGGAATTTGGAGATTCATTAAAATGGAAGAAAACCTAGGTTGTCACCCTGCTTTTGTACCTTGGTTAGATGCATTTTTAGTATATTTTCAAAAAGTTACCAATGAAAGACGATGGCCAACTTTGCTGGTAACCCACATCAGGTTTAAAAATATGTCCTGTTTCTTCCTAATTTCAGACTTTAAGAGTAGTAAGTAAGGAGTAGTTGAAACTGTGCCTCATGGGTTTATAAGGGATAGAGAATGAAGCAAGGTTGCACATGTTGCACAATAGCAGGATATTCTGTGGGACTGGCACCTTCTACACAATGTGGATGGCGTACCCTGGAGTTGTTAAACACCTCAAGTGAAGCAGTTGAGGGAGGAACCAAAAGGAGACTGAGAGAAAAGGAAGGAACACAGTGACTGAAGGTTCAGTGAAGGTGAATGGCCAGATATATTTTAAATCATATTTTATAGAAATAATAGCTTTCCAGTGCTTTTAGGACCTCATTTTAAATCTAGCCCTGTAGGCTATAATAACAATATTTAAGGATGCAAGAAGAAAAGCCCCTTCTTACAGTGTTCCTCCAGTGCCCTTTACTGACAAGGCCTAACATTGTGCAAACTGGTAAAGGAGAAATGTAGGTTGAAGCCACAGTTTCACAAAACTAGGTCAAGGAAGGGTAGATTTAGAGGTGAGAGGTGATAAAGTGCTAAGTGGCATAGTCTACTCCTTTGGCTACTCACCTTCTGTATGTACCTTCTACACATTCGAACTTACATGCAATAAAAAAAATTCTTGCACTTACCCAAATGAAGGAGCATCCAGTGCCAAAAGTCATTGTTTTCATAGATAGTAATATTAATTATTCCTCAAACTTCATTGTGATGTGGCTGAATATACTATTGCATAAAGACTAATTACTAAGGTTAACGTTCAGTAATAGCAAGAAGAAGAAAGAAATGGTTAACATCCAAATGAAGACATACACATAATAAGCAAAGAAAATACGTATTGCAGTCCTTTTTGTAAATAATTGGTCATGAGACTATAGATGGTATCTATGGCCTCTTCTGCTACTACCAGTTCCATATTTCCCTTGTCTCAGTCATAACCTTAGTAGCTTTCTTACTTGATAGAGAGACCCAAACCTTCCTTCCTGAGAGATGTGAGTCCTCAATATTCCTGCTGCTTTTTGGTTGCTATAATTTGCAATTAACCTGTACTGTTGGGTGTAGACATATTGACAGCATTAAGAGGCCCAAAGAATTCCTGGGTTCAGGTATAGTCTTCCTTTCCCCTGTTATGTAAGAGTAACCCAATTTCCTCTTGGTAATTGGGATCAACCACTCAAGCCAATAGAGGAACTCACTCTTCTTACTTTTGGTTTAGTGGCATGAAGAGCCCAAAATTACCAGGCAGGAGTCTTATCTCTCAGTTTATTGTTTTATTCCCTGATGGAATCATTCTCCCCTTGGGGTCTATGATCTCTGTACTCTACAGGTATGGAGAGCAAAATTGTTGATGAGAATTAAAAATTCAGCAAATGGGTTATTAGGTATAGTAGTGACTGAAGCCACTACCATTCCACCTCTTAATTCCCTGACTCATGTATTCTGACTATGTAGGAGACAGCACCGTGAGATGATCTCTGATTCAAAGCACATATTGCATCCTACACGACAGAGCTCCATCCTTTCACGGTGTTTTCTCCCAACTGGCATCAGGTCCATGTTGTTGAGCTCATTCATATCCTCCCTCTGCCACCATGGTCACTTTGTTACTGGACCCATTGAGCAAGCACTAGGGCAGCTGAAGAGAGAGGGTGACAGAAAAAGTGTTATTTTGGTTGCTAATCATACATAACCTAGTTAGTAAGAACTTCCTCTGCAGCGAAAGTCTTTTGTTGGGCAATCACCATGGGCACAGATATCGTCACAGTCTGTGCCCATTCCTAAACATCCATCCACCTACTTCTTCCCCAGGTTTCCTTGTCATCAGTCTTCTAATCTTGTTATTACTACCCCTGACCATCCAGCCAAATTGTTAACAACTGTCCTTAGATCTGTATGTATCTGTAGAGCAACTGCCCATAGATCCATATTTCTGTCCATCTCTCCAGATAAAGTAGACAATATACTGCTCAAAGTTCTTCCCACTGGGAGGATTTTCTTTCATTAGTTGCTCATTAGGGTCACCGCTGAGTAGGGCTGTGATGATATAGCTGTCCACTTTCAGGTGGTGTAAGCATATTACACAGATCCTCTCATGAACTGGGCTTGAACAGTTTCTTCCTTAGTTGGTCATAAGGAACTCCCCAGGAAGCTGTAGGCATAGATCGAGTGAAAAGAGGTAATGCAACAGAAGTCAGAGTCTGAACTACCTGCTCCTGTAGCTTATACCTTCTAGACTTGTCTGTACTTGATCTTATAGGCCATTTCCATTTGACAGTGTGCATACTCAAAACTTACAGCTAGTTGAGTCAAACAGCACCCGGTTCACAATGGGAAGCTCAGGTCGCATGGTCTTCTGATGCCCCATGTGGTATCACCCATGGTTATATGTGGTCTACAAAGGAAAGTAACTACAGAGCTTTTCGAAGATATAGGTGATGCCCTCACTAATATATTTACAAATGCCATAGTGACAGGAGTGCCTTCTAGGTCTTCTTTGGAGATGATGCGATAAGGTGGACATGCAGATAACACATGACAGATCCACTCCAGCATTCCTATAGCCCTAAGCCCTTATGTTCCCTCCTCCATGGCACCAGTCCCCAACCTTTTTGGCACCAGGGGCTGGTTTCATGGAAGACAATTTTTCCATGGCTGGCAGGAGGCAGAGCTCAGTCGGTGATGCAAGTGATGGGGAGCACCTGTAAATACAGATGAAGCTTCTCTTGCTTGCCACTCGCCTCCTGCTGTGTGGCCTGGTTCCTAACAGGCCATGGACCAGTACCGGTCCGTAGCCTAGGGATTGGGGACTGCAGCTCTATCGCATTCCATGGAAGCTGCAGCATTTCAGTCTCATTAAATATAGGCCACTGAATCCAAGTTTCAGTCAACCAAATAAGTAACTTGCTTAAACAGCAGGAAATGACTCTAACAAATTAAATCCAGACTCTCCAGTAAGTGTACCTAAATCCATAAATTTGTCTTTACTTGGTCTAACACCTGTAGAACCTACTCCAGCACATATCCCCAGGATAGACACACACATACACACACACACACACACACACACACACACACATATACACACAATTATGTAACTCTTTTGGTGTGTAAGCTATGTAAGCTGTCTCCTCTTGGGTCCTAGTGTGTATATTACTCCTGAAGCATACTAATATAGTTGACCCTAGTTATTGATCTAGTGTGGTTTTAGTGAGTTTTGAGGAGGATGAGTGTCCCCTTGTGAGGCATTTGCTCCAGGTTAGGTTATCATAAGATTTTTAAGCAAAGAAAAGCTAATTTCCTCAGACACAGGAAGTCCAGTACGGTACCATAGTAGTCAAGTGCTCCCAAGGTACTTGCTCCAGTCGGCACTTCATCACAATTAATTGTTATGCCACTACATGCCGTGGATTAATAGCATCCTGTTTCCTGTTGTCAAAGAGTTTATTTCTGCACTTAAGCCTTAGGGCATGACCAAATCAGTCCGCAAATCTTTTTTAATTTGTTTTTTTTAATTTGTTCTAATTTGTTTTTATTTAGAGATAGGGTCTCACTATATTCCCCAGTCTGGCCTCAAACTCCTGGGCTCAAGCAAATCCTCCCACCTCAGCCTCCCAAGCACCTGGGACTATAGGAGTTCATCACCACAGCCCAAATCTTATTTTTGAGAGTCTATCTTGTGACATCACTCCCAGAAACAATTGTTTCAGTCACTTCCAGTGAAGAGACAGAATCCAAAACAGTAATTTTCATAGGGAATATTTAATGCAAATAATCATTAAGTTTGTAAAAAGAGATTAGCTACTTTTAGAGTTTACTGAAGGCTATAGTAAAACCTAAAGAATGTACAGGAATAACAGATGAAGAGGGTAGCCACATACTTAGAATACCTTGCCCATCTTCCCATGTTGAGCTTCAGACCTTATTGAAGAGAGTGAGGCTATGGCTTACGGGATGGGGAGCCAGTTTGCTGAGGTGCCTTAGGCCAGAGCTGATGAGCAGGAAACCACTCCCTAGGTTGCCAAAAAAACTTGGGAAGCTCCCTGGTGCAATGCCACTGAGACCGATATGCTAGTCAGTCTCCCATGTAAAGCCACTCACTGGCTGCCACATCTTAAGAGCCAAATAAATACACCAAAGCCAAAAAACTAAACACCTTCCTTTTTTCTGAAGCCTGAACTTTTGCATTAGATTTTCAGCAAAACTAGATGAAAATCTCCAGTGCCTTTTACTGACAAGGTCTAAGATTGTGCTAGCTGGCAAAGGAGAAATGTTTACAGGATCTAGTTGCAGTATTACAAAGCAGGGCAAAGAAGAGTGCATTTGGAGCTGAGGAAATAAACCTATAACTGGCATATTTTCTTCTTAATGTCTGTATGATCTGTAATTATATCCCCTCTCTCATTTCTGTAATTGATAATATATGTCTTCTCATCAGCAGTTTGGCTAGAGGTTTATACATTTTATTCTCAAAGAGCCTGCTTTTGGTTTCACTGATATTTCTTTTTTGTGTTTCTGTTTTCTATTTCATTGATAATTAATCTTTATTTCCTTTATTTCCTAATTTGCATTTAATTTAGCCTTTTATTCAAATTTTTTAAGGTAAAAGCTTAGGTCATTGATTTGAGATCTTTTCTCCTTCCTTAAGCATTTAGTGCTATAAAATTTTCTTAAAATCACTATTTTATTTGTATCCTATAATTTTTGATATGTTGTGCTTTCGTATTCATTCAGTTACACTTTCTAATTTCCCTTTTGATTTCTTTGATTCATAGGTTATTCAGAAGTATGTTGTTTGGTTTCCAAAGATTTGGGGATTTTTCCAGATATCTTTATATTATTAATTTTTTTCTATTTAAAATACATATAAAATTTACAATCTTAACCATTTTTAAATGCACAGTTCACTAGTATTGAATACATTCATAATGTTGTGCAACCATCACCGTCATCTATCTCCATAACTCTTTTCATCTTGTAAAACTGAAACTCAATTCCCATTAAACAATAAATCCCCAGTCCTCCTCCCCAAAGCCTCTGGCAACCACCATTCTACTTTGTGTCTCTATGATTTTGTCTACTGTAGGTATCTCATGTAAGTGGAATCATACAGTATATTTTTATGAGTGACTTACTTAGCATAATGTCCTCAAGATGTATTTTGTCGCATATGCCAGAATTTCCTTCTTTTTTAAGGCCAAATACATTCAATTGTATGTATCTTACCACATTTTGCTTATCCATTCACTCATGGATGGACATTTAAGTTGCTTCCACGTTTTGCTATCATGAATAATGCAGCTATGAACATCTTATATAAATATGTCTTTGAGATCCTGCTTTCAATTCTTTAGAGTATATACCCAGAAGTAGAATTGCTGGTTGCATTTGATAATTCTATTTTTTTTTTTTTTTTTTTGAGACAGAGTCTCACTTTTGTTGCCCTGGCTAGAGTGAGTGCCGTGGCATCAGCCTCGCTCACAGCAACCTCAAACTCCTGGGCTCAAGGGATCCTCCTGCCTCAGCCTCCCAGGTAGCTAGGACTACAGGCACGCGCCAGCATGCCCAGCTAATTTTTTCTATATAGTTTTAGTTGTCTGATTAATTTCTTTCTAATTTTAGTAGAGACGGGGTCTCGTTCTTGCTCAGGCTGATCTCGAACTCCTGAGCTTAAACAATCCACCCGCCTCGGCCTCCCAGAGTGCTAGGATTACAGGCGTGAGCCACCGCGCCTGGCCCGATAATTCTATTTTTAATTTTTTGAGGAACTGCAATACTATTTTTTATAGAAGCGTACCATTTTACATTCCCAACAACAGTGCACATGGGTTCCCTTTCTCCACCGTCTCGCCAATGCTCCTTATTTTCTGTTTTTTTTAAACATGTAATAGCCATCCAAATGGGTATTAGGTGGTATCTCATTGTATTAATAGTTTTGATTTGCATTTCTCTAATGAGTAGTGATGTTCAGACTCTTTTCATGTGCTTATTAGCCATTTGTATATCTTTTTTGTAGAAATGTCTATTCAAATCCTTTGCTCACTTTTTTTTTATTTCAGCATACTATGGGGGTACAGATGTTTAGGTTACGTATGTTGCCCTTGCCTCCCCTCCCCCGCCCAGTCCGAATTTCAAGTGTGTCCATCCCTCGGATGGTGTGCATTGCACTCTTTGTGTATGCATATACCCGTCCCCTCCTCCTCCCTTCCCCCTCCCCCCTGCCTGACATCCAATAGATGTTATTCTTATATGTGCACTTATATGTTGATCAGTTAATACCAATTTGTTGGTGAGTACCTGTGGTGCTTGTTTTTCCATTCTTGGGATACTTCACTTAGTAGAATGCATTCCAGCTCTATCCAGGAGAATACAAGAGGTGCTATATCACCATTGTTTCTTAAAGCTGAATAGTACTCCATGGTTTACGTATACTACATTTTATTAATCCACTCATGTATTGATGGACACTTCGGTTTCCACATCTTTGCAATTGTGAATTGTGCTGCTATAAACATTTGGGGGCAGGTGTCTTTTTTACAGAGTACCATTTGTTCTTTTGGGTAGATGCCCAGTAATGGGATTGCTGGATCAAATGGTAATTCTACTTGTATCTCTTTAGGGTATCTCCATATAGCTTTCCACAGTGGTTTCACTAGTTTTCACTCACCAGCAGTGTATGAGTGTTCCTATGTCTCCACATCCACACCAACATTTATTGTTTTGGGACTTTTTGATAAAGGCCAGTCTCACTGGAGATAAGTGATATCTCATTGTCGTTTTGATTTGCATTTCCCTGATGATTAGAGATGTAGAGCGTTTTTTCATGTTTTTCGGCCATTATTCTGTCTTCTTTTGAAAAGTTTCTGTTCATGTCCTTTGCCCACTTTTTGATAGGGTTCTTTGATTTTTTCTTGTTGATTTTCCTGAGTTCTAAGTAGATTCTAGTTATCAGCCCTTTATTGGATTTGTAGCACGCAAAAATTTTCTCCCATTCTATAGGTTGTCTGTTTGCTCTCGTGACAGTTTCTTTGGTTGTGCAGAAGCTTTTTAATTTGATCAGGTCCCATTTATTTATTTTGGTTGTTGCTGTGATTGCCTTTGGGGTCTTCTTCATCAATTCTTTGCCTAGGCCAATGTCTAGAAGAGTATTTCCAACATTTTCCTCTAGAATTCTAATAGTTTCACTCCTTAGGTTTAAATCTGTTACCTAGCATGAGCTGATTTTTGTGAGAGGTGAAAGGTGTGGATCCTGATTCTGTCTTCTACATGTGGCTATCCAGTTTTCCCAGCACCATTTATTGAATAAGGATTCTGGGTTCTCAGTCTGTTCCACCGGTCAATGGCTCTATTTTTGTGCCAGTACCAAGCTGTTTTGATTACTACAGCCTTATAATAAAGTTTGAAGTCTGGTAAGCTGATACCTCCCATTTTGTTTTTATTGCCTAGAATTGTTTTCGCTATGCGGGGTCTTCTCTGGTTCCATACGAAGCATAAAATTAATTTTTCTACATCTGTGAAGAATGATGTTGGTATTTTAATAGGGATTGCATTGAATCTGTAGATCACTTTGGATAGTATAGACATTTTAACAATGTTGATTCTGCCGACCCATGAGCATGGTATGGTTTTCCACCTGTTTACATCCTCTGCTATTTCCTTCCTCAATGTTTCATAGTTCTCCCTGTAGAGGTCTTTTACCTCCTTAGTTGAATGTATTCCTAAGTACTTTATTTTCTTTGTTGCTATTGTGAAGGGAATCGAGTCTTTGACTTGGTTCTCGGTATGACTGCTATTAGCGTATATGAAAGCCTCTGATTTGCGTTTATTGATTTTATATCCTGAGACTTTACTGAATTCATTTATCAATTCCAGGAGCCTCTTGGTTGAATCCATGGGGTTTTCTAGATATAATATGATGTCATCAGCAAATAGTGAGAGTTTGATCTCTTCTGTTCCCATTTGTATGCCTTTAATTCCACTCTTCTTGCCTGATTGCTGTGGCCAGGACTTCCAGCATTATGTTGAATAGAAGTGGAGATAGTGGGCAACCTTGTCTGGTTCCAGTTGTAAGTGGGAATGCTTTCAGTTTTTCCCCATTCAGTATAATGTTGGCTGTGGGTTTGTCATAAATGGCTTGTATCATTTTTAGGCAAGCCCCATCTATGCCTATTTTGTTAAGCGTTCTTATCATAAAAGGGTGTTGAATTTTGTCAAATGCTTTTTCTGCGTCTATTGAGAGAATCATGGTTTTTGTTTTTGCTTCTGTTTATGTGGTGAATTACGTTTATAGATTTGTGTATGTTGAACCATCCCTGCATCTCTGGGATGAAGCCCACTTGGTCATGATGGATTATTTTCTTAATAAGCACCTGGATTCGGTTAGCTAGAATTTTGTTGAGAATTTCTGCATCCATATTCATAAGGGATATTGGTCTGTAGTTTTCCTTTTTTGTTGCGTCCTTTCCTGGTTTTGGTATCAGGGTTATGTTGGCTTCATAAAATGTGTTGGGGAGGAATCCATCCTTCTCAATGTTGTGGAATAATTTCTGCAGGATAAGCACCAGTTCTTCTTTGCAGGTGTGGTAAAATTCGAGTGTGAAACCATCTGGTCCGGGACTTTTCTTTTTTGGAATGTTTTTTATTGCTGTTTCAATTTCAGTCCTTGATATTGGTCTGTTGAGGAATTCTATTTCTTCCTGGTTGAGCCTAGGGAGGCTGTGTGTTTCTAAAAATTTGTCCATTTCCTCCACATTTTCCAGTTTGTGTGCATAAAGGTTTTTGTAATATTCATAAATTGTATCTTGAATCTCCATGGCATCAGTTGTAACTTCTCCTTTTTTGTTCCTGATGGAGCTTATCAGAGATTTTTCTTTTCTGTTTTTCGTTAGTTTAGCCGAAAGCGTGTCAATTTTGTTTATTTTTTCAAAGAACCAACTTTTTGTTTTATTAATCTTCCGTATAGTTTCCCTGTTGTCAATTTCATTTAGTTCTGATTTGATCTTATTAATTTCTCTTCTTCTGCTGGGTTTGGGGTTGGTTTGGGGTTGGTTCTTCTTCTTCCGGTTCTTTGAGTCAATTCATTAGATTGTCTATTTGTGATCTTTTTGATTTATGGATATAGGCATTTATGGAAATAAACTTTCCTCTCAGGACTGCTTTGGCCGTGTCGCACAGATTTTGATAGCTTGTGTCACCTTTGTCATCTAGTTCAAAGAATCTTTTGATTTCCATCTTTACTTCCTCGCTTATGAAGGAATCGTTCAGCAGAAGGTTGTTTAATTTCCATGACTTTGTGTAGAGATGAGAGTTTCTGTTGGGGTTGATTTCTATTTTTATTCCACTGTGATCTGAGAAGATGCATGGTATGATTTCTGTTTTTAAATTTTTTGAGACATGCTTTGTGTCCTAGAATATGGTCAGTCCTAGAGAATGTCCCATGAGCTGATGAGAAGAACATATATTCAGTGGTTTTTGGGTAAAATGTCCTGTCAATGGCAGTCAGGCCCATTTGTTCTAGAGTTCTGTTTAAGTCCATTATTTCTTTGTTAATTTTCTGTTTGGAGGGTCTGTCCTGTGCTGTCAGTATGGTGTTGAAGTCTCCGACTATTATGGTGTTGCTGTCTATCAATTTGTTCAGATCAAGTAGAGTTTGCTTTATGAATCTGGGTGCATGTAAGTTGGTGCATACATATTTAGAATTGTTATGTCTTCTTGTTGAACTGTACCCTTCACCATTATATAGTGATCCTCTTTGTCTTTCATTACTTTTGTTGATTTAAAAACTAAGTTATATGAGATCAAAACTGCCACACCAGCCTTCTTTTGGCTTCTGTTTGCTTGCAATATTGATTTCCACCCCTTTACCTTGAGTCTAAATGCATCCTTGCAGGTTAGATGTGTTTGCTGGAGACAGCAGATGCTTGGCTTGTTTTTTTTTTATCCATTCAGCCAGCCTATGTCTCTTGAGAGGGGAGTTCAAACCATTCACATTTATTGAGAGAACCGATAAGTGGGGTGAATTACTGTTCATTCTGTTTGGTTGCATTTTGTTGCTTTGTTTTCTCTCTTGAGCCATTGTGGAATCTAGCCTTTGATCTTTAACTTTCGAGTGGTTTTACATTTGAGAGTGTTTATTGTGCTGATCCTTGTGTAATTCTGTTTTGAGTACTTCTTGGAGAGCTGGTCTTGTCTTGGTGAATTCCCTCAGTCTTTGCTTATCTGAGAATGTCTTTATTTCTCCTTCATATGTGAAACTTAGTTTTGCAGGGTACAAGATTCTAGGCTGGGCATTATTCTGTTTCAAAAGAGTGAGAATGGTGCCCCAGTCTCTTCTTGCTTGTAGGGTTTCAGTTGAGAAATCTGGAGTTATTCTGATGGAGTTTCCTTTGTATGTTACTTGTTTCTTTCACCTTACTGCTCTTAGAAGGGCCTCTTTAGTGGCTGTTTTGGTCAATCTGATGACTACGTGACGTGGTGTCTTCCTATTTGCATTGAATCTCCCTGGGGTCTGTTGAGCTTCTTGTACCCGTATATCTAGATTTTTAGCAAGGCCTGGGAAATTCTCCTCTATTAATTCTTCAAATAGCTTATTCTGCCCTTGAGTGTTTTCTTCTTCACCTTCCAGAACCCCTATCACCCTCAGGTTAAGTTTTTTCACATAATCCCACATTTCTTGTAGGCTTATTTCTTTTCTCTTAATTTTCTGCTCGATCTCTGTGACTGACTTATTTAATTGGAAGGAGTTGTCTTCAGTCTCTGAGATTCTCTCTTCTGTTTGATCTACCCTGTTCTTGAGGCTTTCCACTGTGTTTTGTAGTTCCCTGAATACGTCCTTCATTTCCAGGAGATAGGTTTGATTTTTCTTTAATAGTTCAATTTCTATAGTGAATTTTCTTCCAAGTCCTGGATTTTTTTTTTGTGGTTTCTTCATGTTGTAATCCATTTTTTCTTGCATATCATTGAGTTTTCTTACAATCCATGTTTGAAATTCTTCTTCTGTCATTTTAGTGTTCTGAGTTTGGTTAATGTCAATTGCTGGGGAGCTGTTGTTCCTCTTTGGGGGTGTGCTTTCCGTTTGAGTCTTCATACTTCCAGAGTTCTTTCGCTGGTTCCTTCCCATCTGGATGAATTGTTCCTTCTTCCCTTTAGATTTTCGTTTCGGTAATGACGCGCTCTGTTTAGTCTCTGAGCCAGTAGGTGGTGTTTGTGGGTGAGATTTGACCACACCCTTTATGATGAATCAGTAGATGCAGTAAAAGGGTGTGCAGGATGACCTCCCTGTCAGTAGGTGGCACTTGCTGGGAGGAGCGAGCTGCAGTGCTGTTTTTGGGTCCTGTAGCTAGCTCTCGTTCCTCTAGAGAGGCTCTCTTGTGCCTCGGGTGGTGGGTGGGGCCCTGGAACTTCCAGGTGTGTCCTTATCCACCTCAGTGGCGGCAGGACCGGGAGTGAGTCTGGGTGGGGCTGGGTTGGGTAAGCCTGCCCTCAGGCTCCACAACTTCTGTTAGAAGGGGTCAAAGGTCTGTTCTTTGCTTCTATTCAAAGCTGCCGGGAGGGGCTGAAATGGCTCCACTCCGCTGAAAGTCTGGGCCTGGGCTTGGGGGGGTGGGACTGTCTGAGACCCGTACTCTGGAGCAGGTCTCGCTCCCCACTCCATCTTCCCCATCTCTGTGGCCTCTCCCAGGCCTCTTCCAGCAAGCGGGATCTCCCCTGGCTGTAACGTGGGCCAGGAGGTTCCCTCCCCAGGATCGCAGCCTGAGCTGGGTGCACAGCCCTCTTTTGGGAGGAGGGTTGCCACTCAGGCACGCTGATCTGCCCCTGAAGGTGCACACTCTTCAATAGGCTCTTTCACAGATCTCCCTTATGTGCCCTGGGGCAGTGTGATCGTGACCTGGGTGTACAGGGTCTGGTCTGCAGGCCTGTCCCCTGGGCCCTAGAGACCGATCCCTGACCCTGCCAGGGAGAGGGGTGCTGGTCTCGAATCACCTACAGGGTGCCCAAGGTGGATCAATTTCACTCCACCCTGGGATTGGCCCTGCTCTCCTGGAGTCCCCAGGCAAGCAGCACCTGGGAGGGCTGGCGGGTAGGGAGCTCACAGTTTGAGTACCCCTCAGCCCGCTGTAGGACCCCAAAAGGAGAGGTCCCGTTCCTTGGAGATGCCTCCGTGTGATGGCTAAATTATCTCTCTGGGCACCCACGGGTAGGGAAGGGGAAGGAGAGAATGGAGGGATATGACGTCTGCCGATAGGCTCGGGTCTGCGCCCGGGGAGGTGCCCTGAGGGAGCTGGGAGCCCGGCGCTGTGTCCGCAAGAGGCCACTGCTCACTGGCGGCAGCCATCTCGGCTGGTGTTGGTAGGTCTCTCCAACCGCTCAGGAGCCCACCAACAGTAGGACATGCAAGGGAGGGGAAGTTATCTGCTCCACCTACCCTTGTTGCTGGTTTCCAAGCCTCTCAGGGACTTTTCTCCTTCTAGTTCTCCTCTGCAACGTCTTCCCATGGAGTCTCCTGTAGTTTCAGGCACCCTTCCTTCCTACCCTCACCCGATCTATGTTTCTCTGCTAGTTTATTTTTTTCTCTCTCTTCTAGAATTTGTCTTTTTTGCAGAAACACTCTGACTGGTGGCTTTTCTCATCTGCCATCTTGGCTCCTCCCCTCACTTTTTAATTAGGTTGCTTTTTGTTGAATTTTAGGAGTTCTCTATATATTCTGAAAGTTAATCCTGAATCACGTATGATTTGCAAATATTTTCTCCCATTCTTTGGATTATCTTTTTACCCGGTTGGTATTATCTTGTGTTGCAAAAAATGTAAAAATTCTGACGAAGTCCAATTTGTCTAATTTTTCTTTTCCACAGGTGTCATATTCAAGAAAACATTGCCAAATTGAATTTCATGAAGATTTTTGCTTTATTTGCTTCTAAGAGTTTTATACTTTTAGGTCGTACATTTAGGTCTTTAATCCATTTTGAGTTGATTTTTGCATATGGTGTTAGGTAAGGATACAGCTTTATTGTTTTGCATGTAAATATCCAGTTTTACCAGCACCATTTGTTGAAAATACTGTCCTTTCTCCATTAAATAGTTGTGGCACTTTGTCAAAAATCATTTGATCATATATGTGATGATTTAGTTCTGGATTCTCTAATCTATTCCACTGGTGTGTAAGTTTGTTTTTGTGCTAGTACTACACTGTTTTAATTACTGTAGATTTGTAGTAAGTTTTAAAATCAAGAAGTACGAGTTCTCCATTTTCATTCTTCTGTTTCAAGATTGTTTTGGCTACTCAGGGTCCTCTGAGTTTCTTTAGGATGGGTTTTTCTATTTCTGGGGAAAAAAATTTAATTTCTTTCAGCAGTGTTTTGTAGTTCTCATTGTACAAGTTGTATACCTCCTCGATTAAGCTAATGTTTATGTATTCTTTTTGATGCTATCATAAATGGAATTGTTCTTATAATTCTCTTTTTGGATTGTTCATTGTTAGTGTGTAGAAATCCAACTGATTTTTGTGTGTCGACTTTGTATCCTGCTGCTTTGCTGAATTCCTTTATTGACTCTAACAGGTTTGGTTTTTCTTTTTGGTGGAATCTTTAGAGTCTTCTACATATAAGATCATATCACTTGCAAATAGATAGTTTTACTTCTTACTTTCCAACTTGGATGTCTTTTATTTCCTTTTCTTGTCTAATTGCTCTAGTTAGAACTTCCATGCTCTGTTAGACAGAAGTGATGAAAGTGGGAATACTTGTCTTGTTCCTGATCCTAGAGGAAAAGCTTTCAGTCTTTCACCATTGAGTATGATGTGCACTATGGATTTTTCATACATGGCTATTATTATGACTTAGTTTCCCTCTATTGTTAGTTTGAGTGTTTTTATCATGAAAGGTTATTGAATTTTGTCAAGTGCTTTGTCTGCATTGTTTAAGATTGTCATGTGTTTTTTCCATCTTCATTCTGTTAATGTGGTGTATTACATTCATCTAGTTCATATATTGAAATATCCTTACATTCTAGGAATGAATTCCACTTGGTCATGTATGTAATCCTTTTAATATGCCTCTGAATTCAGTTTATTAGTATTCATTTGAAGAAAAGAAAGGAGAGAGATCTAGAGCTGGAGAATTTAATGCCAGCAAAGGATGATTTGATGATTTTTTTTTTTTTTTTTTTGAGACAGAGTCTCACTCTCTTGCCTGGGGCGAGTGCCGTGGCGTCAGCCTAGCTCACAGCAACCTCAAACTCCCAGGGTTGAGCAATCCTACTGTCTCAGCCTCCCGAGTAGCTGGGACTACAGGCATGCGCCACCATGCCCGGCTAATTTTTTTTCTATATATTTTTAGCTGTCCAATTAATTTCTTTCTATTTTTAGTAGAGACAGGGTCTCGCTCTTGCTCAGGCTGGTTTCGAACTCCTGAGCTCAGAACGATCCGCCCGCCTCGGCCTCCCAGAGAGCTAGGATTACAGGCGTGAGCCACCACACCCGGCCTGATTTGATGATTTTGAATAGGAGTTTGGCTTAAAAATGTCAAAATAATGAGAGAAGCAACTTCTGCTAACCAAGAGGTAGCAGACTAGTTCTTGAATACCATTAAGAAAATCATTGAAAAAAAAGGATATTTGCCTACACAGGTTTTTAATGCAGAGGAAAGTGTCTTATTCTGGGGGAAAAAAAGCCACAAAGGACATTTATTAGTAAGGAAGAGAAGCGAGCACGAGGGTTTAAGGCAGGAAGGGATAGGCCAACTCTACCACTTTGTGCAAATGCAGTGAGGTTTACGATCAGGACTGCCTTTATCTATAAAGCTGCTAATCTCTGAGCCTTGAAGGGAAACGATAAACACCAGCTGCCAGTCTTTTGGTTGTACAACAAGAAGGCCTGGACTACAACACCGCTTTTTCTGGATTGGTTCCATTGATGCTCTATCTCTGAAGTTAGGGAGTATCTTGATGGCAAAGGACTGCCTTTTAAAGTTTTGATATTATACAATGCCCCTGACTACCCATGAGTTCAACACCAAAGGTGTGTGAATAATCCACTTGTCCCCAAACACAGCATCTCTAATTCAGCCTCTGGATCAGGGGGTCATAAGGACCTTTACGTCTCATTACACATGGTACTCTATGGAAAGGATTGTCAACGCTACGGAAGAGAAACCCAATAGAGAAAACATCCTGAAAGTCTGGAAGGATTACACCATTGAAGATGCCATCGTTGTGGAAAAAGCTGTGAAAGCCATCAAGCCCGAAACAATTCCGTTTGCAGAAAACTGTGTATGACTTCACAGGATTTACAGCAGAGCCAATTGAGGAAATCATGAAAGAGATTGTGGGTATGGCAAAAATCAGGGGGCAGGGGTGAAGCATTTCAAGATACGGATCTTGGAGAAATTCAAGAGCTAACGGACACCACACCAGAGGAATAAACAGAAGACAGCCTGATGGACACGAGTGCATCCAAACCAGTGCTAGACGATGAGGAAGAAGACACAGAAGAAGCAGAGCCAGAAAGCAAACTGACATTACACAATCTGGCAGAAGGGTTCTGAATATTCAAGACTGCTGGATGGACCCCTCTACGATATGGGCACTGAAACTGAAACAAAGGGTGGAAGGAGGACTGGTACCGCATAGAAACATTTTTAGAGAAATGAAAATTCAAAAAAGTTAGACAGAAATTATGATATTATTTCCATAAAGTTATACCAAGTATGCCTGCCTTTCCCGCCTCCTCCACTTCCACCTCTGCCACTCCTGAGACAGCAGCCGACTCCTCCTCCTCCTCAGCCTGCTCATCACGAAGATGACAAAGATGGAGACCTTTAAGGTGATCCACTTCCACTTAATGAAGAGTAAATATATTTATTCTGTTCCTTATGATTTTCTTAATGACATTTTCTTATCTCTAGTTTACTTTATCAAAAGAATATAGTATATAATACATGTAACATACAAAATATGTTAATTGATATTTATGTTATTGGTAAGGCTTCTGGTCAACAGTAGGCTATTAGTAGTTAAGTTTTGGGGGAGTTAAAAGTTATACATAAATTTTTGACTGCATGGGGTGGGGGTTGGTGCCCCTAATCCCCACATTTTTCAAGAGTCAACTATAGTTTTGTCTTTCAGATCTAAAATATCTCTTGTAGTTAGCATATAGTTACATCATGTATTTTTATCCATTTTGCTAATATCTGCCTTTTGATTAGAGAGTTTAATCCATTTACATTTAAAGTAAGTACTGATCAGGAGGAACTTCTACCATTTTGCTAGATGTTCTGTATATGCCTTATCACTTTTTTGTTTCTCATTTTCCATATTACTGGTTTTTGTGTTTAGTTGATTTTTTTGTAGTAAAATATTTAAATTCCTTTTTTTATTGCCTTTTGTGTATATTGTATAGCAATTTTCTTTCTAGTTACCATGGGGATTACATTTAATCTCTTAAAGTCTAATTGGAATTTATATCAGCTTAACTTTAATAACATACAAAAACTCTGCTCCTTTATTACTGTCCCTGCTTTTATTGATTGTCACAAAATTACATTTTTGTATATTATGTGTTACAAAACATAAACTGGTAATTCTTCTAAATACGTTAGTCTCTTAAATTATGTACAAGACAAAATTTGGAGTTACAAACCATTGTTACAATACTGCTAGTTTTTTAAATTGTCCATATATTTATCTTTATGGATATCTTTATTTCTTTGTGCTTTCGAGTTACTGTTTAATATCCTTTCGTTTCACCACGTAGGACTCCTTTGAGTGTTTCTTGCAGGGAAGGTCTAGTGATAACAAACTCCCTCAGCACTTGTGCGGCAGGTCTAGTGATAATGAACTCCCTCAGCTTTTGTTTATCTGGGAATGTCTTTTTAAAAAATCTCTTAGTTTTTGACTGGGCATGGTGGCTCACACCTGTAAATCCTAGCACTTTGGGATGCCTAGGTGGGAGGATTGCTTGAGGGCAGGGCTTAAGACCAGCCTGAGCAAGAGTGAGACCCCATCTCTACAAAAATGAATAAATAAATACATATATACATACATGCATACAAAAATTAGCTAGGCGTGGTGGTGCACACCTGTAGTCCCAGCTACTTCAGAGGCTGAGGCAGGAGGATTGATGTTTGAGGCTGATATGAGCTATGATGACACCATTCTACTCCAGCCTGGGTAACAGAATGAGACACTGCCTTAAAAAAAAAAAAACAAAAAACTCTTAGTTTTGAAGGACAGTTTTGTCAGATATAGGATTCTGGGTTGACAGTTTTAGTTTTTTTTCTTTTAACACTTTGAATTTATCAGCCTACTGCCTTCTGGCTTGTATTGTTTTTATGAGAAATATGCTTATAATCTTATTGAGGATACCTTATATGTGAGGAGTCACCTCTTTTGCTGCTTTCAGGGATTCTCTTTGGCTTTCAGAAGAGAAATTTTGATTATAATGTGTCTCAGTGTGGGTCTCTTACGGTTTATCGTACTTGGAATCTATTGAGCTTTTTAGATGTTTATATTCATGTCTTTTATCAAATTTGGGAAGTTTTCAACAGTTATTTCTTCAAATGTTCTCTTCACTCCTTTATTTCTTGTCCTTCTGGAACTCCCACGACAGGTATGTTCACCTTTTGATGGTATCCCACTGGTCCTTTAGGCTCTATTCATTTTTCTTCAATCTTTTTCCCTTCTGTTGCTCAGACTCAATAATTTCCATTACCTTATCTTCATCTATTTTAATATAGAATTTTAAAGTTATAAATTTCCCTCTGAGAACTGATTTAGTTGCAGCCTACAATTTTGGTGTGTCATATTTTCATTTTGTTTAATTCAAATGTTGTCTAATATGCTTTGGAACTTTTTCTTCGATCTGTTATTTTCATGAAAGTATGTCATTTGGTTTTCAAACATTTGTGGATTTTCTGGTTACATTTTGCCACTGGTTTCATGTTTAATTCCATTATAGTCAGAGGATAATATGCTTTTGCTCTTTTGAAATTTATTGAGACTTTGTGGCCTTTCATGTAATCTATTTTGGTTAATGTTCCATGTGCATTTGAAAATGAGAAACTGATTGGTAGTGTTTTATAGTGCTATTCAAATATTCTATTTCCATCCCGATATTTTATCTGATTATTCTATCATTTACTTAGATATGTGTGTTAACATCTTGAAGAATGATTATTGATTGCATGTTTCTCCTTTTGGTTGTATCAATTTTGCTGTATATATTTTGAAGCTATTTTAGTTATTACATGTACATAAGCTTAGACTTTTTAAGTGTTCTTGTTTAATTGACCCTTATATCATTATGGAATGCCCCTGTTTATCTTTAATATTACTTCTTACCATAATGTCTATCTCCCTAGCTTTCTTTTTATTAGTGTTTTACAGGCTTTATCTCTTTCTGTCCTCTTCCTTTTAACGTGTCTTTATATTTAAAGGGTGGCTCTTGTAAACAGGATATAGATAGGTATTTTTTTTATTCAGTCTGATAGTCTTTGTCTTTTAATTGGATGGTTTAGTCCATTTGCATTTAATTCACTTAATGATGCAGCTAGGTTTAATGCACTTAATGATCTAGCTAGGTTTAGGTCTACCATCTTGCTGTTTTTGCATTGTCCCATCTGCTTTTTTTCTTCTAGTATTCCTGCTTTCCTGCCCTTTTGTTGGCTAATCAACATTTTGTTGGCTAATCATGTATATAAGTCTAAGCTTACAAACATGTAATAACATAGCTTCAAAATATATAAAGCAAAATTGATAGAACTAAAAGGAGAAACAGGCAATCAATAATCATCCTTCAAGATGTTAGCATACATATCTAAGTAAATGATAGAATAATCAGACAAAATATCGGTATGGAAATAGAATATTTGAATAGCACTGTAAGATAATATTTTTTATTCACACTTTATTTTCTTAATTATCTTTTTAGTTATACTTTTCTATATTATTCTTTCCTAGATATTATAATATGTACTCTTGATTTATTACAGTGTACCCTTGATTTGTACTTTTACTCTTCCTGAAAAATGCAAGTATGTTATAACAGTTTAAATCCATTTAACACGTTTTTGCCTCTACCATTTTTGTGCGTCAGGTATGTTTAGTGATTAGTCCATGTGCATTTCAGTTTTTGAAATAGCTCTGTTTAACTTTATCCTCTTGTTATTTTCTGTTTGTCCTATCTGTCCTTTTTTTTTTTCCTATGGGAGATTTCATTCATCCTTTCTGGCCCAACCCAGCTTTTGATTGAGTGACTGTAAAGTCTCTGTTTCCTCCACTCTGAAAGTTAGGCCCTTTGGAACTTTTGATCTTAGCTTATAGCCCCTTGTTTCATACAAGTTCAAAATCTGGTAAAAGTCTGGCTGAGTGTAGGAAACCTGTCATGTGTTTATTGTAGGCCGCTCCTACAAGAAGTTTAAAATGGATAATAAGTATGTTGATATTTTTCAAAGAAAAAATGAAATCAAAAGATATATTGATATATATTTCTCTCACTTCTGTCTCTACTGACATTTTTTCTCCTTGGGTACTATAAGAAAGAAATAGGCTCTTATCTAAACTTCCAGGGCTGCTTTTTGCAAATTCAGGGAAATACAAATGCATATTTTAACCTCCCACTCTCACTAGAATAGTTCCTAATATATAATAGTCATTCAATAAATATTTGTCAAATGAATGAAAGAACAAACATTCTATACTTTTATGGTCCAGTGTGGTAGCCAGGAGCCATGTATAGCTAGTGTGACTGAGAACTAAGTGGAAATGTACAATGAAAATAATCCTTGGATACCAAAGACTTAGTATGAAAAAACAATGTGAACTATCATTAGTAATTTTCATATTGATGATAGGTTGAAAAGATAATATTTTGGATATATTGAACTAAAAATTTATCACTGAAAGTAATTTCATCTTTTTTGTTTTTTAATGTGGCTAAAAAATTTAAGATTAGACATTTTATTTCTGTCGCTATACACACTATTCTGTACCTTGTTCTTTTTTCTGAACACCGTATCCTAGATATCTGTACATTTCAATACATAGCTTCCTAAATCTTTTTACAGCTGGAAGCTATTCCATTTGTGTGAATGTAGCGTAGTTTATTTAACCAGGCCTCTATTCATGGATATTGTTGCACACACAGTGCTGCAATAATGACCCCATAAATAAATCTGCACATGTATGAAATTATACATGTATGAAATAAATTCCTGGAAGTAAGATTGCTGGGTTAAAGGTAAATGCATTTGTAACTGTAATACAAATTGCCAAATTGCTCTCCATAAGGATTATAATACTATTTTGAACTCCTGCCAACATTGTATTTGGGTACCTGTTTTTCCATACCCTTGCAACAGAGTCATCAAGCTTCTAGTTTTTCCAATGTGATAGGTGAAAACATAGTATCTCAGTGTTCTTTTTATTTGTATTTTCCTAATTATGAGTAAAGTTGGGCATATTTGTTTAAATACTAATTAAAATCTTTTTTGGTAATGCATTTGTTTACATATTTGCTTACTTTTAATAATTGAATAGTTAATTATTTTCTTTTTATTTCTAGAATCTATGTTAGGAAGATTAGCCTTTTGTCTATAATAGTAATTACAGATAATTATTTATAGTTTATTATTTTTCCTTTTGCCTAGCCTATAGTGTTTATTTTTCTATGCATTCATTTTTTTGTTTGTTTTATTTTACTGTAGTCAAATTTATCAATTTTCTTTACATTTCTTAGAGTTTGAGTCATATTTAGACAAGCCTTTCCTACTCCAAGATTATAAGGAATTCTTTCATGTTCATTTAAAGTACTTTTTAAAAAATTAAATCTTTATTCTGTTTGGATTATGTACATGGTTTAAGATATGTATCCAGATTTATCTTCTTCAATATGACTACTGTCTTAGTCCATTTGTGCTGCTATAACAAAGTATTTGAAACTGCATAATTTATATAAACAACAGAAATTTATTTTCTCACAGTTCTGGAGGCTGGGAAGTCTAAGATCAAGGAACCAGAGAACTCAGTGTCCGATGAGGGCTTTCTTGCAGCATCCTCACATGGCAGAAGGGGCAAACACTGAGTCCTCACATGGTAGAGGGAAGAAGGGAAAACAGGAATGAACACCTTGTCCTCACATGGCAGAAGAATAGATGAGCAAAAGAGGGCCTAAGCTAGTTTCCTCTAGCCTTTTTAGTGGGGACCAATTAATTCATCATAAATATGGAGAAGACCCCCACCTCCTTATACCAACACGATGGGGTTACATTCCAACATGAATTTTTTGAGGAGACACATTTAAACCATAGTAGCTACCCAGTCTTCCCAACATTATTAGTTTTTATATGATAATTGCCATTAGAATGTCAGCCCCATGAATGCAGAAATTTTTACCATATGTTTACTGCTAGAGCAGCACCTGAAACATAGTTGGTACTCAATAAATATTTATTAAATGAATCAATGAATTCTCCCACTGATTTTAGATGCCAGCTTTGTTATATACTAAGTTTCATATGTGTTTGAATTCTTACTGGAACTTTTATTATTTTCTTTTGGTGTGTCCATTTATTTACTTGCCAGTAGCAGTCTCTTCATCGTTGAACTTTATAGTGATTTTAATATACAATAAGTCTAGTTTTTGCCCACCTCCCCTCCAATCAATGTTCTTGCTTTGCTATTTTTCCATATGAACTATAGAATCAGTTTATCTGTCCAGAAGAAAAAACTGGGTTTTTAAAAATTACATTAAATTGATAAATTCACTTAAGGAAAATTTACTTCTTATGATGCTGAGTTGTCTTATCCAAGATTGATGTCTTCCCATTTGTTCAAATCCTTTTTTGTACTTCAGGGGTGTTTTTAACATTATTTATATATGTTTTGCACATTTTTGAAGGTTTTTCCCTATAGATTTCATTTTTTGTTGCTAATGTAAGTCCATTTTCATATGTAAAAATAAATATGTTACTCCTATGTTTAAAACCCTTCAGTGACTCTCTGTCTCACTCAGATAAAAGCTAATGGCTTAGAAAACCCTAATGATATGGCCTCCTACTACTCTTCCATTGTTCAGTCTACTTTAGCCCTTCTGCCATACTAGCCTCCTTGCAGTTCCCTATGCCAGGAAAGTTCCTGACTTAAGGTGCTGCCCTGGATCTTCCTTCTGTGTTGAATGCTTTCCCCCATGATACCCTCATGGTTAACTTCTTCACATCCTTCGAGTCTTCACTATTAACTTCTCAACTAGGCTTCCCAGACCACTCTTAAAAAAGTAAAACCCACTCTTGTATTCCCTCTCTTTTTTTCTCGAAATCTCTTACCATCTACTAACAGTCTATATAATTTACTTTCTCTTTTCCCAAGCTAGAACATAAACTCCACAGAGAAAGAAATTTTTTGTCTGTTTTGTTCACTGATACTTTCTGTGCATATAGAACAGGCATAGAGTAGGCACTCAATAATTATCTGTTGAATGAATGAATGCTACTTTGTTCAACTACTTTGTTGAATTCTTTTATGATTTGTAATAATTTTTCTGTTAATTATCTTGGGTTAATTTGATTAAAGTTGAGTGATCTAAAACCCAACTCAAGCTTTATATCCTTTATGAAGCTTTTCCAGGTAGAATTAGGCATTCTCCATTTTATGCCCTGTGGCAGAGGCTATAAATATCCATGTGGTGCTCTGTATTTCCCAGCCTCACTTGCAATTAGATTGGGTCAATGTGATTGGGGTCTGGACAGTATGGTATGGGCAAAAGGGATGTAAGCCACTCCCAAGTCTGGCCCCCAAAAGCCATCTGAAAAGCTCCAGCCCTCATTTTTCCTGCCTCAGTGCCCTTGGAGACCATGTTTTCCAGGAAGCAGGGCCAAGACATGGAGAAGGACTGCCTGACTGGCATTGGGAATTGACTGTAATGTGAGCAAGAAATGAACTTTTACTGTATGAAGCCACCAGTATTTGAGGACTTGCCTTTAATGGCAGCTGGTTTCAGGTTTTTTTTTACTATTATATTGCCCACATTGTACCCAGACATATTTCTATCTTGTATCTCTCTTTTGCATTTAATGATTTATGTGTATGCTGTTCCCTAGTAGCATCTAAGCCCCATGATACTGAAGCATTCTCTTATTTGTCTTTGAATCTCTTATAGTATAGTTCATGGAATTTAATAAGCTCTCACATACCAAGCAAACAAGGGTAAGAGAAGAAATAATAAAGAAGAAATTCTATGACGAATATCCTTTTGTGGGGTTTTTTTGGTTTTTGGTTTTTTTTTTTTGGAAGTAGGGTCTCACTATGTTGCCTAGGTTGGAGTGCAGTGGCACAGTCATAGCTCACTACAGCCCCAAACTCCTGGTTTCAAGCAATCCTCCTGCCTCAGCCTTCAAGTAGCTGGGACTACAGGTGTGCACCACTAAGCTTGGCTAATTTTTATTTTTAGAGAAAAGGTTTTGCAATGTTGGCCAGGCTGATCTTGAACTTCTAGGCTCAAGCAAACCTCCTGCTTCAACCTTCCAAGGTCCTGGGGTTACAGACGTGAGCCACCATGCCCAGCAAGAAGAACTTTGTAATACAGCTGATTTTTAAATATTCATTGAGTTGAATTAGTACCCCCCAGAATCAAAATTTTCTCACATTAGGGAAAATGAGGGGATGAATTATCTCATAAAAAGTTATTTTTAATTTTGTACAGAGGTGCTACTGAACTGGTTTTTGCCCTTACTTAGTTTACATATTTTTCTTCTCTCGGTAAGCTTATAGCAAATCAGCTTGTCTGGAAATCTCTGAAACTTAGTCTAATAGAGTACTAAAGTAGGAAAAGACTCAAATCAGGGGGAAGGTCATGAAAAAAGCCTTAAAAATATTATTAAAATAATTTCCTGTTTTACACCTGCCTCATCCTTTTTACAAAGTACCTCAACAAATGTGTTAAATGAAAATTCCAAATATAGAGCTAATCCTGGCCATCAAGTAGAGATGTGCAATACTGATATTTCTGGATCTTTATGATACAATTCCCATGATACATTTCACTGGAAACATTCCCGGTTTGATCTATTTATTTCCACATTCCGATATAGCTATTTCATCTGATTGTTACCAAGACTACAAACAGATGTAGTAATAATAAAATATTGAGATCTAGTATTATGTAGGTGAATGAGCTAAGCAAGTCTCACTATTCACTATAAAAATAAATGATAATAAACAGAAATTTTGCACTTTTTCCAATTTTGTGATTGAATCTCTTCTTTTCTACATCTAAGGAATTTTTTATGTCGGGGATTATCGTCTGGTTTCCTGTCAGATTGACAGCTCTTTATTTAGATATGTTAACACATATTTACCAGTCTCCATTATTTAAAGGAACTTTGCTTTTTTCAGCTCTGATTAATGGACATTATAATTCAGTTTGTAATAATCTTGTTTTCTTCCATTCTGAGTATTAATAGGTCACATCAATTCTCCACTTTGTACTTAATATACCATCTAAATGTAGGTGAGGTATATTACAAACATATTGTTGTGTTGCTCATTTTTCTTGTCTCCTTCTAGGCCTTGACTTTCAGGAATATGATTCTTGTAGCTAATACACCATTCTTCTACTAAAGTCTTAGAAAAAGCATATAGATTTTAAATTCTTTAAGGTCCTTTCATGCTTGAGCATTATCACTGTAAGTTCTGGTTAAAACCACCTGCTTCGTGTAAGGCCAGAGTACCTCATATCAGACATACCTCCTTTTTACAAATAAAAATGATAAACTCTGTACAAACATAAACACTGTCTGAAGGCACTAGAGAGTGACTAAAAGTATGCAGAAACAAAGAGTTGACACTTGGAAGAAGGGAATCTCGCTGGGGAGTTTCCCATTTTTATGACTTTTTGCTTGAGGACAGGCCCTAATCAGTGCCATGTAGAGTGAGTAATACTGGATAGAAATTTGCAGTCACCACAGCTGGAAACTGATGGGGAGAACATCCTGAAGAGAGCCACAGAGCCCAAGATCTTTATATAAACTCTGCCCAAATCTCTGGTTGGCCCTGAATTTGTATGCATAGAGGAATCCAGACAGCCCAGCTCAGGCTAAGAAAAGTGAATGGATATTTTAGCTGTTGCAACAATAGGAGAGAGTTTAGAGTTTCAGTTAATCCAGGTTATCTTGATAAAAGTCAATACTATAAAGGGGAACATAACAGAATCTACAACGTATATCACTCGTAAGGTTAAAGTTAGAATTCAAAATGACTAGACATATGAAGACAGAAAAATGTGATCCCAACTCAAGAATAAAGAAAATTAGTGGAGTCTTACCCTGACATGACCCAGATGTTGGAATTAGCAAACAAGGATTTTATTAAGAAGTCTCAAGTATTTATCCTCAAGGACATAACCGAAAATAGGAAATAGGTAACCCCAGCAGAGAATTAGGATATATGGAAAAATAAATGGAAATTATAGAACTAAAAAATGTACTATCTGGAATAAATTTTCTGGATAGGCTTAACAGCAGACTGGAAAAGACAGAAGAAAGAATAGTTAAAGATAGATCAGTAGAAATTATACGAAAAAGAGAAAAAAATTTTAAAAACCCCTTAGTGACTTGTCAAATAAAAAAGCTCAAATACTTGTCATTGAAGCCCCAGAAAGGGAAAAGAGGATGCAGTAGGGAAAAAAAATATTTAAAAAAATGATGGCCCAAAATTTAGTGAAAGACAAATTTGCAGATTTAAGCTCAAGAAACACCAAGCAGACTTAGGCATGTCATAGTCAAATGGCTGGGGGTGGAATAGATAAAACTCTTGAAAGCAGAGAAAGTGACACATAACATACAGGGAGGCCAGGTGCGGTAGCTCACGCCTGTAATCCTAGCACTCTGAGAGGCTGAGGTGGGAGGATTGCTTGAGCTCAGGAGTTCAAGACCAGCCTGAGCAAGAGTGAGACCCCGTCTCTACTAAAGATAGAAAAATTAGCTGGGCATCATGGTGTGTGCCTGTAGTCAAAGCTTTTCGGGAGGCTGAGGCAGGAGGATCCCTTCAGCCCAGGAGTTTGAGGTTGCAGTGAACTATGATGATGCCACTGCATTCTACCCAAGACAACAGAGTGAGAGACTGTCTCAAAAACAAACAAACAAAAAACATGCAGGGAAACAGTATGAATGGCAGCTAATTTCTTATCAGAAATCATGGAGACCAAAAGATAGTGGAAGGAAATATTTAAAGCGATTTAAAAAGAAAACTCTAAACCCAGAATTCATCATTATTGGGTCACACTACAAGAAATGTTAAAGGAAGTTCATCAGCAAAAGTCAACTGAAACCAGATGGGAACTTTGATCTATACAAAGAAATGAAGAGAGCAGAAGTCTGATATTCTTTCTGTCAGTCCAGAGCATCCACATTGCTATGAGTTGAAGCAGAAATGGTACTCTTAAGAAATTGGTGTAGGATTCTATGTTTGGCACCTTCTGGGGTAAATTCATGTGTTTGGTTTCTTCCCCAGGGTCTATGTGATCTTATTTGCAGACTGACTTCCACTGTCTCTTTCCAGTTGATTTCTGCTGATATAAAAAAGGACACAGACTTGTTGATTCAGATCAGAGCTAATATCACTGGTTGGTTCCTTGGCATCATCCATTTTACACCATTTACACAGAGTTAATTTCTAGTGTGACATACAGAAAATAAGCAGTTCTATTTAGCTAAGACCTGTGTTTATCTGTCAAGAGACTCAGGATGTTTCACATCCTAAGCAACTTTACCTATGAAATCTATGAAATGTTTCCACACAAAACTAAGAACATTAGAAAGAGTTGTGTAAGAGCCAACCTCTTTGAGGCATCCTCTTTGACACACGCTGTAACTGTAGAATTTCTCCCATCTAGCTTCTCAGTCTTCACAAATTGTTAAAAAGCTTGGTTCACATTTTTAACTGCCTTGATATCCAGGGTAATGTGTCAGTATTCAGATATCAAGCATCTGAAACTTCTTGGTAATGGAGACACTTTATTTGAGAACTTTAGGACACCTGTCTATATTGTCATAGCTATTCAGACATGCTTCCTGTACAGCATCTACCACGTATATCATAAATTCATGTGCATCTTCCTTCTTTTGACTGTTGAAGCATCTAGATAGTGTTTGAGTGTCACAGATGTCAGTGCCTTAATTACCGTGATTA
The DNA here is from genome assembly GCA_004363605.1 of Indri indri. NCBI lineage: Eukaryota > Metazoa > Chordata > Mammalia > Primates > Indriidae > Indri > Indri indri. The sequence continues at coordinate 331,996 of RJWJ010000042.1, forward strand.
TTGTGAGCCCAAGTAATAGGAGCCTACAGACTCCTTGCTGGCAACAGGTCTTAGAGTGCTCTTGGAACAGCTCTTCTAATAAGCAAGAGGTGGTATGTGCATCACACTTTGCAGTGGTATACATGGAAGTGGTTATCCGTATTCTAGAGCAGCCATTTCCAGTGGATTCTATTGCTTAGTAAGAGAGGAAAATGGGTTTGGGGAAACAAAAAAGCATCCTTTCCCACAGACCATCCAAATATATATTCAGATTCTTCTTACCTAAACTCTCATCCAGTCTGAAGTCAGAATCTCTGGGCAATTTATAAAGTTTTATCCAGCAGGTTCAGATTTCACTCCTCATGGTTCAGCAACGAATAAACTAAAAATTAGTAGCTACTACCCTACCCCATGTGTCTTAGTTCAGGCTACTATAACAGAATACCATAGACTGGGTGACTTAAATATCAGAAATTTATTTCTCACAGTTCTAGAGACTGGGAAGTCCAAGGTCGAGGTGCCAGTTGATTTGGTTTGTGGTGAGGGCGCTCTTCCTGGTTTGCAGATGGACACCTTCTTGCTGTATATTTGCATGGCAGAGAAAGAGAGGGAGGAGGTGAATCTCATCTGTCTCTTATAAGGACACTAATCTCATCATAAGGGCTCTGCTCTCATTACCTAATCACTTTCCAAAGGTGCCACCTCCTAATACCATCACATTGGGAGTTAGGATTCAACAGATGAGTTTTGAGGTGACACAAACATTCAGTCCATTAACACCACCCAATATACAAGGATGGGATAAGAATGGAATAATTCTAATCAAGTTGGGAAAAATATGAAACATAAAATAGTCACTGGGCCATAGCAATTATCATAGTCTCCTTAACAAAAATTGTGAAAACCCCTTGGTCTGAAATGAAATAAGTTCCTTGGTTAGCCATTCTGGAAGCTCCTTTGGAAGGAGCTTTTAAGTCCATTGACCTCCTTGGCCTCTGGCTCTGTCCTGGTAGATGATCTTACATAATCATTTTTCTCCAGGGCCACATGTGAGTCATTGAAAAGTGTGTCTTTCTTCGTGACTGTGAAACTTTCATAGCTCACTTCCTGCTCTTGAGGGCCTAGGGATTGCTTTAGGCTTTGAACAGGCTTTTATAGGCTGGACTTTTGGGTTCTTTGGTAATACAATTTACTCAAAAACATGCTAGGCTCTGGAGCTCTCCGTGTTTCCACTAGGTTTCATATTCAAACAACCAAAGCTAAAGATCTAATATAAATAGTTTTTAAACTTAAAGATTTAGATCTTTTACATTAATGTCCTCTATTCTTGGTCCATCCTTTCCCTTCCAATTTAAGAGCAGTTACCCTAATGCCATCTGAAACAATAGGCTTAGTTTCAAAAGGCCATATCCGTAATCTGATTTTTGCCTATGAGTTGGCTACCATTGTCTAGCAAAGAAATAAATAAAAGACTTGGGATGTAGTATTACCTCACACTAAGATTATTCCTTAGCAACCATCTCCTAGCACTGCTGCAGTTTTGGGTACAGAACCTGTTCACATTTTTAAAAATTGGTAATAAATTCACATTCAAAAATCAAACAATAAAACGTATACAGTAAAAATTATTTCCACCCCTTCCCTTGATGTGTCTATTCTCAACTCCCACAAGTGACGAATTTTAAAAGTTTATTACTTATCTTCTGACATATATTTATGCATATGTAAGTCTATACAAACTTGAAATCTTTTCTATCAGTTTTTATACTGTTTTCTACCTTGCTTTTTCACTATATAATACATTTTAGGGACTACTTCATGCCAGTACACAGAGTACTTTATTATAGCTTCGTAGTATTTATGCAGATAATGTGGTGTATTTAACCCGATTGATGGGCATTTGAGTTGTTTCTCATCTTTCACTAATGCAAGTAATACCACAATGAATATAACCTTGTATGTATGTTATTTTTTAGGGTGCAAGTAAATTCCAAGAATTTGGCTGGGTCAAAAGGTAAATGCATTTGTAATATTGGTAGGTATTGCTGAATTGCTCTGAATAAGAATTTGAATTCCTACCAACTATATTTTAGAGTGCCTCATTTTCTAGCAGGGTGTGTTGTCTAACTTTGGACTTTTACCAATCTGATATATAAGGAATAGTATCTCAGTGTTGCTTTAATTCACGTTTATCTTATGATAGGTGAGGTTGAGCCATTTATATTTCTTTTCCTGTCAACGGTTTTTTGTCCAGTTTTCTATAAAGTTACACTTTTATTAGTATCCATTTTAGTAACTTTTTATATAATGGTATTATAAAAAGATGTCTTTTTGATTGAAATATGAGTTGTAAACATTCTTTCCTAGTTTGTCACTTGTTTTGTGATTTTGTTCCTGGTAAATTTTGGCCATGAATAAGTTTTTTTTTAAATTTTTACATACCTAATTTTATCAATCTTCCATAGCTTTTGGATGTTGAGTTATAATTAGGTTTTCCATATTCAAGATGTATAGAGTTAATGTAACAGGCCTTAGACTGCTATTCTTAGAAAGGCCTGCTTGCAAAGTTGGCCCTTGCTGGTGTTTGGAAACTTGGCTGGTACACAGTTCCCTATACTTACGTGAAACTTTCCCTAAATGATAAGGGTGTCTTGCTGTGCCTAAACTGTTGGTATAAGCAGTGTGGTTGGTTTATGCTGAAGAACTGCTTTTCTTTTGGGAGTCTGGAATTTTGGTATGTACAAGGCTGAGGATGCATACAAGACCAGTTCTCATTAAAAATCTTGGGCACAGTCTCTGATGAGTTTCCCTGGTAGACAACACTTCCCATGTGTTGAAACAATTTATTACTGGAGAAATTAGACATGTCCTGTGTGACTCCACTAGGAGAGGACTCTTAGAAGCTTGTACCTAATTTCCTTTGGACTTAGCCTCGTGTGTCTTTTCCTTTTGCAGTTTTTGCTGTTTATCTTTTTGCTGTAATAAATCATTACCATGGGTACAACTATGTGCTTAGTTCATTGAGTCTTCCTAGCAAATTATCAAACCTGGGAGTTATGATGGAATTTACGTATTTTTTTCCTCTTGTTTTTTAAAAAAAGACTTTATTTTTTTAAGGCAGTGTTACATTCACAGCAAAATTGAGAGGAAGGTACAGAGATTTCCCCTATACTCCCGACCTTGACACATGCATGACCTTCCCCATTATCGATGTCCCACATCAGAGTGGTACATTTGTTAACGGTTGATGAACCCACATCAGCACATCATAATCACGAAAGTCCATAGTTTAGGGTTCACTGGTGGTGGTGTACGTTCTGTGTGTTTGTACAAATGTGTATCCACCATTACAGTATCATGTATGGTATTTTCACCACCCTAAAAATCCTCTGTGCTCTGCCTATTCATCCCTTCCCCTTATGTTTTCTTTAGAAACTTTGATGGGTTTCTGTATTTAGATATTGGAGCAATATTTATATTCATAAATTAACTTAGAATTTATATGTTTATGAGGTTGAATCTATCTAGTCTAGAATATGTTTTAAAGGTTTTTATATATTTCTTAAATTTATTCTTAGTATTTACTCATTTTGATTCTATTGTGACTGGGGCCTTTTCTATCTTCTAATTATTGTTTGTATGTAGGAAACCTAGTGATTTCTGTATATAACTTCCCCCCACTATTTTAGTGAATTATGTTACTATTTGTAGTAGTTTTTTCATTTGATTCCCTTGGGTTTTCAAGCTGTGTAATCATCTCATCTATAAATAGTAATGGTTTTACTTACCTCTTTCTAATTGCTGTGCCTTTTATTTCTGTATCTTGTATAATAGCATTATTAGGACCTTCAGTATAATATTAAATAATAATGGTAGCAGTGGGTGTTTTTTTACTTTGTTTTGATTTTAGTGGGAATGCCTTTTGTATTTCCAGTAAATCTGATGATAACTTTTAGCTGGGATAGATGTATTTTATCATGGTAAGGAAGTATCCATCTATTTCTATTTTAGTGAGGCTTTTTTTCCAGTTCTTAGATTTCCTTTTTTGTTTGTTTGTGTATCTCTGTTGAGACTTCCCATTTCTTTGCTGATATTTTCATGCATTGTAAATACGTTTAGCTTTACTTCATTAAGGATGGTTATATTTATTAGTGGCTTAAATTCTTGCCCATTAGGTCCAGTAGCTGGTTCATCTTGGGTTTGGGCTCAATTTGTTTTCTCTTAAGAACGTTCAGTATTTTTGGTTATTTGTGTACTAGGTGATTTTGGATTGTTTCTGGGATACTATGAATGTTAATTGTGGATGACTCTATTATTTTTCTCTGATAAGTGTGGTTTCCTTTGTAAGCAATTTTCTTGGCTGAGATTTTACTGTAAACAGTGTTTTTTGTGTGGCAGCTCCAATCTGTTCAGATATTTTGTTTTTATCTGGCCTGTTTTAAATTTGTTCTAAGCATGCACGGTTCAGGTATTAGATGTGGGTAGGCCGACTTTGGGGACCTCCTCTCTGATTTCTGCTATTCCAGGATTCTCCTACTCTTTCAGCATTCATGACTGTCTTGTCGAAACCACAGGGAGTTTCAGCCTGGGTCTAGTTGCTCGTAGCACAAAGATCCAATTATTGAGACAACAAGGGTTGCAAAGGAAGAAAGGAATTTTTTAATATGAAAGATCTTGTTGGGAGAATGGAGAAGCTACTTCAAATCCAACTCCCTGACTACTAGAGATCATGGGCTTTTTAAGGAGGGACCACCTGCCTTGGGGCAGGTTGTGGTACATTGGGGGCAGGTGAGTCTTGGGGCAGGAAGTCTGCCCAGAGGCCTTAGAATCTCAACTCCTTTGTCTTGCAGAAAACCCACCATTTCTAGGTAGCAGTTCAAAAGGTCAAATAGTTAAGGGAGAGGATTATTAAAAAAATAAATCGGGGTCATGGAAATTTGTTCATGGAGCCAGTTACAGTGTAATAGCTTCTTTTTTCTAGCTCCCCCAATCACAAAGAGTTTTTCTGTGCAAGGCCCCCACTGCTGCTGTACTCACTGTTGGCTCATACATGGCCCAGGGTTAAAAGCTGCAGAAACAGGAATTTACTTGCGTTTCCCTGTCTCCTTTCCTCTGAACTACCACGAACTCCTCTCCAGAGTCTTTATCTGTTCACTCTCTAGGACCTTCAGGTAGTTGCTTTCATTTTGTCCATGTCTTTCTAGATTTTTGCAGAGGGAGGAGAGGAGATCATCCCATAGTATCTTAGCAAGTCATACCCAGAAGTAGAACCTCTCACATCCATCAGGTGTTTTAAATCAAGAATGGTGGTTGGATTTTATCAAGCACCTTTTCAGAGTCTGTGGACATGATGATGGTTTTTTTTTCCCCCTTTAACTATATCTACAGGATGTTTTGAACCACTCTTGTATTCCTGGAGTACAACTCACTTATCACTCTTTTTTTTTCCCCAAGACATAGTCTCATACTGTCTCCTAGGCTGGAGTGCAATGCCATGATCATAGCTCACTGCAGCTTTGAACTGCTGGTCTCAGGAACTCCTGGGCTCAAGTGATCCTCCTGCTTTACTCCTACTCACGAGTAGCTGGGACTACAGGCACACACCACCACGCCTGGCTAATCTTTCTTATTGTTTTATAGAGACAGGGTCTTACTATGTTGCCCAGGCTGTTTTCAAACTCCTGGACTCAAGCAATCCTCCCACCTTGGGCTCCCAAAGTGCTGGGATTACAGCATGAGCCACCACACTTAGCCTGAAATAGAATGATTTTAAAAAATATTCTCCATTTCTGTGGTTAAGTTTCCTTTATCATGTCTTCACTTATATTTTTGTAGCTTGTTTGTCTATTTTGCATAACAAGCAACCCTAAAAATCAGTAGCTTAAAAAACCATTTTATTTGCTTATAATTCTTTGGAACCGGAATTCGGGCTGGTCTCACCCAGGTAGTCATGCTCCACAGGGTATCATGGGGCTACATTCAGCCCCCAGGAGCAATTTCCTCATTATACTTCCAGCCTCTAATAAAACAGTCTCCTTACTGGCCCTTAGGTCTCCACCCACTGCTTGGTCCAAACTCCAGTGCCACACATTGTAGGTTTCAGTTATACCAATACCCTACTTCTAGGATTATCTATTTCTGTGTAACATACTGATGTAGGGGATATCCCAAGGAAGGGAGGAAAGCCCCCTGACCTTGCGAAGTGTGTTCTTGGCTTCACGCAGGAAAGAATTCAAGAGTGAGCCAACTAGTGACAAGAAAGTTTATTGAGAGATACGGACAACAGATCCTATTCCACAGGCAGAGAAGGGGTCCTCCCCCAAGCAGGAGGGAAACCCCTTGTGGGGCAGTAGTAACACTTTTAAATGTTCAAAAACCCTGTTGGGGAACAGCCATATGTGACTAAGATTGATTGTCTTGATGACAGTCAGTCCATAAAGGTTAATCATAACCTGCTGTCACAGAAAAGTAAGCACAAACAGTTTATAAGGCATCTGGCTTAGTAATTTATCCATCCTGGATGGTCCTGGGCCAGAGACTTGCTGGTGACTTCTTTGTTCGTGGTGATCAGAGTCTAGTATCGGACCAAATGGCTGCACTCAGGCTCTCTCGACCTTCTTTTTCTGCCTTATCCCTACATTAATACTATCCCAAAACTCAGTGGCTTAAAACAGCAATCAGTTCTGTTGATTAGGAATTCCCGTATCGGCAAAGGTTACTCATGGAGTTTCGTTCAGCTGGGTGTTTGGCAGGGTCTGGAAGATCTAATGTGGATTCAGATCTCTCCCAAGAGGAGAGTCAGATTTCATACGTGGAGACCAAAAGGGAGTATTTCAATAGACAAAGGTGAAAGCTATAGATCTGTTAATACCTAATTTTAAAAATTATGAAGCATCATCTACCACATTCTGCTTGTCAAAACAAATCATAGGGCCACTCACATTCAAGGGGAGGGGAAATAGATCCCACTACTCAGTGAGAGGAGTGACAAAAAAATTGTGGCCATCTTTAATCCACCACAATGTGCTTTCTCCCAAGTTTATTTCATTTTATTTTACTGAGATCCAGCTCTTGGATTTATATCTTGGTTTCACTCTTTTTTCTGTTTTCTAATGCATTTATTTCTGCCTTTATCTTTATTAATTCTTCCTTTCTATTTACCTTGGAATTACATTCTTTTAAAAATCTTTTAAATCAAGATGTCTTATTGACTTGTTTTCATTCTTTCTCTCCTATTGTAAGTATTTCGAACTAATGAACATTGCTATGAAGGTTGCATTAGCCGTATCCCATAGGTTCTAATATATCTTGTTTTCAACAAGTGCTGCAATTCTGCTCTTTATTGCCTCTCTGACTCAAGGAATTTCTAGTGGAAAAACCTTTTATTTTTCACTTTTGTTTTTTATTCCTATTTTTTTCCTGAAATGTTATCAGAACGGTATCTGTAGTTTTGTTTTTTTGGGTTTTGTTTTGGTGGTATAATATTTAGTCAGTATTTTTTACTGTTCCTTGGGCATTGCTATACTTTTTCTATGGTAAAGAATTTAATGTATCAATCAGATCTTTCTTAATTATGTTATTTGGTTCTATATTCTTATATATGTTTTATACTTTATCATGGACTATGAGAAATAAAGTTGTCTACTATTGTGTTTCTTTCTTTTCCTTTATCTACTATAGTTTATACTTAATGATTATTGCTGCTGTGTTATTCACTATAAAAATATTAATAACTGTTATATCTTCATGTGCATTAGATCTTTTAGCATTATAAAGTAGCTTTTTTGGTCTACTTTAATGCTTTTGGCCTGAATTTTACCTTGTCTAATGTTAATATCATGATTCCTGATCTTAATCTTTCTCCAATCTTTCATTTTCTACCTTTCTGAATTACTTTATTCTAGATATATATGTCTGATATATATCTAAATATATATGTATGTCTAATGTAGCATAGAGTTGAATTTTGTGTTGTAGCCAATATGAGCATTTTTTCTTTGAAATTCTTTTATATTTATTTATTGATGTGACGTGATGTTACATACAACATGACATAGTTCTGTCGTGTTTGTTTTGTTTTCGTCATCTTTCAGAAGCCCTCCCCCATTTCTTTAGATAGCATGCATCAGTTCCCAACTATGAACAGTGATGAAAAAGAGCAGGTATCTTTTCTCCTGCTTCTCTTCCACCTTTCAGTTTTATACAATAATATTAAAAAATCCTTAATGTGCTTATCCTTTTATAGTACTTGATATTACATCATTAAATTATATGCTGTGACTACCAGCCAATGTATACTTTAACACTCAGTCTTCACTCTACCTTCCATTTTCTTCATTCCCTTCCCTTCCCAATTTTTGTAAAATATAGAATTTCTACTCTGTTAGGATATATAACATTTTCATTCTGTTTTGTCACCCCATTCCTTCATTTGTGTTAGTCTTTGTTCTATAGTTACATATGTTCTTGTTGCCTGTCCTTTGGCCAGTGTGTGTCTTGATTCGCTGAAGTGTGTCTTCTAGCTGCTTTCCACAAGGAGGGCTCATAGGTTCAAATTCCCTCCATGTTCCCGCACACTTGCATGTTTATACTTATGTCGTATTCCTTCCTCTACTCCTTGGTTCCTTCAGAGGCCACTGCAGTAGGAAAACTTGTTCCTGCAAGTCAAAGTGAGCCCTTCGCCTTCAGGAAGCATTTTTAATGGTGTGCACTGAGCTCTACCATTGCTGGCCTTCTTGATAAACCCCAGAGCTCTTACTCTGTGGCTTTTGCCCAGTCCCAGCTGCTTTTGACATTTCTCACACATGTTTTAGAATATATAGATTACATCTTTTCAAATAGTATAGGGAGGAAAAGGAGACATTTCTACTTCTTTTAAGGGCACTTTCTAGAAGTTGGAAGTTACACCCATCACGTTCCTCAACTCTATTGTTTGGAATCTACTCACATGACCTTACCTCATCAGAAGTGGGACTGAGAAGTGCTGTCTTTAGTTTTAGTAGCCCTGTGCCTAGCTAAGGATTTCATAATTGGACAAGAGAAAAGATAAAAAGGATAACAGGAATTGAGGGGACATCTAGCAGTTTCTGCCATATCCCCACTCTTTTATTCAACATAAGGAGCATTGTCTAAAAATATACATACATTCATGCATCACTTGATAGGAACACATTCTGAGAAATGCATCGTTAAGTGATTTTGTCATTATGCTAACATCATAGAGTGTACTTACACAAACCTAGATGGTGTAGCCTACTACACATCTATGCTACACTGCGTGGCCTGTTGCTCCTAGGCTACAAACCTGTGCAGCATGCTACTGAATACTGTAGGCAGTTGTAACACAGTGGTAAGAATTTGTGTATCTAACCATAGAAAAGGGACAGTAAAAATGTGGAATAAAAGATTAAAAATGGTACATCTGTGTAGGGTACTTACCATGAAAGGAGATGCAGGATTGGAAGTTGCTCTGGGTGAGTCAGTGAGTGAGTGGTGAGTGAATGTGAAGGCCTACTGTAAACTTTATAAACACTGTACACTTAAGCTACACTAAATTTATTTTTAAAAATTTCTGTCTTCAATAGTATTAATAAATTAACCTTAGCTTACAGTCACTTTATAAGCTCTTTAATTTTTTTGACTTGTCTGTTTTGTAACAACGTTTAGTTTAAAACACTAAACACACTGTATAGCTGTACAAAAATATTTTCTTTCTTTATATCCTTATCTATAATTTTTTTCTATTTTTAAAATTTTATACATTTTTTTACTTTTTAAATTTTTTGTTAAAAATTAAGATACAAACATATTAACCTACACCTAACATAGGATCAGGATTATCAAGACATCACCAGGCAGTAGGAATTCTTCAACTCCATTGTCATCTTATGAGGTCACCGTCCTACATACAGTACATTCTTGACTGAAACGTCATTATGCTGTACATTGTCTGTTTAAATAACGAATAATAACATGTATAACATTGGTAAGGATTAAAGGATGGATGTGAACTTTTCAAGATAGAATATGCAATATTTGTTCTTTTCTAACTGTGATCTAAATTGAGAAGTCTTAGTTACCTATAAAATCGTCCTTAAGACTGTCTACACACCTGATGGGTTCAGGGTGCACTGTCTGGGGGATGGACGTGCTTGAAGCTCTGACTCGGGTGGGGCAGAGGCAATATATCTAACCTAAACATTTGTACCCCCATAATATGCTGAAATAAAAAAAGACTGTCTAAATTCTTTTGAAATTGCTGAACTTCCCTTTAGTAGTATGAATATAGTCATTATTATCCAAGTCTAGCTAAATATGTAAGGGCCTTGACTTATATAACTTGATTATTTTCTGTGAGTTGTGAGGTGGTTCTTGGTTACATGCAAATGATCCTCAGAGGATTAATGCTGTGGTCATTAGTAAGTATTACTTAGTAGTAGAAATTAATTTATTAGAACTGACTGAAGTCTCTAAGGGATATAGGGGGCAGAGAGTGATCTGGAACATGGGACCTTGCCTGGATATCTCTGCACTAGGATGTCCTAAGTACCTTTGAAGACTTGGCTCTGGGTGCCACGTGGCAACAGAAAACTGAAAAGTGAGGTGAAAGGATGCCAGCACAAACCTTGAAACACTTTACCCTTTTGCATGGAAATGCCATAGATTATGCCTGGCATTCAAAGCGAGTGTGCCCTTCCTTATACTTTCTATTGGTTTGCTATATTTAATTACACATGTTGAATATCCCTTATCCAGAAGTCTTGAGACCAGAAGTGTTTTGGATTTTGAACTTTTGGATTAGGGATACTCAATCTATATCAAATAACATCAGTAAAAAAAATTCCCTCAAGAAAAAATTGTATCTGTTTTGAATTTATCCAGTATTTTTCAACCCATACCCACTATTTCTGCTTTCACTAATTTCCATTTTCCCTCTTATTATCCTCTGGAATCTAGACATTTTAGAAACATTGACAGTTTCTTGTGCGCTTTGTAAAAATTCCTACAGATGCTTTCTTTTCACTTTATTTTTGTTCTGAAACTAACTTATTTTACTACTGAACATGGTGTTTTGGTTTTGTTTCGTTTTTGTAAGAGACAGTATCTCACTCTGTTGCCCAGGCCGGAGTCCAGAGGTGGTGCAGTCACAGCTCACCTCAAACCTCAAACCCCTGGGCTCAAATAATCCTCCTGCCTCAGCCTCCTGAGTAGCTGGGACTACAGTTGCGTGCCACCGTGCCCAGCTAATTTTTTTATTTTATTTTTTGTAGAGATGAAGTCCTGCTGTGTTGCCCAGGCTGGTCTTAAACTCTTGGCCTCAAGCAGTCCTTCTGCCTGGGCCTCCTGAAGTGCTGGGATTACGGGTGTTAGCCACTACGTGCAGCCTGTAGATCTTTTTGAAGCAAAATTCTTTCTTGTATATGTATTTTGAACATGCTATAAGATTGTCAGGTGAAAAATAGTAAAGACAGTCAATAAAAGTCAGATCATATTTTAGGTACTTTACATATGCCCACAAACATTTTTCAGGAAACAATTATAAATTAGTTGACTTATCAGTAAAATAATTTTTTTTTTTTTTTTTGAGACAGAGTCTCACTCTGTTGCCTGGGCTAGAGTGCCATGGCATCATCCTAGCTCACAGCAACCTCAAACTCCTGAGCTCAAGCAATCCTCCCACCTTGGCCTCCCAGAGTGCCAGGATTACAGAAGTGAGCCACCGCGCCCGGCCAGTAAAATAATTTTGAAAGTCTTTCACATGATAGCTATAAGGTTTATAAGCTAATACTAAGAAAAAAGCCTAAATTACCATTTGCAGTGCAATTTCAGCTGAGCTCTTTGTTGTTTGTCTCATTTTGTTTTAATAAGAACTAAAGTTATTGAGAATGGGAATAAATACATAGGAGGCAACAAAAATATGATAGAAATAATTTAGGAAATTTATTTTGAAATACAAAAAACTAAATATTAAAATGCAATATATTCAGTTTTGTTGACCTTTTCTATAAGTTAAGCTCTTAACATAATATCTAGAAAATGAAATGTATCACATAGTTGGGTGCGTAGTGAATGATCTTTGTTGTCAACCTTTTCTTTTGTCAGCATTTTACTGGTCTGATCTAATACAGTGATTATTAAAACAGGAAATGTAACCTTTTCAATAAAATGTAACCTTTTAAACCAGATTTTAATGTCAGCTGTTTTGATCTTGACAAATAATATTTCCAAGTGGCACCAAGATAAAATTATCTGTTTGTGTTTTTCCTCTTAAAATCCACATCACTAAAACAGCCTAATTACAAAGAAAAAGAAGAGTCAAAATCCACTCAATTTGGAGTTAAGAGAAGAATAACATGAACAGTTGTGCTGATAGAAGCAAAACTGTTACTGCCTAACTATAGCTAATACTGAGCAGCTCTGCTGTTATTCAGGTGTCAGCATTTCTATTATGGGCTTACATCGTAGTTATAAGAATTTGCTGTAATTTATAGTCTGGAATAAAGCATGTTATTGGTTCTGAACTTCACCTGAGAGCCTTAACACAACAGGAAGAAAATATAGCACAAGTTTTAAATATCCGGTCACATTATTTAGCTTTTTACTCACTTAAAAAAAATTATATGTAACTGTCTAAAATGTTTTAAAGAAATTTCATAAAACTGAGTAATTATTATATGTCTTCATACATTTTTGTATATGTAGCATCATTTTATATTCAGATACTCTATACATATATTATTTATTCCAGTTTTACACGTAAAGTTTAGAACTCCATTATACAAACCAGACTTTCCGTTAGTGTGTCAAAATCTACATTATCCCTTTCTCCATTTATTTATTTATTTCCTTCTCAGACTTCCCCTACTCAAACCATTCATAAAATTAGGAAAGCAGCAAGCAGTCAGGCCGCAGCTCATATTCAAGAATTTACTGGATTGTGTGTTTGTTCATAAACATTGTTGAGCACCTTGATATGCCAAGTGCTTTGAAATACATTATCTCATTGGATTGGCCCAAGATTCCAGTTAGGTAGGTATGAGAATGTAAGTTTAAGTAACTTATTTCAGGCCATTGGCCCTTTCTGCTACCACACACTGGCTTCCCTTTGTGTGCCTAAGACTTCTCTGAGGAGCACATATTCTAATGTCTGTTCAAGAAAAAGGTACTTGTCATCAGGACCAATTGTGAACTAGCAGAAATTTATCTTTTTTTTGCCTCTTTTTCTGTCATGATTCTTATCCTTACGCTATGTATTCTTTCCACTGTTCATTCTTTCTGCTCTTTCTGAAAATCTCCATTCACTTTGAGGTGCAAATGTCAGTGTAGTTTAACATCTTACTTTTCCCAGAAATATTGGCATTTTAACTTTTTCCACAGAAAGGGAATTGAGAGGAGAAGCAGAATCTTACGGTTCCAACTATCTAGCTATTAGGAAGTCTTTTACCTATATTTCATCAAGCTGCCATTTGTTAAATTTATTATGCCTAATCCAAATAGATTTTACTAATATGTCACTTAGTTCTTTGTAAGATAAAAGGAATTTCAATTGCTTTATTGCTTGACAGCCTATTTTTCAAGTATTTTTGAGATTATTTTCCTGTTCCAACGCAGTGAACAAGTTGTAGAAATTAACCCATGGAATACTGTGATTCTGAAAGAAATTACATTTTTAATTTTATATTTTTAGTCATGAAAGGTAGGATGGTAGATAGTAGAAATGTCAAAAGTATGATTCTTTACTGTTAAAGTTTGATCCAGGGTAATTTGTTTTATTATGACTTTTGTCTTACCTTTATTTTTCACGCATAGTATGTTTTTAAAAATATGTTTGAAGATCAGTGTCTAAAAGTTGTTGGTGAGGTGGTATAAGGTACCTTAGAGACCTGTAACATATCATAAAATTCCCAAATATGATAGCATAGTTGCTGTTTTCTTTTATGGTGGCAACCCAATTGAGGTGTAAGAATCTTTCCAGGCTCAGGTCAATCTTCCTGGTATTAAAGGATAATCTTTTTTAAAGATAAAAACATGATCTCATACAAATATAAATGAACCTGTCAAAGATTTTATTTAACTCATTAATTAGTGAGGGAACCAGTAAGATATTACAACCAGTGCAAAAGGGAATTCAAGCAAAAGATGCATATGTAGACAGTTAAGAATGGTGAAAAGAATTTACAAATTGATGTAAAACTGATCAACGTCTACAGGTCAATAATTAGTTGTATTCCACCAGGTAAAATTCATCTGTATTTCTGTAGAAAGGAATCATTTGCACTACTGTACATTTTCTACAATTCACAGAGTCGTAAAATAGCTTAAAGGCAAGAAAGGATGCAGGCCCCTATAAAATCAGATAATTCAGAAGGGTGCATTGGACAGGATACCTAGTAATCTTTTAGAAAAATTTCTGTCAATTTCAAAGTCTTTCATAATTTTTCCTAACAGTCTCCTCCCTTGTGATTATACTAATCTCAAACATTATTCTTGATCACAAAAAATGCTGGGATAGCCTTATATAGGTAGAAGAACAATATTAATTACATATATAGGTCACCTGGAGGTTGGTTTTGTGAATTTGAGACATTTAGTATTGAACATCTGTGAAGGTAAAAAAAAATTAATTTCTGCCTGAAAGTTTTCATAAGAAATCTTGGAATAAAGTTTTAAAAGCATCTATCATTTGCTGTCCTGAGGCTAAAAAACCAAACCTAAGAAACTCTTTTCACTAGATTTAACCTGTATCTACAAATTCAGGTGAGTTCCTCTTATCTTGAAATCCTCCAAATTTGCTAAGGTTCCTAGCCTGCCAGTGACTTCCTTATCATTTATAAAGCTAGGGCCCATAAGCTAGGCACCAGGCCAGGTTTACTGAGGCGGCTTTGTAGATATTGGATCCTTAAGTAAAGTCAACCTAGTTCTGTAAAAGTAGCTTGTTTTATCTAATTCAATGAAAATCATACTCAAATATGATAGTCTAGGTAAGGACTTGATTGCCCAAATGGTTGGCCCAGTTCTATCTTACTAAAAAGGAGAACAGATCCTTATTGAACATATGCAAATAACTACATTGCTATGAAAAGTAAGGAGACTCAGAGTTTCTGACTTTGGGAGTCAGGGGATATTCAATGAGAATCAGATATCATTTCAAAATTTTTTTCAGTTTACAAAAGCAGTTCTTACTAAATTTTTGTGGGATGTAGATAGCTTTAGAAGAAAGACAGAGTTTTTTTAATACCAGAAAAATTGATCATTAAAATATTAATATTAACAATAATCTAAACAAATAGCCATAATAAATTTTCCTTTATCAGTTCACTCAGTCCTTTGTTCCTAGTGATTTTGGGTTACCAGTCTCCTGTCATGAAGCTATCTGCTTCTGAACTATAAAGAATCCTGGAAATCCTCACTTGGTTCATTGGTTTTGTATGAAAATTGTATAAACGATGTCATCTCACAACCTTGTACCCAGTATTCTATTCTTGGAAGAATTAAAAGATTGCAGTATCAGTCTCTAAGAGTGATGTCAGAAAGATGGCAGAAGAGAACATCCCCCAGCATCATTTCACCAACAAAACTACAACTAGAATCTATTAATAGAAACAAGAATACCACCCTAATTACGCCAGCAGAGAAACCCCCTAGTCCCACAGAATTGAGAGAAACTGCAACCATTTAGAGAAACAGTCATTTCAGACAGTGCCATCCTCTCCCCTAAGGCAGCATGACACCACTCACAGAGAATTTTCCTAGACCCATGGTTGCCGAGGTGAGAGGAAAAACTTGGAGGTATATGTTCAGTCTCCCCACTGGTCTGGGAATCTTCACAGGAAACCCACTCCAGTCCTGTCCCATGGAAACCATTGGGAGTGTCATGAGGGCTGGAATACCTGGGGTGAATTGAGGACAAACAGTGGGGTACTGAGGACAGCAACTGGCACACTGGTACCCAGTGCTTTGGTCAGTGGGGGCACCATGTTGAAGAGACTGCCTGGCACCGTAGTGCCACGGGGACATAATCCATGGGAAGGCTCAAATCTCTAGCCTTATTTTCCACAAAGCCCAGGTGCTCCCATGGAGTCCTCCCCTGACTCAGAAACAACTAAAAAGTAGCGATTAAGTTCCAGCACCTGCTTAAGTCTTCCCTAGTCTAGAAAAATGGCAGGGCAACAGTGTAGTTTTAGGGCAGCAGTTACGCTGTGGTGCTCACTATAAATCTTCCCCAGACCAAGAAACAATGCAGAGCAGTGATTTAGTTCCAGAACAGCGTTTAAGTTCCAGTGTTCACTGTAAGTCTTCCCTGGACTGGAAAACAACCACAAGGTAATGAGTTAGTTCCAGTGTAGTGTTTTAGTTCTGGTGCTCACTGTAAGTCCTCCCTAGAATAAGAAGTGACAACAGAGCAGCATTTAAGTTCCACTGCAAAGAAATTAAAGTCTAAGGAGGGGCCAAGAAGTGCACTAGAAGTAGCTTGCACAATGCCGCTCTCATGGAGAGTATCGAAAGTGGCGAATAGATGTTTCCCTTCAGATCGATCACCTAAGAGAGAGCATTGGGAATTAACAGAGAGGCAATGGGAGGCACCTAAAGTGGAGAGGGAAGTGGGATGACCTACTAAGCAGGATCAGAGGACCTAGGGAAGGTGCCCACATGTGGGGAAGGGATAGAGAGAATCCTGGGGCTCCACACTTCCCCTGGGGACATTGCAAACAGAGCTGTGGGAGGGCCCGTTTGCCTCAGCAGGCCTGCGGACCCATACAAAAACGTGACTGGAGGTTGTAGAGTGGCATTGATCTGGAAAGAAGGCACAGCTGGCTTCTGAACTCCAGGCACTGCAACTAGCACCATTTTGAGCTCCCAGACCCAGAGTGCTGCATCTACCCAGGGGGTCAGCTCCAAAGCTGCCACCTGCCCCTTGCCCCTGCCAGAGGAGGGAGCAGGGAAGTTGGGTGCACCCTGTGGGCAGATGCCGCATACCCTCACCACTGCCGGGGGACCTAGGCAGAGCAGACACCCATGGTCCTGGCGCCTGCTGCCAAAGCCTGGGTGGCCCTGACAAGCCACACTTTCCATGGGACCTGAGAAGAACACATGCCCATGGTCCTCAGTGCCTGCTGCCCATCCTTTAGGCAGCACAGCTGCTGCTGACTGGGAAACCCTGCTGTGGACAGACCTGGGAAGGGTGAATGCCTATGCAGCTGCCGCCACTGGACCTGGGCAGACTACCTGTTGCAGGCCCACCTTGCCACAGGCCCGCCCTGCCATGGTGGCCCTGTGACAACCATAGGGGAGCAGGAAGCCATAGAGAACAGCAGTGTGAAAGGCTCATGGGGCTTCTGCCCCTCACCTTCCTGGTGCGTCTTCCAGAGTAGGACTCAAGCATGTCATCCAGGGACCTCTCCCTCTCTTAACCAAGCAACAGAGGTCCCAGAAGAAGAGAGCAGGTGTACTACAAAGCTATCTGTTTTGAGCTGAGAGAAGAAGTTCCAAATGAGAAGGATACCAAGTTGAGAACTTTGACAACATGAAAAAACAGGCTGTCTTGACACCCCAAAAGAATCATAATAGCTCTCCATCAGTGAACTCCAAACAAGACAAAATTGTTGAAATGTCACATATGGAATTCATGGATGTCACATATGGATGGGAAGTAAGATGAATGGATTGATGAAAAAGTTGAAAATAAACATAAACAAACCAAAAAAATAATTCAGCACATGAGTGAAAAACTCACTGAAGAGATAGATAATACAGGAAAAATATAACAGAACTTCTGGAAGTGAAACAGTCCTTTTGGGAATTTCAAAATATAGCAGAAAGTTTTAACAACAGACTAGACCAAGCAGAAGAAAGAATTTCAGAGCCTGAAGACAAGGCTTTTGAATTAACCCCGTCCAATCAAAAATGAAGAACAAAAGAAGAATGAAGTATCAATCCAAGAAATGTGGGACTGTGTAAAGCAAATGAATATAGGAATCATAGGTATCCCTGAGGGAGATGAAGAAAAAACAAAAAGCATGGAAAACCTATTTGAGGGAATAATCAAGGAAAACTTCCCTCATATTGCTAGAGATTTAGACATCTAGATACAAGATCATCAAACACCTAGAAGATTCACGGCAAATAGGAATTCACCAAGGCACTTAGTCATCAGTGTGGGCAAAGTAGTAGTGAAGGAAAATATCCTACAAGCTGTGAAGTGAAAGCAAGAAGTTACTTACAGCGGAAAACCCATCAGACTAACAGCAGACTTCTCAGCAGAGACCTTACAAGCCAGAAGGGATTGGGGGTTTTAGTCTTCTTAAACAGAATAACTGCTAGCCAAGAATTTTGTATCCTGCAAAACTAAGTTTCATAAATGAAGGAGAAATAGTCTTTCTTATATGAGCAAACACTAAGGGAATTTGTCACTACTAGACCTGTCCAACAAGAAATGCTTAAAAGTGCTCTATACATGGAACAGAACAATCGACACCCACCAGTATAAAATGACCTGAAAGCTAAAAGTCACAGCTCTTACAAACCATCAATGCAAGGGAGAAAACAAACCAACTAGGTAAGAAAAACATGATGACCAGAACAGTACTGCACATATCAGTACCAGCATCGAATGTAAACAGTCTTAATGCCCCACTTAAAAGATACAGACTGGCTGAATGGATTAAAAACAAAACAAAACAAAACAAAACAAAAAACCCACAACCCAAATATTTGCTGTCTCCAGGAAACCCATTTAACTCACAAAGATTCTCATAGACTCAAGGTAACAGGGTGGAAAAAATACTCCATGCAAATGGAAACCAGCAGAGCAAGCAGAGTACCTATTCTCATTCACATAAAATTGACCTTAAATCAACAATGGTAAAAAAGACAAATATGTTCATTACATAATGATAAAAGGGTCAATTCAATAAGAAGATATAACAATCTTTACTATATATGCACCTAACACAGGAACTCCCAGATTCATAAAATGAATGCTACTAGATGTAAGCAAAGAAATAGACAGCAACATTATAATGGCTCAGGACTTCAACACTCCACTGACAGAACTAGACAGATCATTGAGGAAGAAAATAAACAAACAAACACTGGACTTAAATAGGACTCTAGAACAAATGGACCTAACAGACATTTACAAAAGGGTCTACCCAAAAACTGCAGAATACACATTCTTCTCATCAACACATGGAACTTTTTCCAAGTTAGATCATATGTTAGGCCACAAAAGAAGATTCAGTAAATTTAGAAAAATTGAAATCATACCATGTATCTTCTCAGACCACAGTGGAATAAAACTGGAAATAAATTCCAAGAGGAACTCTCAGAACTACTCAAATACATGGAAATTAGACAACCTGCTGCTGAATGATTCTTGGGTCAATGACAAGATCAAGATGGAAATAAAGATTTCATATTGAATGACAAAGATGACACAGCTCCCAAAATCTCTGGGATACAGAAAAAGCAGTGCAAAGAGGAAAGTTCATAGGCTTAAATGCCTATATCAAAAAGACAGGCCAGGCATAGTGGATCACATTTATAATCCTATACTTTGGAAGGCCAAGGTGGGAGGATCACTTGAAGCCAGGAGTTTGAGACCATCCTGAGCAAGATAGCAAGATCCCATTTCTACAAAAAATAGATTAGTCAGGTGTGGTGGTGCATGCTTGTAGTCCTAGCTACTTGGGAGACTGAGGCAGGAGGATCACATGAACCACAGAGTTTGAGGTTTCAGTTAGCTGTGATGATGCCACTGCACTTTAGGTCAGGCAACAGAGCAAGGCACTGTCTCAAAAAAAGAAGAAGACAAAAAGATCACAAATTAACAACCTAATGTCACACCTCAAGGAACTAGGAAAAGAAGAAAAATTCAAACCCAAGCAAGCAGAGAAATAAATAACAAAAATCAGAACAGAACTGAATGAAATTGAAACAAACAGAAAAAAATACAAAGCACAAAGGATCAACAAAACAAAAAGTTGGTTCTTTGAAAAGATAAGCAAAATGGATAGACCACTAGCTAGAGTAACCAGAAACAGAAGGGAAAGTATTCAAATAAGCTCAATCAAAAATGAAAAAGGAGACATTACAATGGATACCACAACAATACAAAATATACATGGCTACCATGAAAACCTCTATGCACACAAGCTAGAAAATCTAGAGGAAATGGATAAATTTTTGGAAACCCACAACCTCCCAAGCTTGAATCAGGAAGAAGTAGAAATCCTGAATAGACCAATAACAAGTAGTGAGATTGAAACAGTAAGAAAAAAATCTCCCTCCACACACACAAAAAAACCCAGGTCCAGAGAGATTCACAGCCAAAGTCTACCAGATGTACAAAGAAGAACTGGCATCTATTCTACTGAAATTGTTCCATAATATCAAGAAGGAGGGAATCCTCCCTAACTCATTCTGCAAAGCAAGCATCACCTTGATACCAAAGCCAGGTAAAGACACAACAAAAAAAAAAAATAAACTACAGACCAGTATCCCTCATGAACCTAGATAGAAAAATCCTCAACAAAATTCTAGCAAACAGAATCCAACAGCACATCAAAAAGATAA
The DNA here is from genome assembly GCA_004363605.1 of Indri indri. Lineage (NCBI taxonomy): Eukaryota > Metazoa > Chordata > Mammalia > Primates > Indriidae > Indri > Indri indri. Next base: position 352,549 of record RJWJ010000042.1, read on the forward strand.
TTCACCATGATCAAGTGGGTTTCATCCCAGGGATGCAAGTATGGTGCAACCTACACAGATCACAAAATGTGATTTACCACATAAACAGAATTAAAAACAAAAACCATATGGTCATCTCAATAGATGCAGAAAAAGCATTCAATAAAATCCAACACCCCTTCCTGATAAAAAAAAAAAAAACCCTCCACAAACTAGGCATAGCAGGAACGTAACTCAAAATAGTAAAAGTCCTATGTGACAAACCCTCAGCCAACATCATACTGAATAGGGAAAAGTTGAATACATCCCCCTTAAGAACTGAAACCAGAGAAGGATGTCCACTGTCAGCACTTCTATTCAACATGGTACTGGGAGTCCTAGCCAGAGCAATCAGACAAGAGAAGGAAATGAAGGGGCATGCAAATCAGGAAAGAGGAGGTCAAACTATCTCTGTTTGCTGATGATATGATTTTATATCTAAAAAACCCTAAAGACTCCACCAAAAGACGTCTAGAATTGATAAATTCAGTAAAGTCTCAAGTTACAAAATTAATGTACACAAATCAGTAGCATTTCTGTATACTAATAACAGTCAAGCTGAGAGTTGACTGATCAAGAACTCTATACCATTTACAATAGCTGCAAAGAAAATAAAATAACTAGGTATATACTTAACTTAAGTGTATAGTGTACGTGCTTTAGTATATAAACTAAAGATCTCTGCAAGGAGGACTGTAACACACTGGTGAAAGAAATCATAGATAACACAACCAAATAGAAAAACAGCCCATGCTCATGGATTGGAAGAATCAACATTGTTAAAATGTCCATACTACCCAAAGTGATTTACAGATTCAATGCAATTCCCATCAAACTACCAATATCATTTTTCACAGATGTAGAAGAAAAAATCCTAAACTTCATGTGGAACCAAAAAAGAGCCTACATAACCAGGTCAATCCTAAGTAAAAAGAACAAATCTAGAGCCATCACATTACCTGATTTCAAATTATACTACAAGGCTATAGTAAGCAAACAGCATGCTACTGATATAAAGGTAGACACATAGACCAATGGAACAGCATAGAGAGCCCAGAAATAAAGCCATATAGTTACAATCAACTGATTTTCAACAACGTAGATGAAAACATACACTGGAGAATGGACATCTTATTCAATGAATGGTGCTGGGAAAATTGGATAGCCATATGCAGAAGAATAAAACTGGATCCCTATGTCTCACCATATATAAAAATTAAGACAGATTAAAGACTTAAATGTAAGACTTGAAACCATAAAAATTATAAAAGAAAACATTGGCCTACTAGGCAAAGAATTTATGGCTAGGACCCCAAAAGCAATTACAGCAACAACAAAAATAAATGGGACTTAATTAAACTAAAAAGTTTCTGCACAGCAAAGGAAATAGTCAACAGAGTGAATACACAACCTCCATAATGGAAGAAAATATTCTCAAACTATGTGTCAGACAGAGGACTAATATCCAGAATCTATAAAGAACTCAAATCAGCAAGAAAAATAACAAATAAGTCATCAAAAATTGAACAAAAGACGTAAACAGGTTTTTCTCAAAAGAAGATAGACAAATGGCCAACAAACATGAAAAAATGTTCAACATCACCAATTATCAGGGAAATGCAAATTAAAACCACCATGAGGTACCACCTTATCCCTGTCAGAATGGCAATTATTAAAAGTCAAAAAACAATAGATGTTGGTGCAGATGCATTGGAAAGGGAACACTTATAAACTGTTGGAGGGAATGTGGATTAGTACAACCTCTATGGAAAACAGTATGGAGATTGCTCAAAGAACTAAAAGCAGACCTATCACTTGATCCAGCAATCCCACTATTGGGTATCTAGCCAAAGGAAAAGAGATCATTTTATAAAAATAACGCCTGCACCCGAATGTTTATTACAGCACAATTCACAATCACAAAGTTATGAAACCAGCCTCAACGCCCATTAACTGATGAGTGGATGAAGAAAATGTGGTATGTATATACTGTGGAGTACTACTCAGCCCTAACAAAAGGTGTGAAATAATGTCTTTTGCAGCAACTTGGATGGAATTGGAGACCATTATCCTAAGGGAAATATCTCAGGAATGGAAAACAAATACCACATGTTCTTATTTATAAGTGGAAGCTAAGTGAAGGGTATATATGATCATAAAGTGGTGTAATAGACATTGAAAACTAAGAATGGGCAGGGAGGGAGGATAATGAGGGATAAAAATCTACCCATCAGATACAATGTACAGTATTCTGGTGATGGATACACTAAAATCTCTGACTTTAGCATTATACAATTCATTAACTTAACAAAAAGCACTTTTGCCCCCTAAATATATTGAAATAAAAAATAAATAACTAAATAAAAGTCTAACACCACCAAAGAACATCTGCAAAAACTGCAAGAGGTAGCCATCTCCTTAAATGCACAGGCATCAATGTAAAGATACAAGGATTGTGAAAATTTAGGGAAATACCACCAAAAAAAGCCAACAGTAACAGACCCAGAAGAATTTAAGATCACAAAATGTCTCATAGAGAATTCGGAATAATCCTCTTAAAGTAGTTCAGAGAATCACAAGAAAATACCAGTGAAACCAATCCAGGAAGAAAATGAGAAATTTGACAATGAAATAGAAACAGGAAAGAAAAAGAAAAAAAACCCAACAAAACCATACACACACAACAATCAAATAGAATCCTAGAAATAAAGAATACAATAATAGGACTGGAAAAAGTCACTAGAGAGCTTCAATAGCCAACTTGATCAAATAGAGGAAAGAATTGGCAAACTTGAAGACAGAATATATGAAATTACCCAATCAGAGGAGCAAAGAGGAAAAAAGAATAAGAAAGAAGGGCTACGAGAACCATGGGACACCATCAAGTGTACTAACCTCTGCATAATTAGAATTCCAGAAGGAGATGAGAGAGAAAAAGGCCTAGAAAGCCTATTTAGGAAATAATGGCTGAACATTTCTTAAATCTGAGGAAAGACAAAGCGTCCAGGTACAGGACCCAAAGAGGAAATCCCTGAGGCATACCCTAATCAAATTAGCAAAAATCAGACAAAGAAAGAATACTCAAAGCATATAACATTCACACATATCACATTGAACAGAGCCCCAATATCGCTTTCAGCAGAAAACCCTGAAGGCTAGGAGAGAGTGGGATGCTATATTCAAAGTGCTAAAGAAGAAAAAAAACAAAAACAAAAACCCTGCCAACCAAGAATACTGTATCCAGCAAAGCTATCTTTCAAGCACGAAGGAAAAAGACTTTCCCAGACAAACAAAAGCTGAAGGAATTCATCAACACCAGACCTGCCTTACAAGAAATGCTAAGGGAGTTCTCTAGACTGAAAGAAATGGATGCTAATGTGAAATAAGAAAACATTTGGGCTGGGTGTGGTGGCTCATGCCTGTAATCCTAGTACTCTGGGAGGTCCAGCCAGGAGGATCGCTTGAGGTCAGGAGTTCAAGGACAGCCTGAGCAAGAGTGAGACCCCATCTCCACAAAAAATAGAAAAATTGGTCAGGTATGGTGGCACATGGCTACAGTCCCAGCTACTTGGGAAGCTGAGGCAGGAGGACCACTTGAGCCCAGGAGTTTGAGGTTGCTGTGAGCTATTAAGATGCCACTGCACTCTAGCCTGGGTGACAGAGCAAGACCTTGTCTCAAAACAAGAAAGCATTTTTATAATAACACTAAGATGTTATTTATAACATGCTATGTGTTTATCATTCTTATTTTCAAATGAATCAAATATTTTTAAAAATTATGCTTCAATATCCAATATAGTAAATACCAATAGTTCTAACTCATGTAAACAAAAACACTCTGGAGCCCTCAGTAAGTTCTAGAGGCCTCCGGATGGGAGGCCAAAAAGCCTAAGAACTGCTGCTTTCAAACAAAACTCTTTTTCCTTGAAAAACAAAAGTGCATACACAGTTACATTTCTGTCATGACTGTTCCTAGTATAGTCTCATTACTCATATCAATTATAACTTTCAACCAAGTAACTAACTTTTATTTCACAGAGAAAACTAAGGGGTGGATAGTTAATAACTGCCTAGCATACACTGCTAAGTCAGTAGACATTCAAAAGTCATGAACACACAGTAAAATTTTCTACTGCCAGACACATCCTTTATACAACTTTTTAAAGTGGCAAAATAAATATCTTCATTAACATGATCCAAAGCTATAACCTTTCTGTAACAAACAAAAGTATAAATATAAAATTATATTTAGTGATTGTTTCCATATTCTCTTTCTTAAAAATTATTTGTTTCTAATGATATTCATTAATTCAATTTAATGTTAGTCTAAGGTTTACATTTACCTTGGAAATTATTCTACTATAAAAGATAAATACTACAAAACATAATTATGCTTGAAATAAAATGTCAGAATAATGATTCAAGTTAGGTGAACACAGTTTTACATTTTTAAATAATTTTTAACAATTTATAGGAGCAATGTTATCTTATTTGATCAGTAAACCTGTGTAAGTTAGGAAAAACAAACCCAAGTAGAATAAAATGTATGTTTGTGTCATACTTAATATGGATAAATGAGAGAAAAGATATAGCTGTTTTTATTAAACCAAAATTATTAGGCTAGTCTTGTTTAACAAAGATTTACTCTTATTAATATGAACTTGGATTTTTAAAATGTTTTGATGACAATAATTTTGTTTAACACAATTAAGACATTAGAAGTTCAATTTCCTTATTCTGGGAATTTTAGGAATATTCAACTTATGTAAGGGCTTATTTATTTTTATAAGTCAATCAGAACAGAGCTTCTTTAAGAGATGTTATATTATAATTATAATATCATCTGTAGCTAGGAAGACATTTCACCCTCATAATGAGATGTGAAGGGCCTTCTGAATTTCAGAGACGTAGACACAGAACTTATAGCTTCAAATCTCCAAATCTGGCACAAATCTAAGTAAACACAGAAATACAAAATATCTCTGCTCCAAATGTCAAAGAGATGTTCTCCTTTGCAGTGGGCATAACATTTTAATTGATTTGAGCTAAAAAAAAAAATAGACAATTGTTTTTAAAAAGTCTGACAAACCAGCTTCTCTGTCATCTGTCACCGAATAGAGAATAGATATCTCTCACCATTAGATGGTCAAATTATAAAACCAAAGTTCTCATCATTGCTCTCACAAATGGAAAATAACTAATCAGCCATAAATGAATCAACAACAAAAAAACTCCGTAAAATTAGTTGAGAGGGGAAAAAGCTAGAGAAACAGAGAACCAACAGATTTAAAGCTCTACCACTTAGAATTCACCTCTGGGAGCTAGGAATAGACATGCCTGGGCATAAACTGTTGCGGAGGTGATTTCTCTGGCAACTCAGTTTATCTAGCTCTGTCAGATGAATGCATTGTGCATGTCAGTGGATGACCTTCAAAACTGCTAAAAAAATTTTTTTATAAAAGGGAAAATTATGATATTTATACAAATATAAAATGAACACATGTCAATATATATTTAATTAATGAGGAACTGATTAATGAGGGAACCAATAGATGTCAGAACTGACTCAAAGGAGAATTGAAACCACCCATACATATATAGGTAATCAGACATATTGAAATTAATTTCCAAATAGGTATGAAACTAGTCAGTATCCACAGGGCAATCTGTTGTGTTATCCTGACAAAATTCATTTTAATTAAGTTTTCTACATTTTATAGAGTTGTAAAATAGCTGAAAGACAACGAAAAGTGCAGGCCTGTATAGAATCAGATAACCCAAAAAGGTACATTTGACAGGATACCTGGTAATCTTTTTTTGTTGTCTACTTCAGTCTTCTACCAGAAAACAATCCAGGCACTTCTTGGCCAACTTAGACACAAGGTCAGCCAGCCCTATTCTTTTTTTTTTTTTTTGGAGACAGAGTCTCACTCTGTTGCCTGGGCTAGAGTGCCGTGGCGTCAGCTTAGCTCATGGCAACCTCAAACTCCTGGGCTCAAGCGATCCTCCCGCCTCAGCCTCTCGAGTAGCTGGGACTACAGGCATGCACTACCATGCCCAGCTAGTTTTTCTAAATGTTTTTAGATGTCTGGCTACTTTCTTTCTATTTTTAGTAGAAATGGGGTCTTACTCTTGTTCAGGCTGATCTCAAACTTCTGACCTCGAGCAATCCTCCCACCTCAGCCTCCAGCCCCTAATCTTTCAACCTTACAACTGGAACTTACTAGGTTCTTGGAGCAAGAGGGGGCAAAGGGGTTTGTCTTCACCTTTCCTTGCACCACTAACTCGGCGAAGCCTCTGCTTACTGTCCCACTTGCCTCCATGCATCTTGTGACCCATCCTGAGGATGACTTCAGACCCAACCCTTGCACAGTGTGGGGGTGGAACTTTGTGGTAGGAGGTTTAACTTGGCAAAGAATTATCTGTTGGAATAGTTACCCAGAGTGACTTTGTAAGCTCTGGTTTCACCAGGACCCTCCCAGAGGGGCATTTCCAAGCAGTACTTGCCCACACAGCCATAAGCTTAGAACAGGGGGGCTCCCTGCTACCCTGGCTGAGACCAAGTTCTGTCCCCTATCTACACAGGGGCAGTCCTACTGTTGAATAGGTGGAAATCATCGTTTGTCAGGTGATAAAGACTGAAATGTATTTAAGAGAAGCAGTTTAGGAGTGCAAACATGTAATGTATGAAAGGCTAGTTAAGTGAATGTAAAATGATTAAGGTTGAGGATCACTTACAATAGGAAAATTTAAGAAAACCAACATTTATTGTGCTTCTACATTTGGCATATTGTCTCATTTAATTTTATATCGTATTTTTGTCCACAGTTTTGCTGAACCTCACTGTATATTTTACTTAACTCAGTTTTCAAAAGGAATTGTCAGAATTTTATGAGTTGCTTTATTAACCACAGAAAATTTTAGATTTTCTTAAGCTCAGTTGGTTAAGATGGGCTGGTTCTTGGCATTCTTTTTAGATAAGATTTCTGCCTTTTCATCTGTAAATTTAATAGGAGGTTGTAGTTCAATAGAAAAAAAGTTCAGAATGCCTCTGCATGATATTAATTAGAGCAAAGTCTTCTTTACTTTGACTTTTGGCACTGTGCTGTATGCTTTATTAAACAGCAGGAATTAAATTGATCTTTAGAACACCTTTAAGAACGGAAATATCAGCCTCAAAGCTTATAATAGAAGAACAGTTGCAAATGCATAAAACAGCTGCTCTATTTTGCTATGCATTTTGTTAACACTTTTCATTTTAGTAACCTTCCTTCTGATAAAGATTCTTTATTAGTGTTCTCAGCAGTAACAAGTGATATCTTTCTTGACCTCACCATGCTTAGAACAAAACTTAAAATAGGATAAATCTTCTTTACACCTCACATTTTGCCGGATCGCTGTGCTTATTATTATCACACTTGGCAGGATATGGCTATGAAATCATGGAAACAAGCATACTTGCTCTCTGAGGTCTACTTCTCTTCTACCTGAGTCTGTCTTGCTGATTTGTGTCCCTCGTCCAAGAGTAGAAACTCCTCTCCAGAACTAGCTCAGGTCAGCTCATTTGTGTTCTAGGAAGCCGACGGCCAATAAAGGCAACATATGCCTTAAAGTTCCCTCATTTTCTTATTCTTCTTGTTGTTGCATAATGAAGGCATATCAAATTATGCACTTCCTTCCAAATTTTGATTATTCTTTTGATTACTGTCTTTATCATCCATTATTTCCTTTAGAAGACAGCTGAAAAACATTCCATTAAGTCATCAGTAAGATGTCATGTTCTATGCAGGAATGCCCTGCAGAGCCGCAACTGTGACTTTGCCCAGCTCTAATGCTTAACTTCTTTTGTCAGGAAGTGAACTGATGCTGGCTTCTCTTTGTCTTATTCCCAGTTGAGGCATGAGATTTTCCCTGCATTAGAAGGTTGTTGAGACCTGAAGCCTGGGAAGGTAAGATGCCAGCATGAATACCGTCCATTTAGAACTGTGGTTTAATTGAGTGGTGATTTCAGAGCCTAAGTCTTTCCAGTTGTTCCTGGTTTATGGTCTTGATGAACCCTTAAAGTTTTACCCAAACATGAACAGTGAAAAACCTTTATAATTGAAAGGCCTATTAACATATTATTTATAATATTTAAATATAATTTTGTTTACTGAAATTATTACCTTTTTACTTAAAAGGAAAAACTGACATATGTCAATTTTTATGTATAAGTACTTTTTATATACAAGTGTATATGTATACTTCTACTCCAATAATCATAACATGATAAACTATGAAAATATGTACTTTTTGTTTGTAGTTTTACTTCTTCTGATTTTTTAAAAATATAATAGACTTTAGTTTTTAGAATAGTTTTAGATTTCTTCCCTGATGAGTTTTTTAGGCAGGCAAAACAGGGAAAACAAAGACATGAGTCACTTATTTTGTTAATATGGAGAAAGAAGACAACATTAAGAAAATCAACAAATCATAAAATTTTGTCTTAGTACTGTGATGACCCAAGCAGCATTCTGTGGGCATTTCTCCCCAAAAGCCTTCATTGGAGAAAGCTAGCCAGTGTACACACTCGGTAATGAAGGTCATGTTTTTATACTGCTGTTGCTTACTCTCATCTTTTGTTTAACATGCTTGTTCATTCACTGTACTTTAGTAGTGTCAGTAAATAAAATGTTTCAAATTTTCCTAGAAATTTACTTAACTTAAAAAATGAGACCGGGCACGGTGGCTCACGCCTGTAATCCTAGCAGGCCGGGCGCGGTGGCTCACGCCTGTAATCCTAGCACTCTGGGAGGCCGAGGCAGGCGGATTGTTTGAGCTCAGGAGTTCGAGACCAGCCTGAGCAAGAGCGAGTCCCCGTCTCTACTAAAAATAGAAAGAAATTAGCTGGACAACTAAAAATATATAGAAAAAATTAGCCGGGCATGGTGGCGCATGCCTGTAGTCCCAGCTACTTGGGAGGCTGAGGCAGGAGGATCGCTTGAGCCCAGGAGTTTGAGGTTGCTGTGAGCTAGACTGACGCCACGGCACTCTAGCCCGGGCAAAAGAGTGAGACTCTGTCTCAAAAAAAAAAAAAAAAAAAATTATAGTCCTTCACAGTAAAACTATAAATAATACCCAACTTCATGACAAATGTGGATTATTCTCTGTACAGACTGTTTTATCGTTTATATTCAAATATAATATGCAGTCTATTTCAGCATATGAATTATCTGAGTGACAGTCAATTTTGAAAAAAATCTAAGATACTACTTTTTAACTGGACTTAAATTATACTAATTATACTAATACATTTAAATTATACTAATACATTCAAAGAACTAATAAATAGCTTTTAATGGTGCTAATGTCGTATAAATATGACATGAAACAATAAAATTTTTATAAGATTGAATATATAGTATCTAAGTATCCCTAGATACTATAAAGAATCTAACAAATGCTTAATGAACTTGCATTTATAACACTAGCTAACAAAAGAGGCAAAGGTCGTGAGCCAGTCTTCCCTAATTGAGTTCTTGGCCTATAAAAATCTGGTAGGAGTTTCATAGGATTTTGGCTACATTTATGTGTTGTTATATGGCCCTGGACTGTTAAAGGGATCCAAGCCCATGTTGTCAGCTTGTTTTCTTGAACACTTTTAATAGTTTTATTTTATTTTTGATTTTTTTTTTATTTTTCATGAGTTTCAGATTGAACTTTGCCCCAGAGTATCACATGGAAGTCAACTTTGGCGTTTGCCAGTGTTAGACTTTTCCTTTCCAGGATAGATCAGCTCAAGTGAAGTGGCATTGACAGTGAGTCTCCCTTTGGTTAATGAACTCTTTTATAATATTATAAACTTTATTTCTTATTTCTGACAAATATTTAGTAATTATAGCACATTTATTGATCACCACGCTCTTAGCCTTTTCTAGTTATGATTTTTCTTAGGAATTTTATTCCCTGTAGTCTAACATTAGATGTAAGCATGGCCCTTGTAAGTTGACTACTTTCATTTCAATTTTACTTGTATAATGTGTGTTTCAATGTTCAGAGCACCCTTAGACATTGTCTTAATTGATTCTGACAATAGCCCTATGAAATAGTTAAAGCAAGTGGTGTTATTTTCATTTTATAGGGTCTTAGAGAGTTTAAGTGACTTGCCCAAGATAACACAGCCAGTGAGCATAAGAAGGGGATCAAGAACCAGTTTGTTTCAGCTCACAGTCCAGTAATGGAGCTAAATGGCACTGTTTGTTTACGTGACTACAAACTTGGTTCTTTATTCATGCTAAAGTTGTAACAACTTTACTTGAAAGCTGTAGAATCTAATGAATTTTAAACACAGCTTCTGTATTCGGGGTCAGATTGTTGATAGTATTCAGCCAGAAAACCAGCATGTATAACTTGGATTCTGAGTTTTGAAATTTCTCACCTCCTGGAGCATTTGTCCCTATTCCAGCATTAATCTTCAATTCCAGGCAAATATGCGTGACCCCTTAGTACTTGGTATTCATCTCATTAGGTGGCACAACTGTTTGCTGCTTGGCAGTGTATGCAGAAGTGAGGTCCAGAAATCATTTAGTGAGAGCATTACTTACATAAAGACTGAAAGCCACTCAGTTCTGTGTAAATGCTGGTGCAACATTTAACCTGTGTTTCGCTTCAACTAGTTCTACCAGCTGCCTCTCTGTATCTACTTAACTCACCATCATTCACCTTTTAAGGAGCCAATTGATTCTGTTTGCCTGAAATTTGATATCTGCGTCGTGACTGAGGTCATAGCGTTTTCATGAATGAGCTAGAGTTTTAAAAGTGGAGTCCTTGAACTCAGTCATTGGTAGGCAGTGTTTACTTTTTTGTATGATAAATATTTAAAAATTTAAAATTTATTTTTAGGTTAACAATCCTATTTCTTAGGTAACAATATATTTAAATTTGTCTTTGCCTTTCTCTAGATTCTAATTTGACTAGTTAAATAATAACATTGTTTTTTCTTGACTTTCCTTAAAGTTATCATCAGGTTGTTCCTTTCCCACAAGAACACATACTTGCTTTATCCCAGCTACAAGACAATAGAATTCCCTAGTGTTGGTTTCCTCTGTTTGCCTTTTTCTGTTAGCTTAAATCTTGATCTGACCACTAAGCTTGTACTCACACCATTCCCTTGACTCCTAACTCAAAGTATTGATTGTCCAAGTAAAACATTCATGGTTAGTCATATCAAGCTAGTTTGTCTTTTCTTCTTTGAAATTCAAGCTTACCTAAACTTGATCAGACTTAAGAAATCTGAGTAATGAGCTTATAGCTTTTTCAAAAGAAGCCTTCCCTATCAAAAAGAATTATAATGTCTCATTTCAGGATAGGGTCTAGTTATTTTTTCTAGAATGGAAACTGAACCCCATTTTTAACATTATTTCAAAACTTGAAACTTATTTTAAAACTATGGTGGGAATTTTTCTTGGCTAAAACCTTTCTTTAAAATCCTTTAACAGTCACAGATAATTGTTACTAAATTGTATTTTAAAAAACAAAAATAGAGAAATTATAGAGGAGTTTTTATTTTATTTGTGTTAGAGATACTTTTGAAAACTAAATTTAGTAACCTGTTGTTTTTTTT
>RJWJ010000042.1:364268-523804 GCA_004363605.1 Indri indri
TGTGATGGCACGTGGCTTGATTGTGATGGCGCGTGGATTGTGATGGCGTGTGGCTTGATTGTGATGGCGCGTGGATTGTGATGGCACGTGGCTTGATTGTGATGGCGCTTGGATTGTGATGGCACATGGCTTGATTGTGATGGCGCGTGGATTGTGATGGCACGTGGATTGTGATGGCACGTGGCTTGATTGTGATGGCTGTCTCTGTGTTGACTTTCTCAGCGGGGCGCGGGGCGAGGGAGTGTTTATTCCCCTTTGGGGAGCAGGAGGTGGAGCTAGAAGGGAGAGAAACAAATTATTTGCATTTAATCTGCTTTTTCCTTAGTTTATTTAACTGACTTACACTATGGAAAATTTATATTTTGACTTTAGGTAATTGTGATTTTCCCAAAATATTTTTGCTTGCATTTTAGTTTGCCAGTCATATTCTATCCTTACCTTTCTTTTCTATGTATCCTCAACCCCATCGTTATGGTAGTTTGAGAGAATCTGGACTGCTGCTTTGCTTGAACTGACACCCAATGGAAGCTATCCCCAAGCACACCACTGCCTCACATTGGGTAGAGTTTGAAGTGCACAAAACATCCTATGCTCATTCAACAAAAATGTATCCCTTGTGCTATATCTTGATGTTGTTCCCTCTTATTTATTTTACAATGCTGTATTAGTCTACCACTAATTAGCAACAAAGCTAGTAATTAGTTCATGTGTAACTTTCTAAGCCTATATTCTTATTTGTCTATGGTGAGAGAAACAGAGATAAAATTTCTAAATACCCACCTAAGCTGGAAAGAGGTGAGGAGAATTTAGTAGAATTGGCCTGTTTTTTGGTAATATAGCTTAACATCAGATGGTTTGGTAAAACCAGCTTACACACACACACACACACACACACACACACATACACATACTTTTTTACACAGAATTATTGCTAAGTGTCATCTTCTCCAAGTTTACTCCCTAACTTCTTGGGTTGCTTTATAAAAATTGGTTTATATTAAAATATTCTTTATTTTAAATGCAACAACAAAATAATGAAATAGATCTGGTGCCAAACAGTATCATTCTCGTTCATTTGTATCAATCCATGTGTTTTATAATCCTTTGGCCATACTAGCAGGGAAAAAGGAACTGTTTGGCAATACCAAAGACTATGGTCTTTGTCATACAGTTTTAGAGAGCTAAAAATAATTGGCTTTAAAATATTTGGTTGGAAAATGAGAATATTAAAAAAATTCTAAAAAAAAAAAAAGTAATAAGGTAGGCAGTAGAGCTACTGGATATTAAAACATAAAGTAACAAAATTGAAGCAGTGTGGGAAAGGCCTAAGATTTGATGTGTAGATCATTGAAGAACAGAAAAGAATGCTGTTACTTACATCAATTTGACATACTTTAAAGGAGTCACTGTTAAAAGTGGGTAAGGGAATGATTATTTAATAAATGGGGTTGGAATAACCAGCTAGCAGTTTTGAGAACAAAAGCATTTAGATCTTCATGTATACCAGATACAACAAAAAATAAATTTTAAATGAATTTGAGTTTTAAATATGGACAATTACATCACTGAAAATCTGGAAGATAAGACTGAATATAATTTTTCTAGAGTGTCTAAGCAATTAGAAAACTGGAAAAAGAAGATAGCAAAGATTATACTGAATTTGTTTTATTGTAACTGTAGCTCTGTTAGCATTACAGGAAAGCATGTCTATTATATGTTCACAACCTAAAAATTAGTCTTCTTCTTTCTTCATAACAGCTGGTAACCTTTTTCTTTCTAAATTAGCTAATAGAACATAGAATGCAATTCTTTATCTAAAATTTTATTCTATAGGTGCATCGAAAATTATACAGGAGCTCGTTGTGAAGAGGTTTTTCTCCCAAGCTCCAGCATCCAAACTAAAGGCAACCTGTTCGCAGCTTCCGTGGTGTTGGTTGTCTTTCTGGTAACACTTATCATTGGAGCCCTGTACTTCCTTTGCAGGTAACCATCATAGAAGCATCCTTTGAAAAGAAAAAATTAGTGCATAAAGTAGTTGTTCCACCAAATACTTAATGTGCCTTTTAGTTCTAGATATTTTTTCCAGATACTGTTTTATATTTAGAGTTATCTCTCAAGTATAGTTTTTATTAAATTAACATCATTTTTGAAAGGATCTTAATAAGCAGTCTTAATTTGGTTTTTGTTACTATCATCATTATTTACTTTGACTTCTCTAAAATACTAACGTAGACCCACACTCACTACGGTAACCATGCCAAAAACACCTAAATTTTGGGGTTAGGTGTATTTAAAAGTAAATTTTGAATATAAAAGAAAAAAAACAGGTATGCAATACTGTAAATTGTCAAGTTTAAGACATGGTTAATGTCTAGGGTCAACTATTTAGTGCCTACCGTGTGTTTGGCATTGTGCTAAAAAATACAATAATGGACAAGATAGACATGTGTTCCCTAAATTCATAAAGATTCAAATCAATTTGGAGAGAGAGACAAATAAGCAGGCAATTAATTTGGGGAGACTGGTAACTCAGAAAAGAAAAAATGACTTGCATGAAGCAACACTATACAATTAAGATTACTTTCATTCATTAGTTCTGATCTTCAATTTTTTAAAAAAAATTTGTGAAAATATTTAATAAGTGAATGTGTGGAGAAAGAAAGATCTCTGGTGTCTCTTCCTCTTCTTATGAGGACACCAGTCCTGTTACATTATGGCCCCACCCTATGACCACATTTTACCTTAATTACCTTCCCTAAAAGGGAGGTCTTCCTATCTTCACATGTAGGCACATTGGAGGTTAGGGCTTCAACATAAGAATTTCGGGGGAACACAATTCAGTTCATAACAGACAGTATGTTTTAGTGTTTAAGTCAGTGTTCTCCAAAGAAACAGAACCAACACGATGTGCGTGTGTGTCTGTGTGTGTGTAAAGAGAGAGAGAAGGAGAAAGAAAAGAGATATTTATTTTGAGGAATTGGCTCAAGCAATCCCAAGGCTGTCAAGGAGGGTGGCAAGTCCAAAATCTGCAGGGTGGGCCAGCAGGCTGGAGATCCAGGGAAGAGCTGCTGTTGCAGTTCAAGTCCAAGGGCAGTCTGCTGGCAGAATTCCTTTTTCACTCAAGGGAGGACAGTCTTTATCTATTAAAGCCTTCAACTGATTGGATGAGACTTGCCCATATTGTGGAGGGCAATCTGCTTTACTCAAAGTCCACCGATCTAAATGTTAATGTCATCCAAAACACACCTTCACAGAAACATCAATAATAATGTTTGGCCAAACATCTGGGCACCATGGCCCAGCCAAGCTTGCAAATAAAATGAACCATTACGTAATGAAAAAGAAAATTATGGGCCAATCTTATTCATTAATCTAGATGTAAAAGATTAAAGATTAGCCAACCAAATCTAGCAATGTATTAAAAAAACAAATTGGTATTTGGAACTCACGAGCAAAACTCTGTGATGATCTTAGATTTTTTCCAGGAATGCAAAGTTATTGTAACACTAAAATATTAACTAATATATTTCATTTTATTTATAGATTAAAGGAGGAAAATCTTTTAACCTTCTCAATAAAGATACTTACCACACTAGAAAGAAAAAAAAGTATGCTGACAAAAAGCCTACAGCAAGCAGAAAATGTGCATGGTTGGCATGCAGCAGGGATGGTATAGCAGAGCCGTGGGGAACAATGAGCTTTTCCATAAATGGTGTTGGCATTAATGTGTATCCACATAGAAGAAAGTAAAATTGGATCTTTGCTTCAGAACTCAAAATCCAGATCAGGTAGATTAAAGACCTAAATATGAAAGCTTGCAGAAGAACATTTAAAGAATGTCTCTGTGCTGCTGGGGCAGGGATAGATTTTCAGAACAAGGATCAAGATGCACATTTCACAAAAGAAATGGCTGATAAATTTGTATTAAAATTGAAAACTTCTAGTTATCAAAAGATACCATTAAAAAAAGAAAAAAGCCAAGCTACAAACTGGAGGTAGATGTTTGCAACACATGAAAATAGACTTACGGATATATATGTCTTGAATATATCAACTCCTATACATCATTAAGAAAAAGGTAGACATATATTGGAAACATAATTTATAGAAGAGGAAAGCTCCAGCAAATATATATATGAAAAGACACTCAACCTTATTAGAGAAATGCAAATTAAACCTACTACGAGATAACATTATCTCACTCATGAGATTGGGAAAAACTTTTTTTAAAAAATCAACCAGACAATATAAAATATTGTGAGACTTTAGAATCTGAAAGAGTTTTGACCACTTTTGAATCAGTTTGCAAATACCTTGTGAAGTTGAACAAGTACACGCTCTACACACCAGTAATTTCACTTCTGGGTATAAACCTTACAGAAACTCTCACAAACGTGTACCAGTTTATAGTAGAACTGGTCATAATAGCAAAAAATTAGAAATTACCCAAGTACCTATTAAACAGTAAAACAGATGAATAAGTTATGGCATGTTCATACCAAAGAATAACATATAAGAGCAGAAATGAACCGCAGCTACACACATCAACCTGGATGAATCTTAGAATCATAATTTTGAATGAAAGAAGCAAGTCACAGAAGAAAACATAATAGCACAATTCGAGTCATATAAAGTCTAAAACTAGGCAAAACTAAATAATGTATTGTTTAGGGTCGTATATAAGTGGTAGAAAGTATAAAGAAAAGAAAGACACTGATTAGCACAGAATGCAGGATAGCAGTTACCTCTGGTGGGAAGAAGAGGGAAGCAATTAGAGAAGGCACATTTCTGGGAAATGTTAATGGCCTATTTATAATCTTGCGCTGGGTGCATAGGTGTTTATTGCTGATTTTTAAACTGTACACATTTTTATCCACTCTTTGTATGTATGCTTTAACATTTTCATTTTAAGATATTTGAAAAATAGATATAAATTAATGAGAAAAATAGCATCCTTAACATGCTTACAAAAATAATATCCTTGACTAATTTTCAGATAAGGTTGCAATGTGTTTGAAATATACATTTTTCATTTTTTGAAGAACAACCAAAGCAGATATATGAGCAGAGGTATGTCATAGTGTCAAGAGCAGAATTACTTTGAAAAATAACATGAGCAGCTATTGCTTATGGAATCTAGACGTAAGATTTAGGTTGTTATATACGGACCACGTGAAATGTATTTGTCTCTTGGAAATGTGGTGCTTTCAAGAATGAAACTGTTTATCGTAATAGTTTTTGGTCCATTCATGATTGAAATTGCTTTAAACTGAGGGCCTTTTGAACATTAATTACTAACGGCATCTTTAAATAAAGTTCAGAATGGTACCCCACTAATGCTAAAATCTAGGGTAGAATCAATAGTTTCAGGAGCAACTGTACATTCTAAAATCTTTAGTTTTTTAAAAATATGTCATGATCACATAAATTATAACCTGTATTAATTGATCAGATGACCCAAAAAACTGATGGACTGAAACCTTAAAAATGTCCAAAATGATGTTTAAAAATGCCATTAATAGAATAGTTGCCTAAAGCCACTCCATGTCACATAGGGTCCCAACTAAAAATGGAAATTAACCTCTTCAGAAAGAGCACTTGACATGTAAGGGGATCTTAAGTAAATAAATAAAGCACAAAAAAATCACAGAGACACAACAGCTCTGCTGTCTTAAAGGAGAAAGACTAGGTGGTATCCTCAGCATCTGCAGTCCCCACAGATGACCCACCTGCACTGATGGACTTGTTACATAATGGGACGCAGTTTTAAAGGTTCCTTGACAATTTCAGGTAATTGTGGAAAGAAAACGAACCTCCAAATATTCAAGTTCAAACTTTCTTTCTAGGTCTTCTGACATACTTTCCTATTACCCATTTTTCTATTTTTGTGTTTCTCTTATTTGTTGTCAGGAAGGGCCACCTTCATAGAGCCAGTTCCGTCCAATATGATGTCAACCTGGTAGAGACAAGCCATACCAGTACCTACCACGGTGCGTAAATTCACAAAGAAATGCTTTCCTTAAAGCCCGAGATGAGACTGTTGTTGTAACATGTAGGGATTTAGGTTTGGATCTATCCTCAACTCTTCATATCAGAAACAGAAGAAGCAGGTTTACATATGTGAATAAGATAAGAGAGATGTGTAGGTAGGTGTGCGTATTTAAAAAATCACAATGGAGAAACCATCTCGGTTCTTAATTATTTTCCATAGGTCATGGAGAACACTGAAGAAACGTCAAAGTGAACCAAATCACTGCTTTTATTTTACAAAGGCAGAAAATGAAACAACATAAGGTAAAAGAAATTAAAAATTTAACCCTTCATTTCCTAAATAAAACACTGTGTAAGTTGTCATATCACAAAACACAGTCTGCTCTGCTGGAGGGCATATGTGCTTCTGTGATGCACATCAGCTCACATGCAATTGGCAAATACGGGAATGATATCAGTATAATGTGGACGTCACGTTGGTTCAAAATGATTTTGCCCAGCAAGCTAATGTATTGAAGCAGTCGGGGACAAATGTTCTTACAACTAGAGAGAAGGAATATATGACGATCTTATGAAAAAGAAGATAAAAGTCCTTTTAGTGCAAGGAGTGGCTGGTTTAGTGGATTCATAAACCACCTCACTTTTTGCTGTTAAGGTGTCTGAGAAGCTGCAAGTGCAGAGGAAAAGCTGCAAAGACGTTTCACCTGGCAATCAGAAAAAAAGCACTGATTGATGAAGAAGGATACCTCTATATCATATTTTTAATATTGACAAAAATGGTTTCTATTAGAAGGGATTAATTTCAAGGATCTGTATCTCACAGGAAGAAACACAAATTTGAAAGTTTAAGAATGTAAAAGATGGACTAATTCTCAGTGCAGATGCCTGTGGAAATTTTGGATTTTTGCTGTTACTACACAGGTTACAAAGTTCCAAACCTGTTTTCTTCATAAGGCCTATAATTTCTAGTGCATGATTTTGTAGAATGGGAAGTTTTAATCTTTTCAGGGGCAAATTAAGAATTGGTTAGGTCAGAACAACTTGATTTCTCCATTTTTTTCCACCTAAGTTACGTGGGAAAAAAAGAAGAAAAGGAAAAAAGCAATAGTGACTTTAAGGAATTGTGGAAACAAAG
This sequence comes from Indri indri, assembly GCA_004363605.1. Taxonomy (NCBI): domain Eukaryota; kingdom Metazoa; phylum Chordata; class Mammalia; order Primates; family Indriidae; genus Indri; species Indri indri. Next base: position 371,395 of record RJWJ010000042.1, read on the forward strand.
TCTTGGAGCAGCGTGGAAGAGTGGAAAGGTCTGGGTAGATGGTTCAGGCAGAAGAGCAAGCACGGGCTGAATTTAATAGCCCATCTCCGACCCATGTCCTCAAGACTGGCGTGCACATCGGCTTTTCTGCACAGCCTAGTCCAGTGCAGGCATCGTGAATTAAATCTGTCACTAGTGTCACTGATTCGTTCATTCACCCTTCACTCACTTATTCAACAAATACACATGAGCATGAGACACTGAGATAGAGTACATAAAATGGAAATTATTTTTAATTAATTTTAAATAATTCATTTTAATTATTTAAAATTAAAATTCATTTTAATTAATACTTTATTCAAAAAGTTTTAGATTTACAGAAAAACTGAGCAGCTAGTACTGAGTTCCCAGATGCTCCCCTCCCCCATCCAGTTCCTCTATTAAACATCTTACACTAGCGCAATATATTTGTTTAATTAATGAACCAATACTGACACATTCTTATTTGCTAAAGTCTGTAGCTTACACTAAGGTCCTCTTTTTGTCGTACAGTTTTGTGGGTTTTGACATCTCCTGTAATCCTAGTACTTACTGCTCCCTCTCTCCCACTGAACTTCTGGCAAACACTAATATCCTTACTGTCTCTCCAACTTTGGTTTTTCCAGAATGTCATATACTTGGAATCACACAGTACACAGCCTTTCAGACTGGCTTCTTTCACTTTGTGATACACATTTAAGATTCTTCTATGTCTTGTGGCTTGACAGCTCTTTTTAAAAAATAGCTAGGCCATATATTTTTCTTTTTAGTGGTCTAAAAATTTTATTGTGGTAAAATATACATAGGATTTAAATTTTAACCATTTTGAAGTATATGGTTTAGTGGCATTAAGTACATTCACACTGCATAGCAAGCATCCCCACAATGCATCTCCACAACTTTCCATGACCTCACACTAAATCTCTGTACCCCTTAAATAATAAATCCCCATTTACTCCTACCCCCGAGCCCTGACAGAAAGTAATCGTTGTCCTCCTCTGTCTCTGTAAATTTCACTGTTCTGGGTGCCTCATATGAATGGAATCGCAGTGTGTCCTCTTGTGATGTATTTCAGTTTACATGATGTCTTAAAGGTTCGTCCATGATGTAGGATGTATCAGAATTCCATTCCTTTTTATGGCCGAGTAATATTCCCTTGTTACAGATATACCACATTGTCCATCCATTCATCTGTTGATGGATATTTGGGTTGTTTCCAACTTTGAACTACTGAGAATCATCCTGCTGTGAACACTGGTATACAAATCTGCCCTCAAGCCCCTACTTTGAGTTATTTTGTGTATATACCCAGCACTGGAATTGCTGACCAAATGGTAATTCTATACTTAATTTGAAAACTGCCATACTGTATTCCGCAGCATCTGCACCACTTTATGTTTCCACCAGAAGGGACAAGAGTGTCCATTTCTTCACTTCCCTGCCAACACTTATTTTCTGTTTTTGCCTCTTTGTTTAATAATAGCCACCCTAATACGTGTGAAGTGGTATCTCATTGTGGCTTTGATGTGCATTTCCCTGTTGTTCATTGAGCGTCTTTTCATCACCTTCTCATGTCTCGTCCATCTGTATGTCTTCTTTAGAGAGCTGTCTATTCAAGTCCTTTGCCACTTTTTAATCAGGTTTTTTGGTTGTTGCGTTTTAAGTGTTTTGTATGTATTCTGTAATCCTTATCATATATATGAATTGCAGATATTTTCTCCCATTCTGCAGATTGCTTTTTTACTCTGTTGATAGTGTCCTTTGATGCACAAGATTTTAAAATTTTGATGAAGTCTAGTTTGTCTCTTTTTTCCTTTTTTTTTTTGCCTATGAATTTGGTTTCAAATCCAAGAAAGCATTGCCACATCCAACATCCTGAAGCTTTCCCCATTTTCTTCTAAGAGTTTCATAGTTTTTGCTCTTACGTTCAGGTCGTTGATCCAGTTCGAGTTCATGTTCGCATGCCTGGTAAGGCTCCCACTTCATCCTTCAGCCCGTGGCTACCCAGTTTCCCACCACCGTTTGTAGAAAAAACTGTCCTTTTCTCATCAAATGATCTTGGCTTCTTTCTCAAAAATCATTTAACTACATATAAGAGGGTTTATTTCTAGGCTCTCTGTTCTATTCCATTGGTCTGCATGTCTGATTTTATCCCAGAATCACACTTTTTTATTACAGTTTTTTACTTTTTTATTATAGCTTTGTAATAAGTTTTGAAATCAGCAAATGTGGGTCCTCTAGCTTTTTAATTCTTTTTTAAGATCAATTTGACTATCTGGGGGGTCCCTTGAGATTCCATATAAACTTTAGGATGGGTTTTTCTATTTCTGCAAAAAAAAAAAAACTTACTGGGATTTCGATAGGGTTGTGTTGAATCTGTAAATCCCTTTGGGTAATACTGGTATCTTAACAATATTCAATCTTCCAGTCCATGCACACGGGATGTGTTTCCATTTATTTATGTCATCTTTAATTTTTCGGCGATTTTTTATACTTTTCATTGCACAAGTCATTCACCTCCTTTTGTTAATTCCTAGGTATTTTATTCTTTTTGATGTTACTGTAAATGAAATTGTTCTTGTAATTTTCCTTTCAGATTGTTCATTGTTAGTGTATAGAATGCAACTGATTTTTGTGTGCTGACTTTGTATCCTGTTACTTTGCCAAACTCATGTATTAGCTCTTTTTTTGTGTGTGAAATCTTTAGCACTTTCTACCTGTAAGATCATATCATCTGTGAATGGAGATGCTTTTACTTCAAACTTTCCAACTTGGATGCCTTTTATTTTCCTTGACCAACTGCTCAAGCTAGAACTTCCAGTACTATGTTGAATAGAAGTGGTGAAAGTGGGCATCCTTGTCTTGACCTTAGAGGACAAGTTTTCAGTCTTTCCCCATTGAGTATGATGTCCACTGTGGGATTTTCATATATGGCTTTTACTACGTTGACATAGTTTCCTTCTATTCATTTGTTGTTTTTAATCACAAGAGGATGCTGAATTCTGTCAAATGCTTTTCCTGTATCAATTGAGATGATGATGTGGTTTTTCCCCTTCATTCTCCTAATGTGGTGCATTGATTGGTTTTTGTATGTTTAGCAGTCCATGCAGTCCAGGAATTAATTCCGCTTGGTCATGGTAAAATCCTTTTAATATGCTGCTGAGTGCAATTTGCTAGTATTTTGTGAGGATTGTTGAGTCAATGTTTATGAGAAATACTGGTCTGTAGTTTTGTTTTTTTTTTTCTTGTAGTATCTTTGTCTGGCTTTGGTATCCAGGTGATGCTGGCCTCTTAGAATTAGTTAGGAAGTGTTCCTCCTCTTCAATTTTTGGAAGAAGTTTGAGAAAGATTGGTCTTATTTCTTCTTTAATTGCATGGTAGAATTCACAAGTGAAGCCATCAGGTCCAAGGCTTTCCTTTTTCAGGAGAATTTTGATTACTAATTCAATCTCCTTACTAGTTACAGGTCTATTCATATTTTTCTATTTCTTTGCGGTTCAGCAGTGATAGGTTTTGCCTTTCTAGGAGTTTGTTCATTTCATCTAAGTTGTGCAATTTCTTGGTATACAATAGTTCATAGTACTCTCATAACCCTTTTTGTTTTTGTAGAATCAGTGTTCTCCCCATTTTCACTAATTTTAGCAATCTGAGTTTTCTTAGTCCATCTAGGGATAGGTTTTTCAACTTTTTGATCTTTTTAAAGAACTTGTGGGCCGGGCGCGGTGGCTCACGCCTGTAATCCTAGCACTCTGGGAGGCCGAGGCGGGCGGATTGTTTGAGCTCAGGAGTTCGAAACCAGCCTGAGCAAGAGCGAGACCCCGTCTCTACTTAAAAAAAAAATAGAAATTAATCGGACAACTAAAAATATATAGAAAAAATTAGCCGGGCATGGTGGCACATGCCTGTAGTCCCAGCTACTCGGGAGGCTGAGGCAGAAGGATTGCTTGAGCCCAGGAGTTTGAGGTTGCTGTGAGCTAGGCTGACACCACGGCACTCTAGCCTGGGTAACACAGTGAGACTCTGTCTCAAAAAAAAAAAAAAAAAAAATGTGGTTCCATAGATTTTCTCTAGTTCTTCTATTAATTTCTTTTACCTCTGCTCTAATATTTATTTCCTTCCTTCTGCTACCTTTGGGTTTAGTTCTCTTTTTTCTCACTCCTTAAGTTGTAAAGTTAGGTTACTGTTTTGAGATCTTTGTTGTTTTTTAATGTAAGCACTCATGACTATAAATTTCCACCTTACCAATGCTTTTGCTACATCCCATAAATTTTGGTGTCTTGTGTTTGTGTTTTTATTCTTTTTAATTTCCCTGTGATTTCTCTTTTGACCCATTAGTTCAGAATGTGTTGCTTCATTTCCAGATTTGTGAGTTTTCATTTTCCTTTAGTTACTGATTTCTAACTACATCCTGTTGTGGCCTGAGAATATACTTTATATTTTCTTTACCTTGTGTGTGATATATATCTTTTTAAATAACTATTGAGACTTGAATTTCTGTCCTTTCTGCTTTCAGTTGCCCTGTCTCAAGTTTGCTGATCCTTTCCCCACCCTGGTCAAATCTGCTGCTGAACCCCTACAGTGAAAACTTCATTTGTTACTGTATTTTTCTTTTCCTGACTTCTGTGGTTTCTTTTTTATAATTCTTATCTCTTTGTTGATATTCTGATTTTGTTAATTTATCATTTCCTGATTTCTTTGTTCATTTCTTCCTTTAGCCCTTTAAACATATTTAACACATTAACTGCCACGTGAGTTGTATTTCACTCACACCAGTTTTGAGCCCAGGGCCTTGTGCAGCACATATAACTCACACGTCTCTTCACCTTGGGAGCTGCAAGAACTATTTTTCAAGTTGCGTATAACTCATGCACAGCAAACAATAAAAAATAACAAATTTTTCATTAAATTAGAAAGGACTGTTTTGTTTTCAAAGCTTTTATTTTCGTAATAAAACACCATGGCCGCAGGGAAAAATTTTTTTTTTCTAGTGTGGCAGTCAGTGTGCTAAGACAGCTACCTTAGTCTTTGTCTAGTGAATTTAATGTCTGGGCTTCTTTAGGGACAATGTCTGTCAGTTAATTTTGGTCCTTTGGGCTTTCCCTGTTCCTTTGCGTGGCTTGTGGTTTCCTCCTTGAAACCGGGCATCTCACTACCATAATGTGGTAACTCTGGGTATCAAAGTCTCCCTTTCCCAGGGTTTTCCACTTGGTTTATTTTTGTTAAAGGCTATCATCCATTTGTTTGGAGACTTTTCCAAACTATTTTTACAAAAGACTTCCTTCTTGTGTGTGATCATTTAAGTCTCTGTTCTTTTTATCTCATTTTCAGCTATTTTGACAGAAATTCCCTTGAATGCCAGGAGCTCTCCCAGTTTTTTCAGGTTGGCTTTGTGCTAGGGCAGTCCTCCAACTCTTAGGCTTGCACTGATCTTAGGGACCATACTGAGGTGACAGCTTAGGTCCTAGAACTTTTCTGAGTGTCTTCCCTGGGCATGTGTGTGACATTTTAAATCTCCCATGTATGTATGACTGCTTTTGAATGTCCCAATTTCCCAAAGTCTTACCCCAGCTCCTCCTCTGGGTCTTAGCTGCTCTATTTTATGTCTCCACCCATAATCTCTTGCTACGGGCATCTGTGCATCCTTGCAGCTTTTACAAGAAGGCCCCACCTTTCCAGTTAGGCGAAACCAAGACGAGTACCTCTGTCAGTCCTTGAGACATCCCCAGATCGCTTAGAAGAAACATACACAGTAATTTGCAAATAAGGTCTATTCTGCTTCCTCCGGTTCAAGGGAGAGCCCTGGGAACTGGCCTTCCCCTGCTTCAGGAACAAGATCGCCACGATGCCAGGGAGGGGTGGGGCAAGAGCCAGTAAAAAAAAAAAAAAAAAAATCACGAAACTTTCCTATCATTTTTAAAGACAGCTTTCTTTGATTGGGCATTCCCTTGGTTGCTGTAACCCTTTAACTGTTTTCTGGCCCTCTCACAAGTTGGTTCAGACAGCTGCTGCTTGTTACTTTCAGTGTTTCCCTGGGGGAACAAGAGCTCAGAGCGTGACAGTCCACCGCTGTGCTGGTAGCACTCAGGTCAATTATACTCTAGTCCTGCAATTCTAGTATTATGACAAGCCCTTAAGTAGAGTATGTTCATTAATTATGTGGTGTTTGAATTTTGGTTAGTCAGAATTACAAAAATGTTAAGACAGTGGTCTCAAAATTCTTCTCAATCTGCTCGTTTGCATTTAACATCAATGTTAATGAATATATTATCTTTCAATTTCTTCTAAATTAATGAATCTTGCCTTTCTTTTTTTTCCTGGCTATGACGTCACTAAGAACAAAAATTTTATAAAATCTGCTTAAGAAATGAAAGTGTGGCCAGGCATGGTGGCTTATGCCTACAATCCCTGCACTTTTGGAGGCAGAGGCAGGAGGATCACTTGAGCCCAGGAGTTCGAGACCAGCCTGGGCAGCACGGCAAGACCCTGTCTATACAAAAAATGAGAAAAATTAGCCAGGTGTGGTGGCGTGCCCTTGTAGTCCCAGCTACATGGGAGGCTGAGGCAGGAGGATTGCCTGAGCTCAGGAGTTTGAGGCTGCAGTGAGCTATGATTCTGGCCTGGGCAACAGAATGAGACCTCATCTCTTAAAAAAAAATAGAAAAGAAAAGAAAGTGCTCCACACGCTCTCAGTACCAAAACACTAAATGACATCTATTGGCTTCTGCCAACATCTTCTACTTTGTAGTAGTGTATGTTCTTGTACCTGTCTTCAATTGTGGCATAAGGCAGAAGTGAAATATATAAAACACAAATAACATGTTTTGCAAATATTTGACTATTTTGCCCTGTATAGGGCCAATATTAAAATAACTTTCTGGTAACACATCCGTTACATAGTATAGGTGCCAATTTTGTTCATTTAATAAGGGTGTTATTACTGATGCTCATTATATTTTATTAGGATTTTCCATTAAGCCAACTCATACCCAGTTTCTACAACTGAAAATCAAGGCAATCATCTAAAATCTCATGATTTCTCATCCAGAGTATTTGGAGTCTTCTGTTCCCATTAAAACTGAATTTATGGTAGTACAAACCTGGGCCAGACTGTGTGTGTATAAAATGACAAAAGCACATTTATTTTTTCTTGAAAATTTCTGTAGATTACATAGAAAGTTCTCCGATTTGTAAAAGTTTATTTCTATTGTATAATCTTTGCACATTCATTTTGTTAAATTTGCAATATAAATCAGTGACAATCTGCTATCTGGCCTCCTATGTTGAGATATCCAGGTTTAAGCAAAATCGAGAGAACTGTAGTGAAGCAGCTTGCTGGACCCCTGTCCATCACTCTGCAGGGCGTGTCTATCCTGGGTCTTAGTTCCAGTGCCTGCCTTCCCTCTCCCTGAGATGTCCACTGCTGGTAGGGCTTTCATTCTGCCTGGACTGAAGGGAATGGAAACATATTCCTCGAGGTAGACTTTTACAAAGCAAACTGTAGCCCCAGAAATGATTTTGCTTTGAAAATCAGTATTTTTCAATGTCTTGATTAAATAAACCATTCTGTAATCTGATCTTGAGAGAAGGCCGGCAACTCAGTACTTACACTAAGGGTACACCTTTACTTCTCTTTTTGTGCTTGCCTCGATTTTTTTCATGTGATCATTTTTTTTTGTTTCATAAAGGACCACAGTGGTTGTCATCTCTAGGAATTTAGTTTGTTTTTAGCTGAAACAATTATTCCTTTAATGCTTGCTCTTTTTTTTTTTAAGACAAGCCTTTCAAAATTGTAATAAATTAGTTATTGAGCTTTAACTTTGGTTAAATTACTATTCTCCCCCCATGTAACCTAGAAGCCTTTGAGAGGCAGGGAGAATGACTTTTGTTAGTACTAATGTTGTTTGTAATAGTCACTTCTCCCCTTTCTACTGTGCACTAAGGTTGCAACCATGTAACCAAATGATTTTATTGTACATAACAAGCTCCAAAGGCTCAGCTGTAACAAAGTGAAATACTGCATGACATTCTCCTGCAGCAGACTCTCCTTTGAGACGTAACAAAGTATTTTATGTATTAGTTTGAAAAAGTAAAATAATCCATTCAATTCTCAGGCTCATTTTGTTCATATTTTCAGTTTTAAGAGTTGCTTCTCCTCTACTATTCAACCAACCAACTCTGGTTAATATCAGACAAAAAAAAAAAAATTATAGAATGTTTGTCTTAAATGCTATACAAGCACATTCAAGGACTAGAATTTTAAGGTACTACTTGATAACGCATACCAGTGTGAAATAATAGAAAACAGCTAAGCAGCGAGGGCTAAACATAAATATTCACAGATTAAAAGTTCCGACAATCAAACTTTTCTTTGGATTTTCCTCAGGAAGTAAGATTTATAATACTGGAAGATAAAGGAATCTTTTAAGTATATTTATCATATACATAAATAACAAGAGAAAAATCTTTTGAGGTAAAAATCAGTAGAAAAGTGATAAACACAGAAAAGCACGAATGTTAATACATTTGATTTTTACTTACCTTGCAAGTTTTCTACCGTCCTGTTAGAACCACTGACCATTGCCAAAGTGCCATGCATTAGCTGTATCATACTGTTAGGTAGGCTATGCTAATATAAGGATATCCTGCAACAAAGACCTAAAAGAAAAAAACAACAGCACACAACAGTGGCTTAAGCAAGCCTAATGTTAATAATTTCTCTCTTATAGAACAATCTGGAGGCAGGTAGTCCAGGCCACTTACTGGCAGTGCTTCAACAAGGTTGTACAGAGACCCAGGACCCATGTGTGGTTCTCTGCCACAATGGGGCGCTGCCGCCTCTGCAGGGTCTAGGGTGGCTCTAGGGTGCCAGGTTCACATTCCAAGCAACAGGATGGAGAAAGGGGCCAAAAAAAAAAAAAAAAAAAAAGGTCATGGACTTTTGAAGGATACACTTCATTTCCCCCTCACAGTCATAGCAACACAGTGACTGGTCAATGCGGTCTTTGTTCTGGGGGCATGCGTGTCGCTGAAAAATCAAAGGTTCTACCACTACATGCAAAGGAAAGAATGCATAATGAGGGAAAACTGGTGTTAACCTGCACATCTATCATTTAGATGATATTTTTGTGATTAGAAATTCAGATTTGAAAATCACTCTATTAGGAATATGACAGCATTGACTAGCTAAAAAAATACTATTCTCAGTTTTCGTTTATAATGCATTAGTTTACTTCCTTTGTTCACCCACCAAAAGCAATGAAATGCACAGCACTATCTGAATGAGTTTCTAAAGTATGTTTTATTGGTATAAAACCAAAACAAGGTGATGATATAATTGTCTTGTCTGCCAATTAGCTATATAGAACTAGGTGAAAAAAAGATTTTCTCTTGCAGTTTATTGAGGAAAAAAGGAAAATGTTTTACTTAGAAAATAATAAAATACTGATTAGTCTTGGCAATCTATCTGACTGAATGAATTTAGAGTACCAAAACAAAAACAGTCCTTTAATTTTTACCAAATAAGTAAAAAGTCAGTAATAATATTGTTACAACTTCTAAAATTCATAAAATTGAAAAGCAGAGAAAAGATTTCTCAAACAAGCCATCTGTATATTTTTCTCCTTTATTAAGGGAGAAAAAAAGTCTTCCTGATTCTGCTAAAAGATCATCTAGCAATACAAAGAGGTAGTTGTGGAATGTCTTCCGTCTCCATCCTGCTGATGAGCCCCGTCTTGATCTTCCTACGCAGGAAGCCTTAAGGCCACGGTACACAGCTACCGGACCTGGCGGGACGCAGCTGCATCAGCCTGCCCCTGCCGGATGCGAAAGCTCTTGACTCTTGGTCTGTGTTGCGTTGCATACAAAGCTGTTGTTCATCTAATGTATTAAAAACTACCCCTGGCCGGGTGCGGTGGTTCACACCTGTAATCCTAGCACTCTGGGAGGCTGAGGCAGGCGGATTGTTTGAGCTCAGGAGTTCGAAACCAGCCTGAGCAAGAGCGAGACCCCGTCTGTACTAAAAATAGAAAGAAATTAATCGGACAACTAAAAATATATAGAAAAAATTAGCCGGGCATGGTGGCGCATGCCTGTAGTCCCAGCTACTCGGGAGGCTGAGGCAGGAGGATTGCTTGAGCCCAGGAGTGTGAGGTTGCTGTGAGCTAGGCTGACGCCACGGCACTCACTCTAGCCCGGCAAAACAGTGAGACTCTGTCTCAAAAAAAAAAAAAAAAAAAAACTACCCCTATGTGATCTCAGAGCATCAACGAAAGCTACAAAACAGATAGATCTAAAGTATTTTTGTTTGAAATACACATATCCCAAGGCAGAACCCAAAAGATGTAGACTGCGAAAGCCACTTTAAAGATGGCTTTATTTCGATGACCCCAGATGAATGAGCGCCATTATGGTTGTGTAGCTGTGAAACAGATCGTCGTCCTTCACCTTGTTACATTTCCTCAATATAAAGTTCCCAGTGACTATCCGATCACATCCAATCTCTCCGTTTCCAAAGAAGCCAAATAAGGGAACGCTAGGAAAAAACTTTCTAAATGCATCAGCCTCAACATTCCTCTTGGCTCTGTAATACTGAAAGCCCCTGCCCACACATGCAAACATGAAGCCAACGGTGTTCTGTTCTGGAATGTTGGCCGCCTTGAGACGCTGCATCGCAGCCTCAGCCGTCTTCTCGTCATTGACGTCCTCGCTGAGGAGCACAGTGGCACTCTGGATTCGGTGTCCACTGAATGACAGTCCAACCACACCAGTGGCGTCAATATCCAGAGGGTTCCTGGAAAATTAAATGAGAAAAGTGGCACTATATCATGAAACAAAATTAAAAATTTAAAGTATAAAAGAAAATCCTTCTGATTCACTGACGGATGGCTGCCTTCTTTCAGCAGCCTATAGTTAACCTGAGGTTCATCATCCCACATAAGAGGAATATAATAAGGGTTAAAAATTGAACTATTAAAATTATTACATTAAAAGAATGCAGAAGGCAGATCAAGAGAAGTAAGCCACTACTTTTTTCAGTCCCAAATGCAAAGGGACAAAGCATATCCACAAAGGTTTCTGAAACCCATCCTGCATCGTTAGAAGGCACAGAGTACCCTTACCTTCCTGACTTCCTTAAAAGGAACCTTCTACTTCACATACACAAAGATTATGAAATGAAGCTTTTTGGTATCATTAACGTCTTCCCCACCCCACCCTTGGCTATCAAATTCTGCAAGAGGTGTATTAAAAATATAATCACGGAGGGTAATTTTAAAAACCTATTAACTCTAGATTAGGAAGTCTTGTTCATTGCTTTGAGCCTAGAATTCAGCTTATTCTGACAGTAAAAACTCATGTTTTCTTTTTGTATTTTCATATTTTTTAAATGAAATATTTGATCCTTACAAAAGAAAACAGAATGTTGATAAAGGTTATAAAGCATAATATAGGGAGCACCCACTGGAGGAGAAACAAGTACATACGTTACATTTCTATCACGTTTACCAACATGTGAATCTACAAAATGGGCGAGATTTGCCGGGTTAGTGAGAAACTCAAGACTCAAACAGGTTAAGTGATGAAGATAGTAAGGCTAACTAGTGGCAAAACCAGTCTGTGAAGAGCAAAATCCAACTTCAAAAGTCCTGTGCTGCTTTTTTATCACTTTTCCTCTTTGGTATACAATTGTTAATAAATGTTGTCAATCTCTTACTCAAAGAATTACTGACCTATCTTCTTGGGGGCGGAGGTAGGTTGGGTTATGTGGGCACTCCATGGCTTCTCTTACCCACTGATGCAGTGCGAAGACCACATTAAAATGAATGTGTCACATAAGGAATAATGATGTCGGGAGGTATATTTCCCACATCAGGTATAAAAAGTAGATGACATACAAATAGCCACACTAACACCGTGAGGCTAGCACCTCACATGTTGTAAGTCTGAGTGAGATATTTGCATTTCAAAGGTAAGTTGTATGTTAAGTCACCACCGCCCTATCTGTACACAACTGTGATTAAAAGTAATCACAAAAATGGGGAAGAAATTAGGCAAGAGGGGAAATAACCTCAGATACCAAGAATTAGGTGTATGTATGCACGAAATCCAGTGTTTGACATCCTACTCCCTGGGATTCAGTGCACTTGGCTTTCCCCCTTTTTCCCCACTGGTGGTCTAGGGACATTGGCTCTAGCTATTTGCTTTCCCATATCCATAGAGACAACCAGGAGACAGCAGTAATTCGGATGATTTACATTGCTCTCACAGATACTGATCTCCAACGATCTGTCCCCATGTCACCACTCTAGGAACCAAACATTAAACATAAATACAGTGAGAAACAAATACTAGTGTTTACGAGTATTGGGGGTTGGGTGGGATCTCATTTTCCTGCTTTGGAAACAATATTTATGTCCACTTAATTAGCTCAAACTCAAAATGTCACATACTTTCATTCAAAACGGAAAGGGATATCTATCTTATCCCAAGATAGAAGAGCAAATATTTTTTAATCTTAGAAAGCAAAAGCCTTAGTAACAAAAATCAAAATTCCACAGTTTTTTGAGATTGAAGAAGCTTTTCAAAAGATCTAGTACAGAATTTCCAAAAATGTGTGCCAAGGAATACCAGTGGGCCCTGTAAAATGCTTGTGGAAAAAAGGTTTTGTGATTTGAGAACTGCCACAGTTAATATTATTCCCAAAGCATGGAGCATATCAGAGGCTCTGAGTTTTGCCGTGAAGATCCACTTTAACCATGTATTTCTTTAAAGGAGGAAAGAGAACTAGAGATGACAGACAGAGCTCCATAGCTGTCAAAGGAAAGACTGATAGACAATGTTGAAAATCAATTTTGAGAATGTGAGTCCGACTAGGAAGTTCTTAAAGGACAATATATAAATACGTAATTCTTCACCTGTAAGCAGAATTATGTTGAGTAAGCCCCTTAACAAACATCTACTGTAAAATGGAATGAACTGTTACCTTAACAATTCTTTAAATGTGTTTTTTTAAAAAACCCCAAAGTAACAAAAACCTGAGATCATTTCTGTTCATCCACAAAAGAAATTGGAACTACACCAGACATACTTCTCAGAAGTCAGTGATGACAGGTTGTCCACCTGGCCGCCAGCCAAGATGATATTCATATCACTAAAAGTGCTGACTACTCGATGCAGATAATTACTGGCTCCCACCTTACAGCAATTATAGCCAAAGACAAGGACCACACGAAGTTCAGGGTTATCTAAAAGACCTGCGGAGAAACAAAGAGCAGCAATTAAAGACAGCCTTAAAACAAATTATTTCATACACACGTTACAAAATAAAATGTTACTGACTTACACTCCTAGTTAAGTGCAATGTAGTGGCTTAATCCGTCAAGTTTTCCATATTTTACCATTTTAATACAAAAAAATTTTAGCTACAGTTTTTTTCTGTAAAAAAACCTAAATGGCTATTTGAAAATAACACAATCAACGCAAATATGGAAGCAGCTGTGTACTGAGCAGCAACCTGTGGTGGCCATGGCAGACGCTGGGTCCGCACAGGCCGCACCCTGAACAGGGAACAGCGGTTTCCACAGAGCAGGTTTAGCAGCACAGCTGCAAGGGGAATTTGAAGATAAAAAAAACCAGTGGAGAGAAATGGTGCTAATCACCTGCAGTGGGATGAGTGGGTGGCCCCCAAAAGATACATCCATAGCAAATGCCTGGAACCTATGAACATGATCTTATTTGGAAAAAGGATCTTCGCAGATGTAATTAAGGACCTTGAGATGAGATCATCTGGCTTATCCAGGCGGGCTCTAAATCCGATGACAAGTGTCCTGATACTAAGAGATACATACAGGAGAGAGAAAGAGGAGGTGGCAGTGTGATCACAGAAGCAGAAACTGGAGCGACGCAACTGTGGGGAAGGCCAGTGGCCACCAGAAGCAGGAAGGGACAAAGAACAGATTCTCCCCTAGAGCCTCCCAACACAGTGCAGCCCTGTTGACACCCTGATCTCAGACTTAGGCCTCCTGATGGCGACAGAATAAAACTTCTGTTGTTTTAGGACACCAGGTTTCTGGTACTTTGTTAGAGCAGCCTTAGTAAACTGCTACACCACTGAAATACAGGCTTCAACCACCTCCTCCCAGAAAGGGGGCGGGAGCGAAGGCGGGTCAGCCACTGGGAACTCCTTCCAAAGCAGGGAAGCGTCTGATTCCAAGGCGCAGTAACTAAAAGCTGCTACCACTAGGGGCGGAGTCAACGGGGACCGCTGTGTTCACGCTGCCTGCCGCTCCCAGGCTTTCAGCCGAGACCCTGCGCCTCGTTCACAGACTGTCAGCTTGAAACGTGCCAGCAGTGCCAGAGGTGGCTTTGGGGACAGGGAAAAAATTCAAAACCTAACCACACTTGGGTTTCCACTTGACTCAGCTCCATGACTTCCATCTTGACAGACCTAAGGTGAGGCTACCAGGCTACTTACAGAAATGTGTGTGAATGACCATTTACTAACACCAAATGCTGACTTATTCTGGGAAACTGCATCTGGTTCATTTCTAATTCTCTGCACAGTGAATCACTGCCTTGGACACTGAAATGAGTATTAGCACATTCATGACATATATGGTGTCAAACTACGCCAAACCACGACTACAGGGTCTTGTTCCCTATGGACTAGCCCACCAAATTTCAAAAGAATATTTTTTCCTTTTTAGAACAAATTTTCACAGTTGGAAGAGGCCTGTGAGATCAACAATCTTATTTACAAACAAGGATTAACAATCCCAGAGAAGTGACTAAGCCTAGGACAATATCGTGGCGGACTCTAGATTAAAACCCTTATCCTCCTGACTTTCAGGGCTTTAAGTTTTAGAAACCTCAAGACTTCTAGATCTCTATCTTTCCTGCTGTTTTCTAAGCTCCAGATGCTCTTTTACAACTGTCTACTAAACGTTTTCATCTGAACATTCTAAAGACACCACCTTCATTCACCCAACAGACATACCCCACGTCTTCTCCAGTGGTACTGTTCTTAGCTAACGGAACCCCCCACACACCCCGGCAAGTGGAATCACACTCCCCCACCCCCCCCCCCCCCCCCCGCTTTAGAGAATAAACCCGCCTAGGCTAAGCCCGGCTGTCTGACAGACCAGGCTCTATATTTAACCAACAGACTGGTGCTTCAGTTAAAGCAGAGGAAAGGTATGACTCGAACTCCGTGCCACGCAAAACTGAAAGGCCTAAAATACGTATGGCCTGAGAACTGCATCACTCAACTCCACCCAAGGTGAGGGCAGTGCCAGCTTTTCCCCAGAGATTCTGAGGTCCCCTCCCATTTGGCATAAAGAATCATCAAGGACCCAGTATTCTGGGCCACTTGCCATAGAATATGACTAATAATTTGATTCTAGAATTTTTCAAAGATTGATATATTAGCAGGAGTTTACCTCAACCATTAAAAACAATCCCATAAAAGCATTTTATAAGGCACTTTAACCAGTGTAACCTCCTGGTGAGCCTTTCAAGATGGTAAGCTGGTTGCAAAATGTAACCTCAGGTAACAGAACAGACTGCCCTGCCACGTAGGATTGGTAATTATAATCAAGTTAAATACTGCAGGTGTCTACCAATTATGGCATGAAACTATTCTTTCTAGCAAGAATGCTGTTAGGTCAGTTTAGCAAAGAATTACCACCGCTTAGGAATTTTTTATCCACCAACCCCCTGCCTACACCGCGACCCTGCTCCTGGGCTATAAATCCCCACTTGTCTTTGTATTCAGAAGTGAGTCCAATCTCTCCTGCTGCAAAGCCGCATCACAGCCGTCCCCCTGAATAAAGCCAGCCTTCCGGTCTTTAACAAGTATCGGCATTGCTTTTTCTCTAACGCCACCGTCCGGTCACTTGCGCTTTCTCAGGGGCTGGGCAACTTCAAAAAGGCAGAGCAAGCTCAATCAATCCCTCAGCACCGATTATCTTAGCTTCACTGCTTATGACCCCTGGTCAGAGAGTCTCTATAACATCCCCAGGTAATTTTAGAACTGAGTCCTTCTTCAAACTTTTTTGGAATCTGACTTGAATCATTAAAGTTCTTTGTCTGTACCCCTCTTGGTTGCTGGTAGAATTCAAGAGGAGTATTCAAAGGACCAAAGACAGGACGCAGAAAGGACCTGAAAAACCCACAAGCCAGACCACTAGATTGCCAATGTCACAACAAACACAGCACTTGTGCTGGGCACTGTTCTAAGCACTTTACAGAAATTATTTAATGCCTGTAAAAACATACTAGGTACTGTTAAGCTCCTACAAAGTCTATCAGGACCCAATGGCTTTCAAAATTCATATTCAACATGCAAATTATATCCATATTATAGGACCTAACCCAGACCAGACATAAGTAAAATTAAATACACACCCCGGAATTGGCTGCCAGAAAGGAACTGGTGCCTGCTGAGCTATGGAAGACACAAGACACTTCCCACTCCTCTCCCTCCAAGAGCAAATGCAAATGGATTCTTTGAGGGCTTCCTCTCTTGACCCTAAAATATAAAAACCAATGGGAGAGCTTTTCTAATGGGAATCTCTGAAAATAAAACTGAAATTGAAAATCACCATGCCCCAACAGCTAATGTTACAGGTTTGAGCTTCCAGGAGAATGTCAGGATATATTTGTAAAAGGGACAGAGAGAAAGGACCACAGGCGTGAAGCAACTAGTAGAGCTAACCACCTCAAGCATTCTCAAAGGAGGAAAGAGGCTCTGGCCCTTTGACTCAAGCCCACCTGATGAACAATCAGCAATGCTCAGGCTGCTTTCCCCAGCTCTCTTGTCTGTGACACAGACAGATGGTCAGAGCCACCTGGCACTGCTCTGAGCACTGGAGGCGCACTGTGTGACGCCTCAGAGGACGAAGTGCATGAGCACTGTCAGGGAGGGAGGCTCCTCCCTTCTGCAGCTGTGGCTCTCAGACTGTGCCCTAGTGGGCACAGAGCTCCAAGGAAGCCCCTGGGGTACACAGGGAGAAACTAAGCAACCTCACTTCCTTCAACCTAAGCAGCTCTGCTTTTATCTGCTTTATTTTTACATTGGTGTCCCATGTAAGACTGTACTTAGAAACGAGCTGTTTAAAAGAAAAGTTAAATGGCTCAAGCTCCTTACTGAGTAGTCTCAATAGTCTTCAACATAAGCACAAGGAGGGCTGTGATAATAATATTACATTGTACCAACCCTGGACAATCAACGCCCACTACTGAGCCCCCGTCCCCACCCTCCTCCTCACATCATTGAAGCTAGTGGCCTCCGCGGCCATGGATTATCTGGTCCAGGCCACTCTCCAGAGCTCCAGACCCATATATTCAACTATCTAATCAATATCCCCATCTCACACTGAACATGTCCAAACAGAACTGATAATCTGTTTCCTCTGAGCTGTGCCCTGTAGTCTATCCTCACCTCAGTGGTACTGTGCAGCTGCCCTAGCCAGAAACCTGGGTGACGCTGCTGCCACCTCCCTCATTCTCGACACCCAACATCTCATCAGTCACTGCATCCTGCCCATTCACCTCCAAACGCCATCTCAAATCCGTCCATGCCTCGACTCCACTTGCCACTGCCCTCGCCAAGCTGCCACATGCTCTTGCCTTAACCACGACAGCCTCCTGTTTTTCCTGCATCCACTTTTTTAAAAATTTACTTTAATTGACAAATGAGAAATATATATATTTATCATGTACAACATGGTGTTTTGAAATACATATACACTACTGAATGGTTAAATCAAGCTAATCCTGCATCCACTCTTACACTCCTCCAAACTGATCACCACGCCGCAGCCAGAGTAGCATTCTCGAAAGACCTATCTGAAGCCGCCCCTCTTTTGTTTCAAAGCCTGGCTTCCCGCTGCCCATCTGCAGTATGTCCCGCAGGGCAGGATCTGGCCTCCTGCTCCTCTCCAGCCTCACCTGCCGCGGTGCCCGGCCTGCTCCCACACTAGTTAGACACGCCAGTGCCTGCGGTTCCCAGATGAGCTGTGGGAATCCACACCTACATCCTGAAGGGGAGCTGGCAGGCCCTTTCTAGTTCCTGTCCTTTGTTCTCTTGGCTACCGTTTTTTTTTTTTTTTCCTTTTGGTCAGCAACCTAGAGAGAAGGTAAAGACCACCTACAATACTGCTCCCCACTGCCACCTGAGGGCTGAGTCTATCCGCTCAAGCCTCGTTCACGTCTTTTTAGGGCTGTCAAAATGTCACTTTGCCAACACACCAGCCTAGATGAGGTCCCATGGGTACATGTTTTACAGCACCCCGGTGCCCCTACCTGCTAACACTTGCCACATCTGTGGCGGCTTATTCAGAGCCAGCCTGCTCGGGAAGACTGGAAGCTCCGGAGCAGCAGCCGAGTGTCAAATGCAGTGACTGGCACACAACATACGAACAGTTTCTAATAAATGAACATCAGCTTTTTATGAAACTTCACTGAAGTATTTTTGCTTTTATTCCATAAAAATTAAGTTTGCCCATTTGTATTCTTTTTTTACTCCAGAGACCAATTTTAACACAGGATACCACATAGACCTTAGAACAACCTATGCTTTATTTTTAAAATGTACCATATTTGGTAAGATTTCTCCAAAAAGAATTTACCAATGTGTGTGTCTATGAAATTGTATGTGCTACGGTGCTATGATGCTGGGTCAGATTATGACGGCTCCTACACGCAAGGCCTGGCAAAACTATACTCATCAAATACAAGGTCGCTGTCTTCAGGGGCACTGCCAGTCTCGTCAGACAGAATGTAGCCCTTTCTTTGCTTTTGTGAGCTTTTCATACGCGCTCTTCTAGTCACTGTGGCTGAGCACTGTGAGGCAGGGGGAGACAAACTACACACGGGCCAAACCCAGCCCACCTTCTGTTCCTCCTTTTGTAAATAAAGCTTTATTGGAACACAGCTGTCATTTATGTATTATCTATGGCTGCTTCTGCACTCCAACAGCAAAGCAAATAGACACAACTGGGACCACATGGCTGGCAAAACCTAAAATATTTACTGTCTGGCCCTTTACAAAAAACTTTGCCAACCTCTGAGGGACACTAATATGAATAGGATGCTTTCGGTGTTAAAGAACACAGAGAGGAGTAGCTCCAGGTATCTGTTCAGGAATGCAGGCTGGGACTGGGTAGAAGGCATGTCCTATGTCACAGCATCCAGGCATTTGCTCCTTGCCCACTTTAGATTACTACATCTTCTTGAGCACATAAGAGACAACAGTCCAAATTCAGACAGTCATCCCTCGGCATCCGTGGGGGATGGGTTCCAGGACCTCCCCCAGATTTGGATTCCAAAATCTGTGGATGTTCGAGCTCCTGATATAAAATGGTGTAGCATTTGCATAGAACCTAGGCACATCCTCCCGTACACTTTAAATCATCTCTAGATCACTGACAGTTCCTAATACAATGGAAATGCTATGGAAATACTTGTTATACTGTATTGTTTAGGGAATGACACAAAAAAAGTCTGTACATGTTCAGTATAGATGTTTTTTTCCCTTCTCAAATATGTTTGATCTGCAGTTGGTTAAATCCATGGATTCAGAACCCAGATAGAAGGCTGACCACACATAAAATTAGGACACAAAATAGCATGTGAAAGAAAAGAGATTATTATCTCAAGCTAGGCAAAGATTCGATTTCCAGAAGGCCATGAACAGGTGAAAGTGATGCCCTGGAATAAGCCAACAACGCTGACAGCAAGTGGCTCAGGAAAGGACCCCTATAAGAAAGCTTCAGAGAGCAGAATAATTCTGGGGTTGTTTCTCCTTTCAGTTTTCTCATTCCTATACTTGGCCCTATAATGCAAACATGTTCTAACAAATGTAACGATTTTATAATAAAATGGATGGTTTCTTCTGCTCCAGATTTTGGTTCTTTTTTATAAACTGACAAACCAGGATTCCAGTGTCAACAGTACTGTGTATCAGGACCTCATCAAGGAGTCCCAAGGAGCTCACAGGGACAGGGGAGGGGAACTGCCCAGGGAAGTGCCCTCTCGGGTTCAACCACACGACCTTTAGGAGAAGCACTGGATTAAAAGCCAAAACAAGCATCTCCCATAGGGTCTGACTGTTCCCTATGTCTTCTCCCAGTCCTGCTTCTCCTGTCCCAGTGTTCCCTATTTCTGCTCAAAACTCAAGAGTCATCACCGAGTCCCCAGTCTCCCTCCTCCATACCTAATCACCTGGCAATTTCCTCCAATCAATTCCCTACTCTTTGTGCCCTGGTGTTATTTCTTGCCTAGACTCTTGAAGAGGGCTCCTACCTGGCCTCTCACTTCCAGCATGTCCCTGCTATGCAGGGCTGCACCCACTGCCACCCGACCCATCTCTGAGTAACAGCAGTCACTGCTGAGGACAGGACCAAGTCCGGACTAGCCTGGCCGCACGGCACCCCTCCTTTGTTCTCGTGATTCCCCTCACACACCTTTTGCTTGCAAAACTGAATTATTTACTCTTTCCCCAACATGCTCTGTGACTACCTGGCTCTGTGCCTGTGTTTCCCTGTTCTTTCAGCCTCTGACAAGGAGGAGTCACATCCTTATCTCCCGCATGCCCTCTCATCCTCCAAGGGTTTAACCACCACCTGCTCCGTGAGACCTCCCTGACGTGCCTCCCCCTGGCAGGACCCAACGGCATCTACGCTGCCACCTCCTGGCACAGCTCACATCCTCACCGCAAAGCACCACTTTGGGCAAGGATGGACGGCACACATGGCGACAGTGGTCCCACAGGATTATAATGGAGCTGAAAATCCCTGTCCCCGCGTGACGCGGCAGCACAATGCGTCACTGAGATGCTTGTGACGCCGCTGCAGTGAGCAAACCTGCTGCCTGCCTGTCACACAGAGAGCACGGCACGTCCAGCACGCGCACCGCATCACACTCCACGACGCAGTGCGCAGCCGTGTCACTGCTTTATGTGTTTGCTAGGATATCCTTTTGGTCATTATTCTAGAATGTACTCCTACTCACAAAAAAAAAAGTAGCTGTAACACAGCCTCAGGAGGTGCCCGGGAGGCGCTGCAGAAGAAGGCGTCACTGTAGCAGGAGGTGCAGCTCCACTGCGCCGCTGCCCTTGGGGACCTCCCAGTGGGGCAAGGCGCAGGGGTGGCAGTGACAGCAATGGTCCCGGCCCCGTGCGGGCCTCGGCCAACGTGTGTGTTTGTGTCTTAGTTTATAACAAAAAGCTTAAAAAGTAAGAATAATAAGTAAAATATTTTGAAAGTAGAAAAAAAGCTTACAGACTAAGGATATATTTTGTACAGCTGTACAGTGTGTGTGTTTTAAGCGAAGCGTTATTTTATTACAAAAGAGTTAAAAAGCTAAAGAAATTTTAAAAGTTTATGAGGTAAAAAAGTTATAGTAAGATAATTATTTAAAAAAGAAAATTTTTAAAATGAATTTAATGCGGCCTAAACATGCAGCGTTTCCACAGCAGAGCACGGTGATGTCCGAGGCCGTCACGCTGCTCCCCACTCACGGACGCCCAGAGCCACTTCCAGGCCTGCAAGCTCCATTCACGGTAAGTGTCCTTCCTATACAGATGTACCATTTTTTTTAAAATCTTCTAAAAGGTATTTTTGCTGTACATTTTCTAATGTTTGAATATGTTCAGATACACAAAACCATTGTGTTACCGGTGCTTGCAGCAGTAAGGACAGTGGCGTGCCGTGCAGGTGTGTAGCCAGGAGCAAGCGGCTGTGCAGCATGGCCTGGGTGGCCTGGGTGTGCCGCAGGCCGCACCACCGAGGTTCGTGAGCGCCCTCTGACGCTCGCACGATGCCAACACTGCCTAGCGATGCGTTTCTCAGAACTCGCCCCGCTGTCAAGCAACATGTGTGTGTATAAGTGTCTTTCAGACCCTTCCTGCAATGTCACTGAGACAGACTCTGCACCCAATTAATTTTTCTAACCCTATGAAACCTTTTAATAAACTAAATAAAATTAATGTAGGATTTCTACATCATGAACTAACTGTATACAGCCCTCTCCTTGCCAACATTAACATGTATTTCTTCTTCCTTCCCTGTGCTAAGCGTGCTGCTGTAACTCCTTCTAGAGTCTAAGCTGTCCTGGACTGGCTCACTGCGAGGCCCTCAGTGGCAGCTGACACGTTCACAGACTGCAAATAGCTCTCCAACCAACATGCCTGACTACGGCTTCTCCTTTGAGTTTCACACCTACTATTTTCTAACCGCCTGACCAACTCTGAAGAAGACCGGGTTTGCTGAATGTTGTCAGCTCCAGCTAGCCTTCCAACCTCGGGTTGCATGATGATGACAAGTTCACCCAAGCCTGGCCACATGGCTACATTTCCTCCTAAATTCTTTTTGCCTTTACGCTTAACACTGGGTCAGTTTAAAGGCACTATCTGATCTTTTCCCTAAAGGAAGTTTAGCACCCTTAACTTAGGGTAGCTTTAACCATTCAGCTAACTCTACTATTTACATACCCCAACAGCCTTCGCTCTCTATTCCCATCAGAGTTTGGTTTCCTCGTCGATAATATTCCATGATAAATTTTGCCTGGCAAAGCTGTGGTGAGGATTAAAAATAACACAGTGCCCAGCATACGATACCTCTGTAAACATCAGCCATCGTTGTCACTATAAGCAAAGACATACGCGAGCTCCTCTGGCACACTGCTTCTGAACGGGCTGACACGGACACCTAAGACCCCCTGGCTGCCCTTACACGGTCCCTTCCTGAGCTCCCTCTAGCCTATTCCTCCACAGAGCACGGGGCCAATGTTAGCCTTCCACCTACCATCTGCTGAACAAGGCATGTTGCTGAGTGCTTTTACATGAGTCATTTCATTCAATCCTCACAACTCTGTTAGTTATTTCCAATTTATGGATGAAGAAAACAGAGGTTTACAAAAGTTTAAAAACTTGCTCTCAATTAGAGAGCCAGAAAGCAGCAGAACTAGGGCAGCTACAAGCCTGTATTCTTTTTTTTTAAAGGTTGGCTACCCTCTATTTATTTATTTGACAGATAAAACTGTACTTACTGTGTACAACAGGATGTTTTAAAGTCTCTAAACATTGTGGAATGGTTGTATCTAGCTAATTAACATATATACAAGGCACATCCTTTTTTTTCTGATCAGCAAACCAAATTTCCCCTTTCCTGCTATATACATATATATTTTTGAGACAGAGTCTCACTCTGTCACCTGGCTAGAGTGCAGTGGCGTCATCACAGCTCACTGCAACCTCAAACTCCTGGGCTCAAGGGATCCTCCTGCTTCAGCCTCTCGAGTAGCTGGGACTACAGGCGTGTGTCACGCCTAGCTTTTTTTTCTCTTTTTAGTAAAGACAGGGTCTTGCTCTTGCTCAGGCTGGTCTCAAACTCCTAAGCTCAAGCGATCCTCCCATCTCAGCCTCCCAGAGTGCTGGGATTACAGGCAAGAGCCACTGTGCCCAGTCTGCTATACAATTTTTCATTCCTGCTGGGTTGATATGCCATTTCAAATATGGGAGGCCTATCTCTACAGGCTGCCGATTTAAGTAGAAGTGAGGTGTTACCACTGAATTGTTTTTACGACAACAGTGATTTTTTTTTAAAGTGATTATTTTAATGAGTTAAACAAGTCCAATGAGTTTACCCGCAGATGTGGATGAAAGGACTTAACACTACTTTGCTTGTGTAGCTGGTTTGTTGCTTACTGTATTAAGCTTTCCCATCGAAGCTGAGACGCTGAGCCAACTTGTTACCTCTGCAAACTCGCCTCTCGTGACTCCATCATACTTCCCGTCAGATGTTTCCCAGTGCACCCCTTGCTTAATAGATTCTTCCTTAACTTCTACCTTTCCTGACACTTACTAGGTTCACTATACTTACTCCCATCTTTCTCATTAGTCCCCTGCATCTTCTAAAATCTTTTACAATAAATGCTTATTACTAGTATAAAAAAGAAATAAAAGTTTAAAAAAACTTTTCAGCTTCAAAAAATAAAAATAGGGCAAAACAAAAACTAATAGAGCAAGAATTCCTTCAAAATTCAGAATTGAATACAAGTAAGTTTTATTATCAACAGAGTATTGATGGGAAACTTTTCATCTCTAGTTCTCTTAGGCTTTAATATAAGTCACAAAATTCTAAAAGTAAATCAATTCTACAGAAATTTACTGTACTAGCCTCTGTTAGTCACTAGTTTGAATTACTCACGTCTCCACTAACAGATGTACTTAATCCCCATTCTCCCAAAGGAGCTAAATAGCTACCAACCAGCCAAAAATAAAAACAACAAAATTAATCAACAAAATGAGCAATTAATGATAAATAACTTACCTACTTCAGTGAGTTGATGTCTTTCTAATGTTAAGTTCTTCGGATCCTTAATAAAATGAAACGGCTGTATTTTTATTCCTTCAATTTGAGGGAATAACAGAGCAAAACCAGATTCTCCGATTTCTATTTCCTGAGGTCGACTGCTACCTGATCCCATTGGAGTCACTAGGGAAAAAGTTAAGCAGATTTGTGAACAGATTCAGTAAAAAGTGAAGTTTAATTTGGTAACAGTGTAGATCAGTCAGCCCACCCAGATAACTACCGTTCAGCTCACTAAGACAATCATCAAACCCATGGGTCAATCTGAGGAAAAGTTTTCCAGCTTTGACGATTTCAAGGTGTGGTGTCACGATGTCTGCAACTGAACTTTCAAATGGTTCAGAGAGAACTGTTTTTATAAACAAACGGAGAAAAATATTAATTTCTGATTAATTTCTTTCTATTATTAGTAGAGACGGGGTCTCGCTCTTGCTCAGGCTGGTTTCAAACTCCTGAGCTCAAACAATCCGCCGGCCCCGGCCTCCCAGAGTGCTAGGATTACAGGCGTGAGCCACCGCGCCCGGCCGCCACTTCACTTTTTAAAATTTACCCTAAAGATATTTGACAATCATATGAAGTATATATACACCCAAGTAGGTTTACCACAGAATTTTTAGTAGGAAATAAAAGAAAAAAACTTAAATGTCCTAACTGGTATTTAGGTTAAAAGTTACATTTGTATAACAGAATGTAGCCATTAAAATGATGATAGGTGTATATTTATTGACATGGAAATATGCGTGGAATATGCTCTGAAATTTAAAGGCAGATATTATAGAATAAATTGTGACATCCCCCCCCCATTCATACGTTGCATCCCTAACCCTGCTGTGTGACTGTACTTGGAGATAGGCCTTATAAAAGAGATCGTTAAGATTAAATGCGGACATATGGGTGGGGCCCTAATCTAACAGGACTAGTGTCCTTATAAAAAGAGGAAGGGACACAGAAGAACGCATGAAAAAGCCACTGTTTGCAAGCTTCAGGGAAACCCATGCTGATCTTGGACTTCCAGGCTCCAAAATTGTGAGAAAATAAATTTCTGTTGTTTAAGGCACCCAATCTATGGTATTTTGTTATCGTAGCCCTAGGAGACTAATACAGTAGGTTACAAGTCTATAGAAAATTATATTCTGGTTTTATATATATTAATATGTTAACATCGTAATAGTAATAGAGCAGTCAACTCTGTGGTGCTTAAAAGTGCTTAATTTCTTTTTTTGCTCACTTGTATCTTCTAATTTTTCTCTTTTCTAACAATAAATGATTATAACTAGGGTAAAAAAGTAATAAACTTTTTGAAAAAAGTGTTAAGCCTTTTAGAAACCAAAGCTAGGGCAAAATGAAAAAATAATATTCACTTATAAACACCTGAAATCCTTTGTACCTCACTGTACAAGATTCTTAAATTCAGATTAAAAGTCTTTCAGTGAAGATTAGAAAAGTTAATTATGGAGTGCTACTGAGTTGGAACAAAGAAAATAATATTATGAAACATTTAACTTATTGCTTTCTGTGTATTTCTCTTCTAAATGCTTCCCACATGTTAATTCATTTACGCCTCGCAATCCTCCAAGGAAGGCAATGCTGTCACCATCCCCGTTTCACTGTCGGAAAACTGAAGCCCCATGAAGTTAGGTAACTTGCTCAAACTCAGACAGACACCAGGTGGTACAGATGGGATTCCGATCCGGTGTCTTAACCACTGCTCCCTTACGGCCTCAAAAGAATTTCTCCCCCCATTACCTATAGAAAACAATCAAAAATAATAAACAAAAATTTGCCAACAGCAATCAAATATGGAAAAGGGCACAGCCTCACACTAAAAACTTCTAACAGTGGTAGCCAAGCAGAGAAATAGAAGTTTCCTAATAAGATCCATTTTAGTACCTAATCCCAGGCCTGCCTCACTCCTACTGACCAGAAACAGGACTGGCTGATCTGACAAAACTCTGAAAATGCCTAATTTGGACAGAGGCAGAATGAGATCTTTTCCCTCTTATGATTGGCTACTAAGTATTTGTTACATTTGGTTTACACAGGTAGACTTGAGATTTGAAATACTAACCACAATAACTTAAATACTAATGTAAGTCAAATATAATACCACGATAAATATGACTAACTTTATTGTATTTTGGATGGCCATTAATATAAATGTGCTTTTAAGCTACAGATAATTCAACAATCTATAGGATCCCACATTAATGCAAGGAGGAAATCATGAAGTTGCTAATTTCTCTCACCTACAATTCCCGGGGTCACAATCCCAAGGACTTGGCATTGTTTTGGAAATAGCTTTTCAAGGGCAAATGCTGTTTCCATACTAGTTCTTCTCCTTGCTGCAAAAATACAGTAGCAAAATTATTAAACATCATCCATTTACAGTCAAATCTGACAATGTAAAAAAGTCATCTGACACCAGAAAGCTTTACAAAAAAGCCTAAAAGCTTTGATTAAAACAAACATTTCCCCCATTTTGGCCCCTGCTTTATATTTTAAATTCTAAATCTGAACTTTAGCCTCACTAGTTTGCCTTTCCCCTTGGTTCACATACTGCTTTTGCCCCAATGATGCCAAATTTAGCAGTAGCAGCTAAATGTTAGACTTACTACTGCACCTTCTGTTCAGCTGATAGACAGTCAGCCAGATTCAAACAGACAATGCGAATCCCTGATCTAAGTCTGACTCAGGGCCTCAGTGTGCCCCCCTTGGATACTTAGTCTGCTTTTTCTCTTAGCAAGCCAAGGATGCACAATCTCTGCAGATAACTCTGGTACGTGAGACCCCATGTTCCAACACAGTAAAAGACTAGCCAAAGTCATACATCCTGTTTTAATAATAAAAAAGAAGTGCTTAGAAGATTAAAGTATTTCGAAATGAGAAAAACATCTTTCTAAAAACTGTTTCAATTGTACCACAAGGTTTAAAAATCAATCTAAAGTGAAAAGGGCTCATTGAGCCGGGTTCAGGGACAAACAGACCCACGCACATCACAGGGCGCAGCCCCAGAGCCACACAAAGTCTGCGGCTCCACAGCACTAGCACGACGCTGAACTCCGCGCAGAAGGCACATAAGGAAACAAGAAAAACAAGCCTCTGCTTTAGATATTTACCTCTCTTATGGCCACGGCACTCTTCCAGACTAATGAACGTTTCCGAATCAGCCATGTAGAGAACTGTGTGTGGTAAGATGTGAACATTCTGCAAAGAAAAAGAAATCGGAACTGGGTCCCGTGAATCCCTGAGTGCTTCCACGTGGTCCCTCAAAGTGTCTCCCCGGTCCAATCTGATGTCACCCTATCTTCCTTCAGGTCAGTGCTGGCATTCTGAGTCCATCCACTTCTCGTGCATTTTTCACTCATGCTCTTTCATTTTCAGCTCACTTACTAAGCACCTATTTCTTTAAGCTGAACTCATTCCAGCCCTCAGAAAGCTCATTTTCATGATGATAATTTAAGCTCTTAGAACAAAAACATCAAGTACCAGCAAAAGATGCCACTTGCTTTATTTGAACAGACATCACAGTAACAGACACCTCAGCAACAGGGAAGACATATAGGCTGTGTCACTCCTCTTTTCATTGCCTATCAAATCAAATAATCCAGGCCTTCATTTCCAGCCTCACCAACTGGCTTCCTCTAGGAGCCCTTAGCTTACTATCATCCAGACGTACTGACTTACGCATATGTCCTCCTGTTGCTCTTTTCTTGTGGAACTTAAAGATTGTTTAAAAAAAAAAAATAGCCAGGCATAGCAGTGGCACCTGTATAGTCCCAGCTACTTGGGAAGCTGAGGCAGGAGGATCGCTTAAGCCCAGAAGTTTGTTACAGTGGGCTATGACGATGCCACTGCGCTCTAGCCCAGGGAACAGAGCAAGACCCTGTCTCTTAAAACAAAAAATTGTTTCCCTCAAGAGACGCCTTAAGTGCCACCTCCTCTACTATAAAACCTTTTCCTAGACTCCCTCGGGACTGTGGACCTCAAATGCAACATCCCTTAATCCCAGTTATTCTGTGCCTGATCTCCCCTATGAGCTGCGCTTGTTCAGACTCATGTTTTCCACTAAACCTTCCAATCACAGAGAAGCGGCAAAGCAGCTGAAAAATGAAAAGGATAAAGATATTCTGTCTAGCTGGTTATTTTCAAAGATTTTCACTATGAAAATGGAATGAAGTACTTAGCATACAGCAAGTACTTGCTGGTTAGATGAAAAAAATGATAGTCCATTATAATTTGGGGGGTTGAGATGTTTCAGAACAGATTCTATAAAGATAAACTCACAAAAGATACTGAGTCGAGATGATGACCTGTAGGCCCCAGGGACAGATAAGACCTATGGATGTAGTTTCTATGGTCCGCGCAGCATTTTCAAAAAATGTAAACTGGTTGCCAACATTCAAAATGCCACGGAATTTTTTACATAAAATGTGGATTTCCAGATGCTTTGGAAAAACTAGACATTCTGGTGACACTCAGACTGCGTGGCTCTTGACAGGGGCTACACAGAGGCAAGGCTTCTCCAGCCTGCCGCGGTCCTACAGTCCACCGAGCCAGGTGTCTCTTCAGCTACTTGCCCGACCCTCGAGTACTCTGACTCTGTGTTGCCTGGTGCAGAGAGTAAAGAAGACAGAATTCAAGAGATCTCAGTGCTAATTCTGCCACAGACTAGCAGAATAACTGTCAAAGTTTTTTGGCCTCCGGTTTCCTGTTCTTAAAGAGATGTTAGAAGTCTGGTCCTGAGGTTTTATGAGTCTCTCTTTTTGGACACACACTAAAAAGCAATTGCTAAATCCCCCTTCCTAATTCAGAAGCAGTGACAAAGACAATCCTCAACATGAAATTTTCTCAAAGCACAATTAAGGCAGATAGGACCACATTCCATTAGTCAAAGAAGTTACAAATGGCAAGTGATTTTATAAAATTTTAGTGGACTTTAAAATATTTCTAATAAAAAAAGTCAAATCAACTTTTTTATGGCTATAAAAGTACCATGTCCACTAGATAATCTGAAAACACAAATAAACACAATGTATGATTTGGATAGGGTTTCCATGTTTTTGTCTCACCACTAGTTTACTACAATGTATATACTTCTTTAGGAGTATTACTATGTGAATTTTAATAATATGCTAATAAGAGAGTATTTAATAACATCTGCTGAAAACTTATATTCCTGGTACTGTAGGTAATGTGTTATATGCATTATCTTTTCATTATTTAATCCTTACAACAACTCTACATGAGAACAGGGGAATTATTATTTTTCTTTTTATTTTATGGAGATAGAACCTGAGGCCCAGAGAGGTTAAGTAACTTTTTCAAATTCACACTGCTAGTATGTGCCAAAGCTGGGGTTCACACCTAAGTCTGTTTGGCTAAAACAGCCACTGCAATGTATAAACTTTTACAGCTATATAAAAATAATGCCTGCTGTGGTAAAAATTTGAAAACCACCACCACGCAGTTTTTAAAAGCATTAAAAAAAAAAAAAAAAAAAAGACAATTCTATCCCCAAAGGAAATTTGCTAACATTTTAGCTTATTTCTTTTCTACTCTTCATTTTTCATTTTCTATAATTCAGATTATACTAAACATATAATTTCATAATCTGCTTTTTTCACTTTCAACGTCAACATTTTCTCTTGTCATTAATGCACCTTGCAGTTTACCATTTAATGATTTTATTTATTAGATTAACATTAGGTTGTTTTTAATTTTCCTTATGATAAATGATGCTCCAAAGAACAATTTTGTGGGTAAGTCTTTGCTTGAATTTTGAATTTTTCCAAGTGACAAACTTTTGGAAATAGCGGGACCTGGGCCCAAGTGCCAGAGAAGAAAGTCTTCTAACAAGCCTGCCTTTAGATACTGGCGACCTCCTTAGGGTGTGAGTGCCACGACCCAAATAGGGTAAGGAGAAAATCTACACAAGGAAGGGGGAAACAGAAGATTGGTTACATATGGGGCACTGATCTAACATCTAAGCATATTAAGAATGATGAGAGCAAGGCTTCTTAGTGTCCAAAGGGAGGTACAAATATGAGCAAAAACAAAACTAGAAAGAATCCTGTGTTTGATTGGAAATGGATGTACCTGTGTGAACTCATGATTTCCACATGTGTATGGACAGAAATATAATTATAAATGTGTCCTGTGTATACACACTTACATGCATGCATTTACAGACATGTACTCCTGGCTCTGTCCACCGAGCTTTGGAGCAGCAAATCCTCAATAGCAATGAATACACTTAGAGAGTCTAGGTTTTGGCTTCTAAATACCATTTTCTACTAAAAGGAACAAGGACTTCTTAGAGAAATGGCTGATTGGTGCCAGGACTGAAGCAGGCAAAACACAAGACAAGCTTAGAACATCTTGTGCCAGAAAGCAAGAAAGTGCTCAAAGATAAATGTCATCTCTAAAAGACACTGAAGCCAGCCTGAAGGGACTCCCACTAGCCAAAATCAGGGGTAATCTGAGCATCAAAATAAATACTGATTAGTAACAAATTATATCCCATTGAATAAGAGACCAAGAGTACGTACAGATATAAAGAATAAACTGAAACAGGATATTGACATAGTTTCAAGCTCTCTCTCCACAAAACACCTATTACAGTGGAAAAGTAATTTTAGTGTGGATGTACCTGGTAGACACCACCTTAATCAAGTAATCAAAGGTAGTATCATCAGCAATGGGACAAACAGAAATCACATGCCATCTGAAAGAATGCTGTGAGAAGAGCACACAGCATCACCTCTGTGATATTCCTGCCAAAAATACATGATCTGAATCTAGTAAGAAACCTCAGACACGGCCAATTGATAAATGTCCCACAAAATTACTAGCCTGTAACTTTTGTAAGTGTCAAGGTTGGGAAAGTCAAGGAAGGCTTGAGAAATTGTTCCAGATCAAAGAAGATTAAAGAAACATGACTTGCAAATTAAAGCAACTTGCAGTTCTGAACAAAATCCTTTTCCTATGAAGAACATTACCAGGACAACTAGCAAAATCAGAATGAGTCTGAGGACAAATGGTAGAAATGTTATCGGTGATAATTTCCAGATTCTGATGGTTGCGCTGTGGTGCTGTTTTGTCTGTACGCCATACTAAAGTATAAAGAGTGACAGATCATCAGGTTGGCACTTCACTCTCAAAATACTCCCTCTCACTCCCCAGGGAGATGCTACACCTGCTGCCCATCTGACTCCACAGTCACCTGCCCAGGTGTTGGTCCCCCCTTTTGAAACTGGGGCCCACAGGAGCAAAAGAGTACAGGGCAGGGAGTTGAAATATTTGGGTTTAAGTTTTGGTTCTTAGCTTTCTAGTTATGTAACACGGAGACACACCCCGTTGCCTTCCCTGCAAAATAGAAACAACAATATTTGCTTCAAGGGAAGGTTCTGAGCAGCACTATTACAATAATGAAAATCTGGATACTTAAAATACCCAACATTTGATGAACAGCCAAATAAATCATGGCACATCCTTACAGCATAGTCGCTAAACCTGATGTCTACGAAAATCTTTTCATGGTATGAGAAAATGTTCCCTAAATTAACAAAATTGGGATTAAAAAAACAGTTCTCAAAAGATTGACCCACTAATGCTGCAAGTGACTGCATGACACCCCTTCTTACTTGCCTCAAGCTCCTCTGCGACCACGCGAACCAAGCAATGTCCCTGCAGGTGGCCGGCCTCTGCCAGGCCTGCGGAGATCCAGGTCACACTCCGATGGGTCCGCAACACTCTGCGCACACACTCCCTCCATAAGCGGCACACGCTGGGGACGCAAATGCACAAAAGATTGCGAACGCACGTCCATCTCTCCTGCGGCTCAAAGCCCCCCACCCGCTGCCCAGCAGCTGATCCCTGCGGGATCCAAGGCCCCGGGAGAGGGCGCTGGTGCGGAGGGAGCCCAGGCGCGGAGAAGCCCCAGCGGGACTTGGCCCTGTGGGAGCTCCGGGAGGCAGTTCGGCAGGCTAGCTAGCGGGTGGGGTCAGTCCAGGCAGGGGAAGGGAGCCGGGCACACGCTGGGTCTCGCAAACGGGTCCCGACAGCCTCTGCCCCCCGCCAGCCCGGGACATGCCCCAGGAAAGCTGCCCGCCTCCTCTCCTCACCCGGCCGCTCGCAGCAGCGCCTTGGCGGGCAGGAAGGCGAGCACACGCTCCACCACCTCCGCTAGGTTACTCAACACGAAGGTGCCCCGTGGGTCTGCGGAGGAGGAGCCGCAGCGGTCTCCGCCACCGCCCACCGGCTCCATTCCTCACCAACTCGCCGGAGCAAGCGGTACAGCGGCCCGTAGGGACCGGGCTCGGCCGGCACGGGACCGCGGGGGCCCGGACGCACTGAGCAGGCGCGCGCGCCACTTCCGGTCGGGCGGGGAGGCGGGGCCGCGGCGGGGCGGAGCCGTTTCCGGCGCCGGTCTTGGGGCGCCGGGCTGTGCTGGGGGCCGGGGTGCAGCAGTCTCCTGGGACTTTCTAGGCGGCCTCCCGAGTCAAGATACGTTCTCCTCCCTCTGTGCCTCTCACTGCGCTTGCGCTGCGTTTTCTTAGTTCACATCTTTGTCTAATCCATGAGTTCTTTTAAGGCAGGGACTAGGTAGCATTTATTAGTCTTTATACTCCCAATGCCTGTGAAATAACATGAGCCCAATTTTTGAACGAACAGCATGTTTTTAAAAAACTGCCTTAGTGTGTGAAAACCACTGCCTTTATTCAACACCTTGTGAACTTTGTCAACTGGTTGTCACCTGCAAGTTTTGATGTGTTGAAACGGCATAAACAGCACCTGCCATTCTCAGGTGGCCGAATAACTGCTGTGGGAGCACGGCCCAAACCGCGCCAGTTCCACACCGGTCGCATGAGAGTCACCTGGGAAGTTGAGGGTTGGCACCTTCTCGATCCGTGCTCCAGGCCTCCTGAATCAGACGCCGGGGGGTGAGGCCCAGCGATCTACGTTTTAACAAACCTTCCGGGGCACTCCGATACATGCTCAAGTTGAGAGCCCCCGACAGAAGGGATGGAAGCCCAGCAGACACAGCTGCGCTCCACCTAACGTCCGTCCTTCCAGATGCTTCCTTTGCTCTGCAGTGTCCTAATTTGATTCCCAGCTCTTGAGGATAAACTTGGTTAAACTCGTGGTTCTCCTTTTGGCCTCAGGACCCCTTTACACTCTTAAATACTGACACCACCAAAAAGCTTATGTGTTATGTCTATCAATATTTACCATATAAAAAATTAAAATACCTTATTTAAAAATAAATCAATTACACATTAACAAAATAATATTTTTATGGAAAATAGCTATTTCCCAATCCTCCTCCCCCTAATAATGAATAGTATGACATCACTTTAAATTTTGCAAATCTCTAATTTCTGACTTAATAGAGAAGACAGCTGGATTCTACTCTGCACTATCACATGTCATGTAGCCTCTGGAAAACTCCACACTCATGAGAGAATGAGTGAAAATGGGAAATGTTTTAGTATTACAAAAAAAATAGTTTTGACCACACAAACCTCCTGAAAGGGTCCCTAGGTTCCCCAAATCATGCTTTGAGAACCGTTTGTCCAAACTAATCAGGATGTTTATTCTTTTCACCAGCCACTGGCCTAGAAGTGGGCACAGGCCCCTGTTCTAACCAAGGAAAAGCGAGAGGCAGTGTGCTTGGGATAGGGCTTCCAAAGATTTCCTCACCTCCTAAGGAGACACTAGAAGAGAGGGCCATTACCTACCTCTGCCTCTTGGCCAAGTAAGGTGGCTGACATCCAAACCTATCATTCAGTCAAAAGATGAAAACGTGGAAAAATCTCAAAGCAGCAAAGCCCAGATGTACTGTGCCTGGAGTTGTCCTACCCTCTGTATTTCTCGTCTATGAGATAACCTGACAACTGGGTGCACGGAGGCTTCAGGGATGCTAAGAGGGAGCAGATTTTTGTAACCAGGGGAATTAGGGACAGCCATAAAGAAAGTAGCTCTTGAATTTACATTAAAGAATGAGTATGGAAGAGGGAAAAGGCTGAGGAAAAGCTGAGTATATCAAGTGTGTACACACCATTTCAAGGTTCTCTTTCTCTTATTAAATAAATCTGCCTCTCTTCCTCTCAAGCCTCCCCTTACCCAATCCCTCCTTAAATATCCTATTCGAAGAAACTCAAGAGACTACAGACACCTGAAGCAGAGTATCTCTTATGAGGGAAAAGTGACAAAATAATTTTTAAATGGTTCTTTATTCATAAACTTGATGCAAGTTTACAAAATTTACTGTACATTGCCAAATAAAATCTGCAATGAAAAATAGAATCCAAAAAAAAAAAAAAAAAAGCATGCCAACTGTGCAGCTGTCGATCTGCTAGCCATCAGGATATGAAAGAATTCAATAACGTATTCAAGATTTAGCCTCAGGTTTAAGGAACTTTAACGCTTTAAAGAATTCTGCCTTGTCACTTGTTATCTGAGTAACTGGCAATCAGAACTTTATATAAATGTAACCAAGTGAACAAGAATACTAGAAAGTCTTTATCTACTTCCCTCTTAACCAAAATAGAATTAAAAGAAATTAAACACACGCAATAATGCAGAAGTGCCCAGTCTCTTGGATATGGTTTACAAAGTTAAAAACTGAATCTTAAACCAAATGCATAAGAAACACTTTTGAACTTTGTAACTGGTTTGTGCAGAAAAGTGTGCTTCCGGATTTCTTTTTAAAAAGTGCTTAATAACTGCAATTTACTTTTAAATCAAACTTGGGTACATAAAAAAATTGATTACCAACCACACAGGACTGATTCAGGTAAGGGAGTAAAATGGAGAATACCTTGATTTGAGTCAGGTTTTATAAAAGAATTAACATATGCAGAGTTCCTATTAGTCTTTCAGTGTAAAAGCCATTGTTATGACTATAGCAAAAATTTTAAGAGTCTCCAAATCAGGTATCTTTTTGTACTTAACTGTGCAGCTTTTGCTCAAGGAGTCTTTGTGCCAATCACTTTATAAGTTTATTAGTTTACAAATGATTGCAACATCCCGTTAATAAAATGGAAACGTAAAATGACTTAGTATTTTAAAATACCTTCGAGTTCTATGCTGTGGCTTTTCTTCATAGGAAATACTGAACCAACAAGAAGCAGATTCAGCCCAGCAAGACTTTTATGCCCCAGTGGAAATTACTACTTACAAGCCTTGATTGGCATAGCCTTGCCTTGCTTTGCCTAAAAGCACAATACAACTCAATTAAGAGTGCATCTTCAGGAAATAATTCCTATCTTCACATAGCCATAAAAAAATTTTTTTAACAATTTAATGAGTAGGTTTCCTGACATTATTTTGGCAATATCATAAAATGGTTTTAGACCTCAAAGAGCTACTGTGATTTAGAAGACCTGAAATTTTCTAAACCAATATTGAACATCAGTTAAACTTTTATTGGCTCTAAACAGAACAATATCTTGCAAATCCTCATAACCTGTGGGTTCAATATAGGAAAATTAACCTTAAGTTACACCTTCAGTAACCTGATGCTGACTCATCTGCTTAAAAGATTTCACTTTTCAAGAAAAAGAGATGATAAGGAGTGGTCAGAATGTGTATTTATCAGGAAAAATACAGTAAAGGCCCCACTGCTCAGTCCGAGATACCTAAAATGAGCAAAATGAAAAGGCTGTAACTTATACTGGATGTCAGTTGACAGATTATCCACTAAAATATCTATTAGCTAACATCTTCGGTACTGCTGTTATAGGGGCACTCAAAGCTTGTGTCTGCATGTTGGAAAGATTTCCTTTAAAGCAACATTGGTCCAAACGTATGACAGTCAACATATTTAGCCATCTTCCTTTGGAGGGGTGTACCAGCCTGAAACAGAACACAAAAAAGTAAATAAATAAATAAGTTAAAATAATTCCTAAAACAACTAGGAGAACTGGCACTTACTAAGGTTAACTATAGTCTCTAGTCATAATTTTGGTGTTTAAATCTACTGTAAAAATTACTTATTCTTGGGTCAGGAACACTGTATTTTGATATGCTCACAATACAAGGTTATTTTCTATGAATAAATTGTACTTGCATTTTCAACACAAGAGCTTTATATTAATGGAATTCCTAACTAAATATAAGTGTGGAATATTAGATTACATGATAGATTTTATTCCATTTCAATTCTGTACTTAAAAGTAAACTTCACTGAAAATAACTATTCCCAAACAAAATCCTGGCATATTAGAATGAACTTGGATTGTCATCAGCACAATGTTGTCATTTCACCAATGAGAAAGCCACTGAAGCAGGTGCAGTGACTAAATGACTAAGATCAGAGTTAGCAGCAGAAGCCAAACTAGACTCACCTCAATCTACTGTACAACATGGTGACTACAGTTAATGATACATTGTATTCTTGAAAGATGCTGAGAGAGTGGATGTAAAGTGTCTCACCACAAAAATAACTATGTGAAGTGACGCATATATTAGCTAGATTTAACTATAAAGTATATATACTTCAAAACATCCATGTTGTACACAATAAATACAATTTTATCTGTTAATTTTTTAAATATAAGTTTTAAAAATTAAGAAGACCTAGCATCCATCTCTCCTGATTCTGAATCTATTGCTTTTTCACCATGGCTAAGCTTATACACTCCCAAATACATAATCTTCTGTAAACATTTTTGAATGTAGGTTGTAATGTTTGCTTTAAGAAAAAAATAAAAAAGAGAGATAAGAAAAAATGGGACTGTTTCCCAGACTCCACCAAAATCTAAGCTCTCTATAGAAAGGCGAATTAGATTAAGTACTTTTTGGTACAAAACTGACATTGGAACATACGTATGTCTATGCTATATTTGCAGAGCATACATACGGTTAGGAAGTAGCATACAGGTTTCTTTGGATCTACTTATTCAGTGTGCCAGCAACGATTATGAAAACCTGGCCTTGTCCTCAAATTTTATCATTTCTCTCTTTGGCTTGAAAATTTTGTTTTGAATACTATTTCCAGAAGTAAGCTGTCACTGAACAAATTACAAGTTTGCTTTGTCATTAAAATGAAAGAGAACACAAAACACAAATCTTAGGTCGCAAACTACCACATTTCTAGCAAAGTAAAGAACACTTTACAGGCTCTGGCGTGCGCACCTGTAGTCCTGCTACTCCGGAGGCTGAGGCAGAAGGATCACTTGAGCCCAGGAGTTGGAAGCTGCAGTGAGCTATGATCGCACCTGTGAATAGCCACCATACTCCAGCCTGGGCGACACAGCAAGACTCCGTCTCTCACAAAGTTTTTGAAAAAACACCTCACTGTTAATACTCTCCTTAAAGAAAATCACTTCCTAGTATTTACTTTGCACAGAAAGGCAGTTTCACTACCACTGCTACAATGAATACCTTATTATCAGCACTTAGTTAAGTGCTATACATACATGCTACTCTTGTTTTGTTTTGTTTTGTTTTGTTTTGAGACAGAGTCTCACTTTGTTGCCCTGGCCAGAGTGAGTGCCATGGCATTAGCATAGCTCACAGCAACCTCAAACTCCTGGGCTCAAGCGATCCTCCTGCTTCAGCCTCCCGAGTACCTGGGACTACAGACATGCGCCACCATGCCTGGCTAATTTTTTCTATATATTTTTAGTTGTCCAAATAATTTCTTCCTATTTTTTTCAGTAGAGACGGGGTCTCGCTCTTGCTCAGGCTGGTCTCGAACTCCTGAGCTCAAACAATCCGCCAGCCTCGGCCTCCCAGAGTGTGAGGATTACAGGCATGAGCCACCGTGCCCGGCCCCACACTACTCTTTTTCTTCACAAGTTTGGCAAGACGCACATTATGTCAATTTTAGAGATGAGGAAACTGAGGGTAGAAGAGATAAGGAGACTTGACCAGGACCATAGACCCAGTGAGTGACAAAACTGGCACTTGAAAATAGGTATTCCAATTCCAAATGTAGTTGGTTTTTTTAAATCTTACTGTTAGAGACAAAAAAAAAACAAAAAACACAAAACGTGTGTTATAAATAAAGTACAAGCAAAATTTAAGGGCCAATAAAGGTTATGAAAGATATTTTAGGATTTAACTTTTTTATTAATTTACTACTCATACTATTCAAGTGTATGCTGAAATTAGAAGTCATCTTACTTGAATAGATAAACGTATAAGATTGTCAAAAGCATTAAATATAGTCTGAAGATGTTTCAGAAAAAGCTGGTCATGATCCTGATTACATCTACTCAGTTATAACAAGAACTCCACATATAAACAGTGGCCTTTGACTCATTTCCTACCCTAATACCATAGATTTCAAGTGAGTACAGGGATCATCCATTCATCTACTTAAAAATCCTGACTGACTCAAGAGGTTCCCAGGCCGAGTGTTTGAGATACAAAGATTGCGAATGAAGCACAGTGATGTTAAAGGTTCACTGAAAGATTCTGAATGCAGCACAAGTTACATTTTTTTCACTATGATAACAGTACTTTAAGAAATTAAAGCAAAAACAGAAAAACAAAACAGGATAATATCAATATATTATGTAAAACTTCATAAATGCCAATACATACTTATTGAATTAAACATACCATTTTTCTCATGTATCTGTACAATGGAATTATAGGATTGTTGAGCTCTTGCTAGATTATATTGATTCTGAAAGAGAAGTATACATTTTAAATCAAAACTAACTAGATGAAAGTCATAATAAATTTATGAGTGCATCAATGCTGTGCTTAAAAGAACACAGGAAATGGAATTATATTTTCATTTCAAAAACAATTTTAATTTAAACTCTCGTTTCTCAATTTCATTATTTTTTACAATTTTGTAAGAATAATAAAAACAAAATTGTACTCCAATAAAAATTTACAAGCTTCACAGTTCATTTTTGTAAGTCTTCCTACCATTGGACAAGCACAAGGCTTTTTAGTTCTAGTGTTCCTCTCCATACTGATGAATGAAGTTAAAGGATGCTATTTGGACATGAGTAAAACTCAAACTCTCTTCCTCATAACTTCTATCCAAATTTATACAGCATATAAAACTTTCAGATAAGAAAATATTAAGCTTCAAGGGCAACACATTTGAATGACAATTTGAGGTAGAAATCTAAAGAATGCCTATAACTGGCTCCAAGCCATTACTAAAGGAGTCCTCTTTTGTTAAAAATACAGAATCTTTTCTAAGGAGCCAAATCTAGGATCAATTTTGTCACCATAAGTACAACTGACCTACATCTTAACTTCCAGTTACGATATTAATATCATGAGCATTCACCACAGTGGTACATACCTAATATATTGTCATAGAATTTTTTTGAGTAATAAATTCACAGAGTACAAGAATCGAAAATGTATAAAAAAAATTCTAAGTGAAAATTCTCCTTCCTCCCTGTCCCCCAACCACCCAGTTCCCCCAATTCATCCACCTTCCTCCACTCAAGTTTATCACTATTACCAGTTTTTTGTATGTCCTTCTTTAAGATTATGCAAGAAAACTCACGCATAGCCCACTGTTGTTAGCCACTGTCCCCCGCTTTCCCCCAGCAAATGGTTGCATGGTACAGACACTGTTCTGCCTCTTCTCACTTATCATACCTTGGAGCTTGTTCCGTATCAGTATATGGAAAGCTTTACCTCTCTCTCTTTTCACAGTGAAAAATTTCTATTGTATGGATACTCAAAGTCAGTACTGGTGGACATTTAGGTTGTTCTCGGTATTCTACAATGAGCAACTCTGTACACATATTTGCAAAGTACTAGTAAAAATGTCCCAGAGTGGAGTTGCTTGGTCCAAAGACTTATATGCCTTTGTAATTTTGAGATATTGCTAAACTGCCCTCTATAGGACCATATAAATGTGCTTTCCCAGTAGCCAACTATGAAAATACCTGGATACTGCCTGACCTACAGTGTTTCATCAAACCTTTGTGATTTCTGACAACATACAAGGTAAAAGACGGACTCTGTAGTTTTGATCTGTATTTCTGTTACTCAGTGGGGCTGAGCGTGGCTCCGTCTGTTCACAAGGCATTTATTAGACTTTTTACATTTTTTCCCATTTTTCTACAGCATAGTCTTTTTTAATTTGTAAGAGATCCTTAAAGTACCAAAGCCCTGACATAACACACCTAACAAACTAAAACATATAAAACATGCAGTACTATTTTCTCAAAGTTAATGAAAACTAGTGTTTTTCAGTCTGCATTTTCACAAGGACAAAAATGAAAAACATGGAAACAGACCGTACGTACCAAAGCACACAAGCTGGAACTGCCAGTGACTGTAAAGCAGTCCCAGCCCACCTGCTGCCCACCCACCCAGGCACAGGAGAAGAGGCAGCCGCACCCTCCCCACTCCCCACAGCGAGGTGTTCAGGCTGGTTAATGGGACGAACGCAGACGTTCTGCAGAGGCGTTCCTGTGATGCGGAGTTAGCCCTTTCTATTTTCTAACTCACTGATTTCTGCGTATGTCTTTGTTTCTCCATTCTGTTTTTCTTTAGGTTACTTGATTGTCCTTTCTGAGTTAGAGGCTTGATTCATTTTAATTCTTTTTTTATAAGGATTTTAAGGCTGTGAATATTCCTCTGAGCTCTCCTTTAGCTTATGATAAGTAATGATTGCATTATTGCTAATCTCTAAATAGTCTCCAGTTTTAATTTCAAATTCCCATTTGACTTAAAGGCTATTAGAGTGAATTTTAAAATTCCACAAAGAAACATTTGTTTTCCAGTTTTGTTATAACTTACAGTTTTATTTAATTAGAATCAGAGAATGACATCTGTCCTTTTTCTACTTTTCAGAATTTGAGGTTTTCTTTATGGAACAGGATTAGCTTCATGAATATTTCAGACAGAGAGGGAAAGGGAGGATATTCAATATAGAGACAGAGGGAGAAAGAGTGAAGAATAGATAGAATTTTAGTATTTTAATTATGATTCAATTCCAACTATTTTTAAATTTTCATTTGATTTTTTAGCCAATATTTTGAAGTATGTTTAATTTCCAAATTCATGTAGGTTTTTATTAGTCTCTGCATTACGGCCTTCTAACCTTAACTGTATCATATTTAAATTATTATTTACATGGTACCAATTGTTTTTAAATCTTCTGACTTGCTTTATGGATCAATATATGAAGAATTTTTCCCCTATATTCCATATATGCTTGAGAAGGACATATAATATCTGATTACTGGGTATAGAGTTCTATGTTTATCCATTAGACCATTTCTGTTAATTGATTACTCGAATCTGTATTTTGACATTCTGTTTAACTTACCATTAGCAGGGTATGTTGAAATCTCCAACTGTGGTGGCAGACTTGTCAATTTCTCCCTGTGGTTTTAGCGGGTTTTTCTCTGTATTTCGACGCTATTTTGATAGGTACATGAAGTACAAAAATTGCTACAGTCTCCTAGTTAACTGAGACTTTTGTCATTTAGCTCACTAATGCTTTCTGTTCCAAGATCCTACTTTGTTTAATAGATACTAGAGCCACATCACCCTGTTTTTGATTAACGTATGCATATCCTTATCACCCTTCCCCCTTTATAAAAAAAAAAACTTTAAATCTTTTTATATCCTATTTTAAATACACTCCTTAAAAATATTGGATTTTGTTTTGTTAATTCAACTTAACTGGTAACTTTAGTTCATTTACCTTTGCTATGACTGATGTATGTGAACTTGCTTCTGTCACCTTTATAACTTCTATTTCTCTCACTTTTTAATATAATTTTAGTATTTCCTCCTGGGATTCCATTAAGCCATATCTTAGACCTCACTCTTCTCTTTCAATGTGTGCCATATTATCTACCCCCATGTGTCTCTGTGCAGCATTCTGAATTACTTCTTTGGAGATATCATCTAATCAATTTTCTCTTCTGATAGATAATCCATCTCTTGAGTTTCTCATTTCAACAACTGTATTATTTCTATTAGTTCTATTTGTTTTTCAGATCTTTCTCATAATTCCTGGTGGTCTTATTGCTTGTCCAATTTTATGAATTCCATCTTTTTCTTTATATTAGATATCACATATAACTATTTTCTCACAATTCTAATATCTGATGCCTCTGTTCTGTATCTGAAAATTCCACAACCCATAAAGTCTTTGGGAATACATGTCTATTGTTCATCATTTCTGCCAATTCTCCTATATGTTGGGTTGCCTACTTGCTATGATCTTTGACTGAATTCATATTTGTTTAACTTCACTCTTTGGGAATCCTGCAGGCTTAAATAAGAGATGCTTTCCTCCCAGAAAGTATCTGTGTCTGCTTCTGATGACAGCTGTGGATATAACTAACATGAGACCATTTTAACCCCCCGGAAAATCTCAGGGTTATGCAAGGTTCTCAGATTTGGCTCTGCAAGCTTGCTACTTTACAAAGACAAGACTAGACTGCTTAGTATAGGTAGCCACTCGCTGCCCACTGCCTTGCAAAGAACAAAACAGAGCTCTCTCACCTGAATGTGATCACTAACTAGGGGATTCTGTAGGTGAATCACTGGAGGTCTGTGGGCAGTGGGGAAAGATAAGTGCCCTTCCTGACTAGAGAAATAGGGCTGTGTGCTCCAAGATTTCACTATAACTCAACTACCATTCCCTCCATAATAGTGAATGGAAGCACTATCTTGCCTTTAAACCCCAAATTCCTGCTAGAAGTCATGATAACAGACTTCTGCTTTGGAAGGCTTTCTCACTACCATGTCCTAGAGTGGATGTTACACCCTGTGTTTCATGTTAACTGAACAGAAAACCAGCCTGACCAACATCCTTCTGCCTCATGGCTGGCTCTCAGCTCCTGCTGGCTAAGCCTAGGCGAGCCAGACTGGTCCCAATTCTTGCTCTGCTACCCATGATCTTGGGACAAGTTACCTAACCTCTGTGTGCTTCAGTTTCCTCATCTACAAAATGAGGACAATAGCAGCACTGACCTTTTAGGTTATTAAGAGGCCTGAAAGAGTTAATATAGGTAAAAAGTTCAGACTAGAGCCTAGCACATAAAGCTCACTAGGAATTAAATATTATAACATGATCTCAATTTTGCAAAACTTCAAAGTACATATAATTTTTTACTTATTAGGCTATACATACCAATAGTAATAAATTAAAAACTGTACATAGAGATTTTTACAGTATTCAGAGATGATATTTTGTATTTCCATGGTTTCAGTTGTGATTTCTCCTTTTTCACTCCTGATTGAGCTTATTAGAGTCCTTTCTTTTCTGCTTTTGGTTAATTTAGCAAGAGGCCTGTCAATTTTGTTTATCTTTTCAAAGAACTAACTTTTTGTTTCATTAATCTTCCATACAGTTCTTTTA
The DNA here is from genome assembly GCA_004363605.1 of Indri indri. NCBI lineage: Eukaryota > Metazoa > Chordata > Mammalia > Primates > Indriidae > Indri > Indri indri. Next base: position 415,099 of record RJWJ010000042.1, read on the forward strand.
TTATCAATTTCATTTAGTTCTGCTCTGATCCTGGTTATTTCTTTTCTTCTGCTGGATCTGGGATTGGTTTGCTCTTTCTTTTCCAGTTCCTTGAGACAATTAATTAGATTATTGATTTGTGATCTTTCTGTCTTTTGGTTGTAGGCATTTATGGCTATGAATTTTCCTCTCAGGACTGCTTTAGCTGTATCCCAGATTTTGATAACTTGTATCCCCCCTTTATCATTTAGTTCAAAGAATCTTTTGATTGCCATCTTAATTTCCTCCTTGACATGACCATCATTCAGCAGTGTGTTGTTTAGTTTCCATGACTTTGTGTAGAGATGAGTGTTTCTGTTGATTTCTAATTTTATTCCACTGTGGTCTGAGAAGATGCACGGTATCTCAACAAATTTGAATTTCTATTTTTTCAAATTTGTTGAGACATACTTTGTGACCTAGGATGTGATCAATATTAGAGAATGGTTCATGAGCTGATGAGAAGAACATATATTCAGTGGTTTTTGGGTAGAATGTTCTGTAAATGTCTGTTAGGCCCATTTGTTCTAGAGTTCTGTTTAAGTCCATTGTTTCTTTGTTTATTTTCTGTTAGGAGGATCTGTCCTGTTCTGTCAGAGGGGTGTTGAAAGTCCCCGGCTATTACAGTACTGCTGTTTATCATTTCGTTTAGATCACGTAGGATTTGCTTTATGAATCTGGGTGCACCTGTGTTAGGCACGTAAATATTTAAAATTGTTATGTCTTCTTGTTGAATTGTTCCCTTTATCCTTATTTAATGACTATCTTTGTCTTTCTTTACTTTTGTTGATTTGAAGCCTATGTCACCTGATATGACAACTGATACATGTTTATAATAAATCTAAGACAAAAAGAACAGATACTAATTAAGTGATTATCAATGAGTATCTTCAATTTTCTTATGTTTTCTATAGATCACTTCTGTAACAAGAACCAAATGAAAATGAAATTGTCTCAAGAAGAGTTAAGTCAACACAGAAAGAAGCCTCACAAAGTAACATATAGTTTATGCAAAGTTCTTAATAAAATTACCTTATTTGCTCCAAACTGTACTCTGGCTTTGCCTTTGACTAAGGTGGCATTTATCTGCATGATGACGGATTCTATTGAGTAGGCACTGCTCCAGCCCTACAGGAAGACGAAAACACATCTCGATAAAACACAGTAGTATTCTCCATTTCCACTTGGGAAAGCCTAAGGAAATAGCATATAACAACTCAACAATAGCAAATCGATTTTAAGAAGTTTATAGCCAAGGGAACAAAGTAAAACTGGACCATTTCCAGAATCTCACAATAAATTTTAAAAAAATTTTAAAAAACTACATTCTAAGGGCCTAACATGAGCAAATTATAACCTTAAATAAACATCACTCTTAATGTCTATCCTAGCATAGATTCAGCACTAAGTACAATGTCATTTTATTGGTTTACCTTAAACAGCTTTTTCTTTATTAAAAGTAGATGTAAAAAAAACACTAAATTTTTTTAAAGTGGGAGCTATTACATAAGAACTTTCTACTTAGAATATAACTGCATGATCAGAATATTACTGAGGCTGACAACTGAGTACCATAAGAAAATAGTTACCTGTTTTGTGAGAAGTTCCATACATAATGCTCCTCCACCCAACACGTACCTTAAAAAGAAAAAAGGAATCATACGAAATTCTCTTGATCTCAATATTCCTTCTCAAACAATTTTTAAAGTACCATTACTTAGAAAGTATATATACAAGCAAAGATTAGAACATGCAAAAATGAAAACAGCTGTTAGGCAGACAGGACTGTGAGTAAAAGTTTTAATATCATTGCTGTAAATCTAGTCAATTCTTAAAACAATAATGGTTCTTAGAACACTTTTAGACTTCTATGATACCAGAAACTAATAACTTAGCCTTAAATATTCCAAAGAATGGGAAAGAAGAACCAGTTTGCCTAAATGGCATTCAAGTGTTGTTCTTTGCATCTTAAACTTTCTCTACCATGATGTTATACAGCCAAGAGTTTTTCCTCCAACAATGGCACCAACCTTACCCTATCCATAATAATGAACATCAGGATGTATTTTATGGTTTAAGTTTTTATCCACTCTGTTGTCAAAATCAAATGGTTCTGACCATGAAGCCTCTCTCAGGGGCTCAATTCTCTTTGCAGGCTGGAGGACTGCTCTCTGAACCAAAGACAAACTCCTATGGATTGCTCAGATCTCCCTTTAGGAGATCATTATTTAGATCAAGATTCTTTTAACCCTTTTAACCCTTTCTCAAACAAAATAATTTCATTCCTCCCTTAATGTTACTTGAAACTTCAAAATACATTAAATAAAATCAAGGAAATAGGCCAGGCGCAGTGGCTCACGTCTGTAATCCTAGCACTCTGGAAGGCCGAGGCAGGTGGATCGCTCAAGGTCAGGAGTTCGAGACCAGCCTGAACAAGAGCGAGACCCCCCGTCTCTACTAAAAAATAGAAAGAAATGATCTGGACAACTAAAAATATATAGAGAGAGAGAAAAAATTAGCTGGGCACAGTGGCGCATGCCTGTAGTCCCAGCTACTCGGGAGGCTGAGGCAGGAGGATCGCTTGGGCCCAGGAGTTTGAGGTTGCTATGAGCTAGGCTGATGCCACGGCACTCTAGCCCAGGCAACAAAGCCAGACTCTGTCTCAAGGAAAAAAAAAAAAAAAATCAAGGGAATGATAATTTTATTAGAAAAACTGTGGTAATTTTGAAAACACAAAAGCTATGACCACCGATCAGGTAGGTCTACGTGAACAGAGTCCACCAACAACTGACATCTCCCCTGGAGCTTTGCTCTGCCCGTGCCATTCCCTTACCAGAGATTCCCTCTGCTTCCTTCCAAATGACGTATTTCCCCCCACAAAACCTGCCAAGACCGTTCTAGCCTGTGAATCTTCCATTCCACTAACCAAATGTATCCTCGTGTTGACTAAACCAAATTACTTTGCAGTGATGTAAGGAATCTAAAAACTTCTACTGTAGAACAACAGTAATTGTTACAGTGAAATTATTCAATGATGAAAAGAGAGAAGAAGTACTCTTCAACTCCCCCATCCTGGAGAATTCAAGCAAGTATCTCTCTTACTTGCTTTGCCCAAACCCTGTGACCTTCCAAAGTGAAAGTTTAATAGGAAGGAAAGAAAACCTCAAAGAAAAACACCCCAAAAAGTTTAATTTGGGTGAAGAATCATGGGATATTCTCTTGTATTCCTGAAACAAATCTATCTCCAATTCTGTGAATCTCCCACTGGGCTAAAAGAGTATCTTATACATAATGAGCACCTGCTGATTTAACAGAATTAGAAGATCTAGGTTCTCATTTAGATTCAAAGTCTAGTAACCTGTTAGCAAGTTAATACCATACTTGTTCTATACATTTTGGAAAAGTTAAAGGTAGATATGGACTTGTTTTAGGAAAAGGAAGTATACAGTACATACTAAGTTACCCATTATCCAACCACCACTGTTCCTTTAAGTACCCCACTGTTCCTATGGAGGAGGACAGAGTCTCACTGGGTGGGAAGAAAGGATATTTTTACATTTCCAGGTCAAAAGAAAGTGCATTTGTACAAGCACATGATACCTACACAAATGTTTGTTGCATGTCTAAACACAAGACAGAAGTAGTTCTAGTACCTACATAAAAAGTGAGATAAGTAAACATTTCCTTAATATACACTATCGACAGCATTTACACCTAAAAGAAGTGGTTGATTCTATTTCTGTATTGAATTATTCATTTTATCAATATGTGTTCCAAACTCTTATTGCTCTTTGCCTCCAAAGAGTTCCTGAGATAGTTCACAGACACTAGGCAAAAAAAAAAAAAAAAAAAAATTAATAATCTAAGAGTCATCGAAGAATAATATGCCACATACATGAACATAGTCATACTTTAACTTAAAAAATTTCAGTTGCCAAAGTTGTGTAGCAAGTGCTATCCTAAGCTCAGCCTCTTTAGGCATTCAGTTTATAATTATTATAAAAGATGTCAGCCACTAAGGCTACATTTTATATGATTCTATTTATAGGACAGGCAGATCTAGAAAGACAGAGAGTAGATCAGTGGCTGCCAGGATCAATGGTGGGAGAGACGGAGATGGGGAGTGACTGCTAGTGGGCATGGGGCTTCTTTCTGAAATTAGGTAGTGATAATGGTTGCACGATTCTAAATAAACTAAAAACCACTGGATTGTACACTTTAAAAGGGTGAGGTTTATCGTATTAATACATGAATCATATGACAATAAAGCTGTTAGTTTAAAAAAATTTGCCTATGTCAAGAAATAAGTAGGGTAGCAGCTACAAGACATGGTATAAAAAAAATATGCAAAAAGTGCTTGATAATCTACCCAGAATCACACAATGCTTAAACTTTACCTTAATTCTGAGATTGCAAGCTCTGAATTTTATCAGTATTTTACATTTTTTAGCTCTCCATTTTTCAGTTTTTATTAATAGTTCAGCCAATAATTCTTCTACCTCACTTAACAGCTGACTATGAAGACCGAATCACTGATTCTGCCTCAATTGAGCTTTTAACTCCTCCTCCCCTTCCTGCTACTACTGCGCCAGTTCACGTTGCCACCCCTTCACTCGAAACAGCAGCACAGGCTCTCAGCTGATGTCACATCCTGGGCTTCGTGAGCGGTTTGTCTTGTAGTCTATTCTACTGTCACCAGATTTATCTTTCTAAAACAGTTTCTTCACTGTTGTTCCCTTGTTCCTGCACTAGTTGTGGAAAGATGAATTCAATACCCAGGGATAACAGTTTGTTTACAAGAAAAAACGAAGATGTGTCACCAGTCCCATGGTGCTATGTTAGTACAAGACATGTCAGCACTGTTTCTTACAACTCTTCTGTATGAATCCTGCCCACCTTGTGCTAGAGCTCAAACTGCTCTGGTATACTCTACATATATCATACTCTTTTCTAGACATGTGATTGTGTTTACTTTTTACCAATCTAAATAATTTTCCTTCAACCTCCACCAGCTGACCAACCCCACTCACATTTCCAGGCCCAGCTGAGATCCCACCTACTTCGTGGGGTCTTCCCAGGTCACTACGGCCAGAGCAACCCCTTGCTCCTCTAAACCTCAGAGAACTGAAATCCATACTTAACATCTGACATTCAGTGGAGTACTTATGAGTGCTTTTAATCCTCTTTTATATAGCTGGCATTTGGTATAACGGAAAACACATCCAGGGGTCAGAAGATTTGGACAAATCACAAGATGACTTATTACTCAGATTTTTCATTTGAATAAGGAGATAATAACCCCATTGTGGCAAAAACAATCAGCGAAGAGAAACTATGTAACAGATTTTAAAACTGAAAATGGAATTATTCGTAAGTTCATGTATTTGTCTCTACTACTGGGAAGTAAACTACTTAAGATCACAAACTTAAAATTCCTGGGATGTCTCACAACAAAATGTGAAAAACCTATGCTAGTCAATTTTATAATCAGATTTCAAAATGCTTCAAAGTATTTTTGTCCATTTATCTTGAATTTACAGATTTTTTTCCAAATCCTTTCCTTATTTTTTTCTCTTGAATAAGATTTAACAAAAAATAACCTTTCCTTTCCCATATTTACGGGAATTTTGAGTAAACATACGATTTTATGAACAAGCACAAAACTAAAGCACCACAGTTATGTCTTCTCCCCAATCAGTAAAGGCTTCATAAAAAAGATATTTTACCATAAAACAATGAAAAACACAAGAACTACAACTTGGTGGCTAGTAAAAGGCTGAAAGATGATCATTTTTCACTCCTAGGTTTGTTTTGCACATTTACCTAATATTTCAGCTTTCAAAACTGATCATGAGGCTTTATGACAAAAGAAGCTTCTATAGCACTGTTACTGCCTAATCCGAAACAGTCTAGGACAGCCTTAAAGGTAACAAAATGAAATTTTATACAATTCTAAACAACTTTGTTTCATGCTCAATTAACCTGTGACTTCCACTCATCGTTGTGATCAACTTTGTAACAGCCTGTCAAAAAGAGACCCCTAAAATCAACCCACATTACGTCAGCTTTTCTTGCCCCCCCCGCCCCAGCAGAAAACATATGAGAGTCACTTGGAACTCTTAAGTCTTTTTTTCTTCTTTTAAATTTCAGAATGTTATGAGGATACAAATGTTTTGGTTACATATATTGCCTTTGCATCACCCAAGCCAGAGCTACTAGTGCCCATCCCCCGGGAATTCCACACTCATTTGTTACGAATTTACCCATCCCCTCCACACCCCTCCCACCTGCCCAGCACTTGATGAATATTACTTCCATGTGAGCACCTAAGTGTTGACCGGTTAGTACCAATTTGACAGTGAGTACATGTGGTGCTTGTTTTTCCGTTCTTGTGATACTTCACTTTGAAGAATGGGCTCCAGCTCCAACCAGGATACTACTAGAGGTACTGGATCACCACTGTTTTTTGTGGCTGAGTAGAACTCCATGGTGTATACATATACACACACACACACACACACACACACACACACACACACACACATATACCACATTTTATTAATCCACTCATGTATTGATGGGCACTTGGGTTGTTTCCACATCTTTGCAATTGTGAACTGTGCTGCCATAAACATTCGAGTGCAGATGTCTTTTTTATACAATGACTTTTCTTCCTTTGGGTAGATGCCTAATAGTGGGCTTGCAGGATCAAATGGCAGTTCTATTTTTAGTTCTTTGAGATATCTCCATATTACTTTCCATAGAGGTTGTACTAATTTGCAGTCCCACCAGCAGTGTAAAAGTGTTCCTATCTCTCCACATCCACGCCAGCATTTGTTGTTTTAAGACTTTTGATAAAAGCCATTCTCACTGGAGTTAGGTGATAACTCGTGGTTTTGATTTGTATTTCCCTGATGATCAGAGATGTTGAGCACTTTTTTATTATTTATAAAAGCACTTATTATTCTGTCTTCTTTTGAAAAGGTTTGGTTCATGTCCTTTGCCTACTTTTCAATGGGCTGTTTGATTTTTTTCTTGTTAATTTTCTTAAGTTCTATATAGATTCTAGTTATCAGCCCTTTATTGGATGTGTAGCATGCAAATGTTTTCTCCCATTCTGTAGATTGTCTATTCACTCTAATAATAGTTTCCTTGGCTGTGCAGAAGCTTTTTAATTTGATCAGGTCCCATTTATTTATTTTTCTGGTTGCTGTGATTGCTTTGGGGTCTTCTTCATAAATTCTTTGCCTTGGCCGATGTCTATAAGAGTTTTCCCAACATTTTCTTCTAGAATTCTTACGGTTTCATGTCTTAGGTTTAAGTCCGTTATCCATTGTGAGTTGATTTTTGTGAGAGGTGCGGATCCAGTTTCAATCTTCTACATGTGGCGATCCAATTTTCCCAGCACCATTTATTGAATAGGGATTCTTTTCCCCAGTGTGTATTTTTGTCTGCTTTGTCAAAGATTAGATGACAATATGAGGATAGTTTTATATCTGGGTTCTCAGTCCTTTTCCAAAGGTCTATATCTCTGTTCTTGTGCCAGTAACCAGGCTGTTTTGGTTACTAATAAATTTCTAATAGAGTAGCCTTTCCCAAAGAGCAAACCCAAGGACACCATCCTCTTAGATGCTGTGGGGTAAAATATTATGAATTAAATAAATTTGAGAAAATCTGTTTAACATCATCTTGGAAAGTCACATTAAAGCTCCAAGAAGTCCTTTGGTAAAGAATTGTTTGAGCCTGGTTTCCCAAAATCCTGCAATCCTTTCAAAACAAGTATCTATTAATCTATCACTGCACTAGTGTTCACAGAACATTCTGGGAGATGTGGCGAAGGATAAGGCTGCAGGTGGCAGGTAAGCAAACCCTCAAGAAGCAGTATTACTGGCTGGGCGCGGCAGCTCACACCTGTAATCCTAACACTCTGGGAGGCCAAGGCAAGAAGATCCCTTGAGCTCAGGAGTTCGAGGCCAGCCTGAGCAAGAGCGAGACCCCGTCTCTACTAAACATAGAGAAATGAGCCAGGAGTCACGGCACATGCCTATAGTCCCAGATACTCAGGAGGCTGAGACAGGAGGATTGCTCGAGCCCAGGAATTTGAGGTTGCAGTGAGCTACGATGACGCCACTGCACTCTAGCCAGGATGACAGAGCAAGACTCTGTCGAAAGGAAAAGGAAAGAAAAAGAAAAGAAAAGCAATGTTACTTTACTGTGTTGCAGAACTCAAAATGGGCTCAGCACATCCATATGTAACATTACATTTTTTTTTAAACCATGCTTTTTATTTACCCTGAACTTTACAGATAGACACCATGCCCAAGTAACTATTCTGTAGTGCCAACGCTACAGTTAATACTTATTCTGACTATACAGAAACAATTCTTAACAAGATTTGAGTCCAAAAAGCACAGAAATAAGCTTGTAAAGCAAACATAACTAAAAACAGTAAGTGCAGGAGCAAACCACTTCTGCAGGAAATTCTTTAAATAGTTGCCCATATTTTCACCCTAAATGTAATTATTACTATCTCAACTGTAGAAATGATCAAAGGAAGGTCTGCATATTTTTAGATTTTAATCATCATAATGCGGATTATCTCACGAAATGGAATTAGTCAGCCAACTATTTGAAAATTCTCAAATTAGTTTAATTGCTCCTACATTGAGTATCTACAGAACATTTCATAACTAACCTGAGTACAAATTCTGATCTTTTCCCCACCATCGTAAGACTTCTTATCACAAAAAAGCACCAATACGAACTCCAGTAAAACTGCATGACAATTACCATTTGATTCTACTGAATTGCAACTACTACCTGTAGAAGGAACTAGACAGCCAGTTCCAGCCCACGAGATTTCCTGTGATTAAACCTAGTGATCACAAGCATGTGGGAATTACTCTCTAGTAATTTCCTCTAAACCTTCAATCACAATTTATATTTGAAAAATATTTGGGTTTTTTGTGGGGAAACATATAAACAGGAACCATTAAAAACTCTACCTATAAACAACAAAATGGTTTATGATCAATGGTTCCGAATGTGGGCCCCAGACCAATAGCATCAACTTCACCCGGGAACTTCTTAGAAATGTAAATGTTCAGGGCCACCCCAGATCTAAATAAAAAACCCTGAGACTAGCTCTCCAAACGATTCTGTTGCGCACTATTAAAAAAAAAAAGTAATCACTTAAACTTACCCTCCTGAGAGAACAGGTAACACCACTCGAACGAATGGAGGATCAAATGGAAAGTTATCCTAAAAAGCAAATAAGTTTAATTAATTTTAAGAACATACTTAAGACTACATTCAGAAAATTTTGAGCCAATAAATAATATGTACATTTACTATCAGATAATGAGTGAGGGTCATAAAGTTAGTACTAAAAAACAAAATGAAGTGAAAACCAAAGCAAATAAAAATGAAGTTAAGATCAGGCCCAAATAGAACTGTTTTGATAAACTTATGAAATACAGGAAGGGGTTCCCCTTCCAAAAGAACTATAGGAAGGAACCATTCCAATAATGATAAACTGGGTAATTGAGATCAATCTTCTGGCTGAGAACTAGAAAAGGTAGGCAAAACGTGACAGTTACAGGGCTGAGAGCAGAAAGAAAAGGGAACCTCGGAGAGCAGGTCTTTTTCCCTTAGGTTTTCTTCCAATTACAGAAGAGAAAGACAAGAGGTTAACAAGCTGAGCAGAAGTCACAGACCCACAGGGAGATAACAACTGGAGCTCCAGGTCCAAAGAGAGGCCCTGATTGTAGGTTGGGACCCTGAAGGACAAACTGAAACTGCCCAGTGAAGTCTAGCTTTAAATCATCTCAATTTCCGATCGGATGAGGTGATCCCGGGTTGCTAATACCCAAATGTAAATCCTCCCTGCAGGAGAATATTATCTAAGGCTTCCAATTAGTTCTATGATTTTTCATACGTCTATCACTAAAAATAATCAGCCATGGGACTTACAGACGACGTGATCAGAAAACAAGAGGCACAAACAATTGACAGGAAACCTCAAGGGAGCAAGATAGTAGCGTTAAAACACTGCTGGGGATGTGCAAGGAAAGGAAAAGCAAGATGCAAATGCAAATTGTACAAACGAACCCTCTGGAAATTCTGACATCTAGAAATGTAACAACTGCAATGAATAACTTAATGGATGAGTTTAACCACAGCAGAAACTAAGAGATTCAGTAAATTGGAAAATAGCAGAAAGACAAAAAGGTGACAAATGCAGAAAATAAGACAAGATAATACATGGAAAAGGTTTATCACATACATAGAGTCCCCGCAGGAAAAAAAAAGAACAGGACAGAGCAATATTTGAAGACATGGTTGCTGAGAATTTTCCAAAACTGATCAAAGACTTCGCAAGATTTAACCACCATAAATACTTCAAGAGGAAGTAGAGGCTACGGTAGGAGAATATCTTCAAGGTGCTGAAAGAAAGGAACTGCCAACCTAGAAATCTATCCTCAATGAAAACATTCCACAAACACGAAGTAAAAATAAAGGCATTTTCCTATCTACAGGCCCACACTAAAGGAAATACTAAAGGGTATATTCGGGAAGGAGAAAGATGATCTAGACGAAAATTTGGAGAATAAAGAGCATGAGAAGAGCAAATATGCATGTAGATCTAAGTGGACACTGACTATTATATAATGATTACGTGCAGGGTTTTAGGTAAGCACAGAACTAAAATGTTTGACAGTAACAGCAGATATTTGGCAGGGAGTGCACGAACTCAAAGTGTTCTAAGGTCCTTGCGTCAACAAGGAAAAGAAAAACACATAAATTAACAAATTTATAATAGCCTTCGACAAGTCAAGGACATGTCCTGTAACTGTAGAGTAGTAAAGAAGAGAACTACTAAACTAATAGAGGTGGGAAACTGCAGTAATAAAAAATTAATCCAAAAGTGAAAACAGAACATGGAGCAAGGATGACAAACAGAAATCACCTGAAGATGGTAGATTTAAACCCAAATATCAATGAAATAACACTAAATGCAATGGACTAAATGGTCCAATTACAGAAAGATCATCAGACTTGATAAAAATATATGAAGAGAGGAAGATGCGCTAGAAGATGAGAGAAAAGAAACCTCTGCTACTTCTTAGGCTACCAAGCACAATTCTCTCTTTCAAATTCCCAGTCCTGGGAACCGAAGCTTTCCAGAGTAAGAGCTTTTCCATTAATGAACTGAAGCAAAGACCATAGCTGAAGTGGCCAAGAGTGTTACAGGTCAGCCCCTAACAGCCAGGAGAGAAGGCCAAGAAGGCTGCCCCTCATTTTCCTCCCACAGCCAGGCACAGAAATGGCATATTGCCTCTGATGAAGACATGTCAGGAGATCCAAGAGAAATTACCCTCAATTTCTATGTGCAAACAAAAAGGGATTAAAGGAAACAATGAATACCTTTTAAAAAACAATTTGAGGGTAAGGAATCTAAACAAACATTTGTTTCATCCAGTTATTTCCAAGGAACATAAAAATACAATTTAAACTAGGAGGAAGAATAAGCAGCATAATTTCAATACTGTAACTCCCTTCCTCCACTTGAGCTCGAATAAGATTCTGAGCAACACAAAAACTATGAAAATTCAATCCTACTAACAGGAAGACTATGCGTGTTTCTGATGGTTAAAATAGATAATCTTAGATTTCTACTGCAAGTTAGAAAAAGAAGAAACCTACCCACACAAGATACCAAGTTAATGACAGTTGTAATCTACTTTCCAACAAGCAGCTCACCTGTTATAATATCTGGAATGTAACAGACATAATGAAAAGAATAGATGCAAAGCTTGGTAAAGCACAACCTCATTTAATTTCCTGTTATTTAGATCTCTAAATATGTGATGCCAAATCCGTTACTACAAAGCCTCACGTCAACTGATTATGTGAGAACTACCTTCATTTTAAGTAGTTCTTCTGAGTAACTGTTCTGTATCAAAACCTGGGGATTCGACTCCATAAACTCTGTACCCTGGAACTTAGTAAATAAGCAAGATTTTACAGAAATAAAAAGGAGTTCTTCCTTCAGGAAAAAAGGGGGGCGGATGGGGGTGGTTGCGGATGACTACCGAAAGGAAGTTTGAGCTACCCTGGTTAGCACACATGAACGCAGACTCCCAGGCTTCACAAGGGGCTCACGAGGGTATCTGGATTTGCAGTTTAACATTGTGGCCTCCTAAGCTATTCTTAAGGATGAAGAACATTCTCTTTTTGAAAGACTACATCACCAGGAGGCTCTAAATAGTTACAAATCACTTCCTTATACTGAATTGAAAATCGCCTCTTTATAGTTTGACTTATTTGTTCTGGGTTTATGCCCTGTGTTCACCACCAACAAATCAAACTAATGCTTCCACGTACTCAGTCCTCCAAATAGTTGAAAACAGCTATCATGAACCCCCATGTTGTTCTCTCCAAATCCACAATTTAAGCAGCTATCTGAGGACATGAAATAGAATCTCTTCCGACTCTGGCTACTAGTCTCTAAATGAGCCTAAATTTGTCTTAAGAAACCCTTCTTGAAGTATTAATATTCCCTCACAATTCAATTCAATAATTCAGATGTTGCCTGAAAAGTCAGAAACCACTTCCTTAAAAGCATACAAAATGGATCTACCAAGCTGCTGTCCCATTCCCTCCTGCCTCCATTTCCCAGCCTTCCGTTATATCTCAAGTTCCATTTTTCTTATCATTCATGGCTCTCGAATTGTCACTGTGGACTTCGAGGCCATAACTACATATTGTTCTGGCTCCTTCCTGTGTCATACCTGCTATCCTCCAAAGTCTGTGAATCCTCATACTAATAACTTGGCAATTCAGTTTAAGGTCCTCTTCATAAGGTCAGTTAGCTCAAGGCGATCACATTCTTCCCAGGCCTCTTAAGAAATACTCCAACCCTAGAAAAGGCCCTTCTTCCTGGTATCAGAAGCCATGGTCCAGAAAAACAAATCCAATAGAATTTCAGCCATTTACCTCCCAGATCGTCCCCTCCCTTGAGTTTCTACCTAGAGTAGGAAAAAATAATGCAAACACTACCTGCAGTCACAAGTCCTCCAGTTTTCTGGCCAAGATTCCATATGCCCTTAAAGATACCTCCCAAGGAGGAAGTGACAGGGGAAGGGCACACAGGGGGCTTCTAAGGTACTGATAAGGTTGTTTTTTTTTTTTTTTTTAAAGAGACAGGGTCTCACTGTCACCCAGGCTGGAGTATAGTGGTGTGATATAGCTCACTGCAACCTTGAACTCCTGGGCTCAAGTCATCCTCCTGCCTCACCCTCCCAAATGGCTAGGACTATAGGCATGCCACAATGACTGGCTAATTTTTAAAAAAATTTTTTTAGAGATGGGGTCTCGCTGTTTCCCAGGCTGGTCTCGACCTCCTAGCTTCAAGTGATCCTTCTGCCTCAACCCCCGAAGTCTAAGGTTTTATTTCTTAAGTTTGGTGTTGGGTACACGAGCATATGGTTTAATGTTTTAAAAAAGATAAATACCTTTCTGGTTTTTCCAGTGTTTTTTGTTTGTTTGTTTTGTTTGGCCTGGGCATTTCATTCATTCCCCCATAAGAATCAGTAAAAACGCAGTCATTAGCAACTTCAGTAAACATAGACCAGATTCACACTCTAGGGAGACAACCCAGTTGACAACCACAACAGTTCTGACAATAAAAAAACTGAGAGAAAATCCTGATAGTTGGGCAATTTCAAGAAAATTCAATCATAAGATATAGCCCCAAACAAGAATACACATGCACAAAAGCGAGGTAAGAAACTTTCAGAAAATTATAACCATTCTTTTTGCAAGTGTAAAGATAGTATTCTTTCATGTCTTTGTTTTCCTTCAAAATATCTCATATCCATAGACTTTAAACCATTACACTTTATCTAGATTTCACAGTAAATCATTAACATTTTATCCAGATTCCATTGCTATTCTTTTTTAACCTTTATTTTTAGCATCTTAAAAATACTTTATCAAACATAACACACAAAATTTAGAAAAGTGCATAAAATATAGAGGTACATCTTAACAAGTTATTGTAAGGTATGTGCCCACGTGACCACCACCCTGGCCAACAGAAGATTCCAGTTGGCACCCAAGAAGCCTGCAGACGTCCCTTGCGACACCCTCACTCCCACCAAAACGAGAGGGACTCCTTACCCTAACCTGTGTGGTAATCACATCTTTGCTCTTCTTGATAGTTTTACTGCCCACCCAAGCAGGAATCCATAAATTAGTGTTTCTCAGCCTCTCTTTTAAGTTTTGTCCCACTAAGAAGCCTCTTTAGAAATTCTTTTTCCTAATTCCATCTCCCTGCCCCAGGGAATTTTCGCATCACTGATATATCTGTTTCTGTTCTCTGGCCCTTTGGAGGGCATCAGACCATATAGCTTTTTTCACTCCAAGGACCAATTTTCACCCCATTGGGGGTGATATTGCCTCAACTGAGAATGTATGTCCTAATCAATATTAATTTTACCTATTTTTGAACCCTATATAAATGAAATTATACAAAACAGGTTTTGGAGTCTGGTTTGTTTGACTGAACAATATATTTAAGATTCACCCATCTTGTTACATGTAGCTGTATCCATTTTATGAATATCACAATTCTCCATTTTACTGGAATGAACACGGGTTATTTTCTGTTTGAGGCTATTATAAATAGTGCCACTCTGAACACTCTCCCAGTTAACCTAAGTACTCATTTCTTACAGAGTATACGCCTATAAGAATTCCTGAACCATACGGTATGAGTATCTTCTACTTTACCAAATAATATCACATTGTTTTCCAAAGCACTGTACAAATACATGCCCATCAGAAGCAGATGGAGTCCCATTACTATTTTCTTACCTTAAAAGAGAAGTTAAGCAAAATATATTCTATGCCTTCTTTTTCTTTTAAGATCTGAAGATCACTGTGCAAAGGACTATCAGGGTCAACCCTAAGAATTACAAAACACAGTTCAAACAAAAAGTTAGAACATTTTTCTTACTAAACTCAAAAATGAACCAGTCCAAGAGCTAAAACAGAGCCCCTAAGTTCCAGACAGAGAAGGTCTAAAGCTGCTCTACAGGCCCAGGAAAAATAGGTCACTACGGCCTCCAGCTCCTTGGGAATAAATGTCCAAAAGATCATATAATAGTACTCTAAATCTATTCTAATAAGGGGGATCAAAGCTAGCAGTCATTCTAAAAGAAAACAGTCACATGTATATAATTTTCTCAAGAACTCAAAAAAAATTTTAATATGCTTTCCTAAACTTGTACTATTAGCCAAGGAGTTCAAGGAAGGAAATTTGCTATGGAGAAGACTACAAAAAGTTAAATTGCTAATAAAATCTGAATTTGTCTACAACTGTTCTATACATACAAATCCTACTCAAATCCCTTACTTCAAATATAAACTGGTTATCAGTCAGTCTCATCAAGTTACTATTAATAAATACACTTGTTTCTAAGTTCCCACTGTTTCACTAATTCCATGAAATACTTTATCCCACAACTTTGTCCCTCTTTTTCTCCTTCTTTCTCATTTTACTTAAGCCTCAGAAACAGCACATTTTAACAATCTAAGAACTATTTCTATAGAAACAAAGTCTAAAGTTTTACGTAAAAGCCATATATAAAGGTATATCGATTTAAGAGAAAAAAACTCCAGTGTGAGAGTCTAGCATTGCAAAGAGTGAGATAGCATAAAAAAGCCACTTACTTCTGCAGTTTAACATGCCAGTCATATAAACTGTCATTTATGAGTTCCACTGAATAAATTCCTGTTAACATACAGAACATGTTAATTACTCTTCATTTGCTCATATAACTATTACTCGGGTATAAATCGATACAATAAATATCCAACAAAAGCCAGAAATTTTGCTATTAAAACATGGAAAAAGTAAGCTATATTATAAATATTTTAACACTAGAGCTGAGTATCTTATTCCCTTAACAGATAATTAAAGCAATCAATTAAGAGGATTCTTTAATGAGTTGAAAAACTACTTACCATTAACTTCAAGTAAATGAAAAAACTACCATGTAAAATCATATATACCTAAGACTTCTCTTCTATGTGCATATAAACATTTCTATAAAGATGGAATCTTTCTCTATATATTGTTTTTATAGTCTTTCTTCAACTTTCTCAGATATCTTTCCAAGTTAGTTTACATAAATCTATATCTTTTTAATAACTGTAGCAATTTATTTTATGGATATGCTGTAATTTAATTAATTCCACCCAATATCTGGTTATTAATTTTGCTACTGTAAATAATGCTGAAACAAGTGATTATTTAACATTTAAACATAAAATCAGTATTCAAATATTGATACTCTATTATCTATTAGATAAACTTCTAGACTTCTTAAGAAAAACTATAAGGATACCCAAACTTCTAAAAACTCAGAAACAAGTTTGGCTTATCTTGAACTCTGTAAGGCAGAGAGAGGTTTTGTTTTTTAAGTAAGCTCTAATGATTTTGATTTGACCCTGAACGGGTAACAATGCTGTCCCTTCGAACAACCTGAAGTGTGGCTCTTCCCTTATTTAACACTGTTAGAATCTCTGTGATGACATGGAAGGATTTCACCCCTAGTCACAGAGGTTCCACAATATGCAAGTCTTATTGGGTAAGAACACTCAAGTCAAATAATGAAATAAAAATTTTAATACCATAACTAACTCTATAATAAAGGCTGATATATAAAGGTTGATTTCAAAAAAAGGGAGAAAAATCATAAAAATCAATTTGGCAATAGTTCTTTGCACAATGAAATATATTATCTCTTATTTACTTTTTTTTTGTTTTTTTTTTTGATACAGAGTCTCACTCTGTTGCCCTGAGTAGAGTACCGTGGTGTCAGCCTAGCTCACAGCAACCTCAAACTCCTGGGCTCAAGCGATCCTCCCGCCTTGGCCTCCCACAGTGCTGGGATTATAGGCGAAAATAATTTTTTTTTTAAAAATCCAAAAAAACAAGTAAACTCAATTTTATTTTACCCCCAACATTTTGGAACTTGATTTGAGTTTCATATCCCTAAAATAAAATTAATAAACATTTCCATTTCTGTCCAGTTATAAGAAATGACATTAGCTGAAAATAGAAAAGAACAAAATAACAGGAACAGAGATCCAGAGGTCCTTACCTGTTTTATAACTCTGTGATCTGTATATGTCCCTGAGCTCTTTCATAAGTCTATCTGAAGCTTGCACTGACCCAGACACTGCACCCTGAAACATAAAACTCACTGTTTACCAACGTCTATTGAGTCAAGTAATATTTAAGGTATTTCAACTTGATGTAAAATTTTACAGTAAAAATGGATCACCACTCAACATTTTAAGAAGTCAAAACAGTTAAGTTCAATTAAATGAAGGATTATTAAGTTTCAAGAGAAATATAAAACTGAGACAAGTCTGGTTCATTTACTAGTTCTTATCATCTGGAAGGAAAAAAAAAAAAGTCTAGCCAACATGTCCAGACCACCATGGACTCTGCCAACAGCACAGAATTCAGTATGACTCTATTCCAAACCCCAAATTTTGAAAATATTAGAAGACCCCCATCATGACATGTTAACTAAAACAGAGTTCCATTACGGAGACTACAAGCAAGAATGTTCCACTGACAGTCTAGTTCACATATTAAGAAACTGAGAAACATTTTTGCCTACATGCAATTGGTTTCAGTTTTTCCAGTGTTGGGGCTTCTCCAAAGGTGAAAATGCACCAGTATCTTACCCTAAGACTGAACATGAATGGAACTATGTTTTGACTGTGTGAAACTTTGATCACATAAAATTAAAGATTTTAAAGATTGCCCTATGCTTTCAGAAGGGGGAAAAAAGTCTAGTTACAAAGATGTTACTTCCTAGCTATGTGACCTTGAACTGGTTTGAACCCGGTCTTCACAACTATGAAATATGAAGAGCACCTGTTTCACACAGTGGCAGCGAAGATGAAATGAGAAGGTATGAAGTACTTAGTGCAGCACTATCGTGTGAAAGTGTTCAATAATTTACAGCTGTTGTGATTACAACATATACAAACTGAAATTGATCACAGACACAGTAAAGCATCATCAATCCAGATGCCACAAATTTTTTTAATAATCAAGATATGGGCTTGGCTAAATTTCTTTGCTCTATTAAAAAGGGTTTGCCAATTAAATTAACACACTAAATAAGAATGAAGGAGGGAGAGTAATCTGCCAGTTTTCAACGCCTGGCATCTACTTGCATAGCAATTCATTCCCTATGTTTGGAAACCTGTGCCCAAAACAAAGTAACTGGTTCTCGGATTGCACGGGGTTGAATAATAGCTCTAATGCGAGGAAGGAAGTAGGAAGTGTTCACACAGACAGCCAGACTATGATTTGATGTTCCCCTATTCTGTCTGGGCATTTCATATATATACATCATTCTCATTTATTTTTCACAGCAATCATCCAAAAGGTATGTATTGTCCACATTTTAGAGTTGAAGAAACTGAAGCCGCAAAAGATGTGTTTGCCACTAAACTCAGTGTTCACACTCCTCTGCTGTTTCACATAAAAGAGATTTAAGTCAAAAGAGAAAAATTACTTTTGATTTGGTCAAGACAGGACACACCAGAGGTCAGCTTCATGGAGGAGAAAGAATATGAATGCATTTTGTCAGAGAGACTGAACTTGAATATACAGATCCCGCAGGAGGAAGGTAAGCAGAGAAAACAGCTTAAACAGGCTGGAAACGGGCACATACGGGGACCAGCAGCTGGGTCCAGAATATGGAGAGCAGAACAGGGTAGAAAGCGACTATCGACAGAGGAGAAACGTAAATTAGGGCAACAAAACACATGACTGGATCTACCATTAAGGAAGGGACAAAGGAAGACGGCAGCTGAGATTGGCATCTTAATGACCTGCCTAGTGTTAATTATAACCACTTAACCACAAAAGTCCAGGTTCTAAATATTTACACACACTTACATTTAAATGGTCTTGCCTCTGAGTCTTCCTAATTTTCTCTAATATTGCCAAATTTTCTTTTTCAATTCCTTCATCCTCCGACTTTTTCCCACTAATAGGCTCTTCTTCCTTCATCTCATAGTGATCTAAGTCTTCTATATCCTACAAAAAGAAAAATGTTACCTCATACAAATTATTTTTCTTGAGTAGTTTCTTATGGAAAAGTTAAATTAGTCTTCACTCAACCGGAAACAGGAGATAGAGAATACATTTATTCCATGAAGAAGGGAAAGATGCCTTCACATTCAACTCAAAAGACTCCCTCTTATATCCGATATTTTACTTAAAAGCTAGACTCAGGGTAAAGCAGTTTTAATAGCTTTACAAAGTTATAACTATGACCAAATAAGCCATCCTTTAAGTCTCCTACTAAGAAGAACTTTTGAAACAGTTTAGCAGCAGGGATCAAGAACCTTACTTGTTAATACTCAGTTTCTAGAATTCTATTCTAAGAAACTAGTCTAAATTGTGAACACAAATTTAGGCATAAAGATACCTATTTTAACCTTACAGTCCCGAAAACACAAAATACACACGTGCAAAAATGGTAAAAGTTAACTCAATTCCATGGAATACTAGGCCATTAAAATACCGGTGGGCACGGTGGCTCACGGCTGCAATCCTAGCACTCTGGGAGGCCGAGGCGGGCAGATTGTTTGAGCTCAAGAGTTCAAGACCAGCCTGAGCAAGAGCGAGACCCCTTCTCTACTAAAAAAAAACCAGAAAGAAATTGGCTAAACAACTAAAAATATACAGAAAAAATTAGCCAGGCATGGTGGCGCATGCCTGTATTCCCAGCTACTCGGGAGGCTGAGGCAGGAGGATTGCCTGAGCCCAGGAGTTTGAGGTTGCTGTGAGCTAGGCTTACACCACGGCACTCTAGCCCGGGCAGCAGAGTGAGACTCTGTCTCAAAAAAAAAAAAAAAAAAAAAAAAAAAAAAAAAAAAAAAATACCAATATAGCATAATTATTTCTTCTGTATTAATAAAAACTTTGAAATGAAAATCAGAATACAAAACAGAATATACAGAATCTCAATTGTGCCAAAATAAGCATAGAAAAAGACCAGAAGGACTTATACCAAAATGTTAATAGTTGTTAACTCTGAGACATTTAACACTTTTCCTTATTTTCCAACTTTTCTGTAGTAAGCATATATTCACTTTTATAATTAGAAATCAGGAAAAGAATTTGAATAATTCTAGACCAACATCTTTAATTACATGAGTCCGCTCTATCCTTCCCCATATCGTTTGCTCTTAAATATAAGTCTACGCAGAATTCTTTTAATCCTAACTTTTTTCAATTATCTTACTTCTCTTTTATTTCAACTGCCAAAACCTCTAAAGGAGTAGTTTATATTTACTATCTCCACTTTTTCAAGCCGACTAATTTATTGATTTTCTAGACCAGGTTAATGACCGCCTTCTGTCCAGAGTCAATGGGTCTCTTTCTGGGAACGCCATCTCTTCAACCTTTGTGACACTCCATCCCTATTCAAACTCTGCCCAAGACTCTATACTTAGAAGCTCTCTTCCCCGGTGTGTACCTTTCAGCCCTAATCTTCGTTCCACACTTGTTTTCTTCAGAATTCTCACAAATGCCTTTAGCCTGTATCTTCCCCTCTTACCCCTTCAACCTCAGTCATATTCCCATCCACAAAACTTCCCCAACTTGAGTATTAATCAGCACATCCAAACAGAATTCATCATTATCTTTCTAAAACAATATTCTCAGCACACTGTTCTCTCCTTAAGGCCTTCTTATCAACAATCATACCAAATAGGAACATTTGTCTCTAATTCAAGACTGGTAGCCATCTGCCTTTTTTAGTCCATCTTGCTTTCCATGGCTCCAACACATCAACCTTCTTCTCCCAAAAGAATAGCATCCAATGCACCCAAACACATCATGCCCAAGGACATTCTGGGCCTTTTCTACCACATTATTTTTGTAGCCTAGAATATCTTTTCACCTGTCCTAATCTGACATCTCCAAAGTCCAGTCTCTTCCCTTTCTAGATTTCCCTGAACGTTGCTGTCCCTTGTTTACCATCCTATGAGGAAAAAAAGGAAAGGTACGTAAACTGTCTTAGTACATTATCCACTTCATTGTACACCGGACCCATGGAAAAAGTTCAAAGTTTCCATGCAGTACATTCCACCTAAGTTAAACTGCAAGAAAACATTAAACTCTCTACCCTAAAAAGTCATTCTAATTGGACAATTTTAAGAACTATTTTACTCCCAGACACACAAGCCTACAACTACTTCAGTTCTGAAGCATTCTAGAAGTATGTTTTAGATTAAAAATTTCCAAATCAAGAAAATAAGGTAAAAGCCTGAATTAATTCTAAGATCCAAAACAGAAAAAATGTTTTAAATTCAAGACCACAGAATTCATACATCTTCTATGCGATCAACACAGAGACAGGTCTTCATTCCGAGGTTTGAATTTAAACGCAAAACTTCAGAGCCTGAAAACCTCTAAAATTACATTAATGACGGACACTAACTGGCCTAAGCTCAACATCTTTGGAATCTGCTCTACTTTGAATGTGTCCCCTCCAAAATTCAGGTGTTGCCAGTGTGATGGTATTAAGAGGCAGGGCCCTTAGTAGGTGATTAGGTCATAAGAGCTCCTTGCTCTTTGATGAGATTAAGGCCCTTACAAATGAGGCTTCACAGGACATTGGCCAGCATGCCACGCCCTCTTGCCCTTCCAGTTCTGCCACGTGAGGACACGACAAGGCTCACCAGACACCAAATGGCCAACAACTCATTCTTGGACTTCCCAACCCCCAAAACTATGAGAAAATAAATTTCTGTTCTTTATAGATTACCCAGTCTCAGGCATTCTGTTCTAGCAGTTTTCATGGATTGAGAGAAAATTCTTAGTTGATTTTTTAACAAGAGATGGTTTCACTGTTCCTGGCAAGTAGTCCTTGAAATGTTCTCAAATTCACCTTTTATGTAAACACAGAACTTTTTAAACTTAGTAGTTCCTCTTCCTAAAAATAACCGAATACAGGTTAAGTATTGATTACTATTAAATGTAAATACAATTTTAGTGGTAAATGTTAAGAGCTTTTATTTTCTAGGCAATCAAATCCAAGGAATTCAGATAAAGCAATTTGCTCAAAGGTATATCATTAGTTAGAGGCAATGTCAGAGCTTAGAAATTATATATTGCATTCCAAATACAAAGTGCTTTTCATTACTCCACATTAGAGAATTACTAAGATGTTCAAAAATGAAGATATTTATAAAATTTTATTCTTACATAAAATACCTACTTCAGCCATCTCTTCCTCCTCTTCTTCTTCTGAAGTCACTTCTTCCGTTGTCCCGTTCTGAAACAGAGAAAGAACTTGCCGGGGCTGCACAGAACAAACAAGAACAGGCTGCACACATTAGAAGACTGGTGCCACAGCTTTAGAGAAACTATTTATCTGTCACTGCAGTTCCACTAACAGCTTATTAAAATTAAAACAATTATTTTTACATCTATCTTTGACAAATAAAATCTACCGGCTTTTAAAAAGAAATAATTGTGAACAATTCAACTTAATAGATGCCTGAGGAATACATAAAGGCAATCAGGCAAAACTGAAAATGTTAAAACATGATCCAATTTAAAATCAGAAAACATTTTACTATTATATGGCTCTATATTCAAGGTCAATGGCTTATTTTGTTTAAAATATATATCCCAACCTATTGATTCCTTAAAATAGCTACTTTTTCGACTTTGAAAAGCCTGTATTCTTTACATAAATTCAACTGCCTTACATTTTAAAAGGTCAGATGTTTTCTAATAGACACTTCATAAAACAGATACTTTACAAAACTAAAAATGAAATAATCATCACTTCACTGAAGAGCCAATTTTTTAAAAAAACATGCTATTTACTATAGAACACTTCTGTACAAGATGTAATTTACCACTCCTTCACAAATGAATTTAATGGAGTTGCAGGAAAGGCCTTCAATACCCAGTTTTGGCACAGTTTAAAAAGACAAGTTTCCTGGGCCAGCGCGTAGTTCTCTAGGACACGGTACATACATGCATCTCCAACCAGAAAGGCCAGCTTAGGCTAGTACCCAGAATATCTAAAAGATCAAGAAACTGGGTTCCAGAGATCAAATCATACCAACAAAGATCTCAGCAGTATCCAAGCATCTGTTCTTACTCTGATGGCATAATTCTTAAGGGAAAAAAATCCATTATCGCAAGGATATTATAACTCTTCTGGATTAGTGAGCTGGAGAATTTCACATGGGCACACATACCCATGCAGAATAAACTTATACTTGCTTTAAATCTGTATCTCTTTAGACATTATTTGTCTCCTAGAAACTGAATGAGAAAATGAAGCAAGCAGCAGCTCCCAAAATGTTACAATTCACCCCTTTTCACTTCTGTAACTTGGACATTCCAAATCACACTGTTTGGGGTATTTAAAGAATATACCTAGCCTAAAAGCCCCAGTGACAGAAATCATTTTTTTAAATGCTAACTTCAAAGCCTACCCTAAAGAATCTGATTTTAAAAAGCAATCTGACGTGATTCTGACATGCAACCAGGTCTGTGACCAATAACCCCGTCCTTATCCCTCATTTTACAAATGAGTAAGCTGAGCCCCACCCCCTCAAAAAGGGTAAGTACTTTAACCAAAACACAAAGCCAGGTAGGGTTGTAAAATCCTAAGATGAATTTCATTTCAAGATGTGCCCTGGCCTTCTTTCCAAAACCCCACTAAAATGACAGAAGAATTTTATTTAAAAAAAAAAAAAAAAGTAACATCACAGCACTAGCAAAACAACAAACACAAGAAGGGCACCATCAGCGAACCACAACTATAGGGAAATGTTAGAAGACATAAAGCAGATGGAATCAGACTGCGAGTCTTAAGAAAGCCACAACCCAGTCCAGACAACGGAGGGGCCACTTTACACATTCTTTGCTGTACTTGTCCCAACTACAGTAGGTAAGGATCGCTCTCCTATACAGGAAGTCCACCTCGACGCCTCTTACTACAGGTGTCAGAACCAAAGAGAAAAGAATGTTTTTATTAATAACATAACTCAACGCAGCAGCAAAATCTCCTAACAGACTCTGTCTCTTCCTTTTACTTGGGAGCTGGAAGCTACCCACCAGCATTTCCCACCCTCATGCCACAGAAGAGCACAGCTCTGCAAACCAGGCGGGGAGGCCACAGCAGAGAAGAGTGATAATTCTGAAGACACCCATATCAACCATTGATATTTATCAATTACATACCTCATCTAGGAACCTCTGAGAAGTCAAAAATAAGATCCTCCCGCCCCGCGTCAAACAAACAAAACCAAACCTCAGTAGAAGGGCTACAACACAATGGGCTTAACTGAACAAGCATTTATGACTACAAAGACCAAACTGTGCTGTTGCCTTAGAACATGGAGGAGGAGGAGACGGGGGAAAAGCAGAGGAGATGGAATTAAGAGAATAGTTAAGGGCATGGAAGATACAGAGATCCAGTATTCACCCAGAGGACGGAAGGAAAAAAATAAAAAGGAGTAAAAGAGACAAATGTTGCCAACGTACAGAAAGACTTCAGAATATTAAGTGGCTCTGAATACTTCAAAGGAATACTAAAAAGTAAAGCTTCATACTTTACAGTTACAGAGAAAAAAGGAAAAAATAAAATATACAGAAAGAAGTAAGAATCAGACAGGCATCAGACTTCCCATTTGTAACGATAAATACCAGAAGACAAAGCGTAAACAACTGGGAAGAGACTCAATTATTTAGAGCCTCTTAAAGAATTCTTATTTAGAATCCCATGCTAGCTCCATCAGGACAGGAACCGCACCTGTGTGTGTTCACTACTTGATTCTCTACGCCAACATAGAGTACTTTTTACAGAATCAGACATTTGTTGAATGAAAAAAATATCAAGTATTCAAGGAACACTCTCCATACACATTCCCACAAACCTTTCTAGGAAGAAAAAAATCGGGATATTATTCAGGGATATACTTGGAGACCAGGGAGCAGGGGACCATGAAATACAAGAAACAGCAACAAACAAGGACAACAGGCCAGTGCAGTGGCCTGTGATGCAATCCCAGCACTTTGGGAAGCTGAGGCAGAAAAATCAGTTAAGGCCAGAAGTTTGAGAGCAGCCTGGACAACACAGTGAGACCCTAACTCTACAAACAAAACAAAACCACAAAGACAACAGTGACACTAACAGTTAAGTCTAAGCAATTGCTGATAATGCAGCTGAGAGGTCACAGGCTATAGTCTCAGACCATATTGACAAACTAAAAATAACCCAAAAGCTACCCACAAATGTTTTCTAAAGTTTATTTCCTAGATAAATCTTGGGTTAAAGAAGAAATTGATCCTCATGCCCCAGTAATCCAACTAAGTATGTGCCCCAGAGACATGCTTGCACAGGGGTACCATGAAATACAGACAAAAATCATATTTGTCTCCTTACGTGTATCAAAAAATTTAAAAAAAAAAAAAAAAAAAAAAAAGAATCATAGTGAGACTGTTCCTGATAGCAAAACACTGAAAACACCACAAATTTTTATACACAGTCAAATGGATAAATGTTATGGTATAATCAATGGAATAAATACAGCAATGAAAAAGAACTACAGCACATAGTACGAACGATTTTCACACACAGTGTTGAGCAAAACACAGATGAAAAATACATATAGTATTACTCTTAACAGAATGCTTGAAAGCTGGCGACACTGTATGGTTCTAGAATGCATACATGAGGATAAACCTAGAGAAAAGCAAGGAAAGCATTACATCCAGAGGGATGAGGACCTGCAGAAGGTTCCCACAGTGCTCACAGTGTTCTGTTTCTTCACCTGGGCGGTAGTTCCCAAGTATTCACTGTGTTACACTAAACTTATGTTTTACTCATTTTCAATACATGTTATATTTCACAATAAGAAGTTTTAATAGTAAGGGTAATGTGAACAAAAGATGGAATAAAACAACTTAGGAAATACAAACTATTTGGAAAATATATTAAATTTTAAAACTTGGGCGATAAAGTCAAATGGCACTCCAAGAAATGTATACCCTTACATGTTTGTTAAAAAAGCAATTTAAATTACATTAATCTGCTAAGCTAGAAAAAGCAAAATAAAAAGGGGGAAATAATTAAAACACAAGAAAAGAAAAACATCTTAGATTTAAAAAATAAAACTATTTCAAAAGACCAATATAATAAAAGCAGACGAGCCACTGACAAGTCATCAAGGCAAAGAAAATAACCTTAGAAATAAAAAGAGGGTATAACCACATATGAAGATTATTCAAAAAGCGAAAATACTTTGACATCTTTACAACAGCTTCAGAAGTATAGATGAAGTGATCATTCTTCTTTTTTGGATCTAAAGTTACTAAAACTGACTGAAGAAGTGGAAAATCTGAACAGACCAACACAAAGAAAAGATAATCAAACACTTATGCTCCAAAAAGGATCAGGCTCACATATTTATTTAAAGCAGGGTTTCTGAACCTCAGCGATAGCGATATATTATTGGACGAGATAATTCTTTGTTGAGGGGAATTGTCGGATACATTGTAGGACGTTTAGTATCATCCCCCTACCCATGAAATGCCAATAGCACCCCTTCACCACAGCCGGTTGTGACAACCAAAAACATCTCCACATATTTCCAATGTCCCGTGGGAGGCAATAATTACCTTTGGTTGAAAATTACAGCTTTAAACTGTCCTAGATCATAGAAAGAAGACGTAAAGCTTCCCAAGTGATT
The DNA here is from genome assembly GCA_004363605.1 of Indri indri. NCBI lineage: Eukaryota > Metazoa > Chordata > Mammalia > Primates > Indriidae > Indri > Indri indri. The sequence goes on from RJWJ010000042.1 coordinate 441,946, forward strand.
GGCCAGCATAGCCCTGATACTGAAATGAAACAAGAGCCACAAGCAAAACTATATTACAATCTCACTTAATATAGAAGTTAAAAATCCAAAAATAAAGTATTACCATATCCTTTCTAACAGTGTTTATTATGGGAATGCAAGGATGATTCAAAATTAGGAAACTGTCATGTACTTCACAAACTGTTATATCCCTACATAAAATTATAGGCACAATCATGAAAACATGGTAGATCCATATGCATTATTACTAAGTGAAACACAAGTTGCAGACATCCCAGAGAAGGAAAGTTGAACACATAACATATTTCTCCCATATTCTCCCTTTCCTGAGGCTCCACCAGAATTACAATGAAGAATAAACACTGTATAAACACAAAATAACAAGAATGGAATAAGGTTACCGACAGAAAAGAATTCACCTACACTAGAAGATGACAGTAAACAGAGGAATGGTAACTAATGGAGCAAAGCAAATAGAAGTGCAGAGGGAACCTGATAACGAGGCTAAGCTGCCCCATGGCACCCTGGAGGGGCTCTAGCCTGAGACACCAGGTACACTGGAGAGTGGGAGTGACAGATAGGACTGAGAACAGAGAGATTAACCAAAAGCCTGTAGATGGAACACATTTTCCAGCCCCTAAAACACACTGCTCTCCCACATCTCCTTAAGCAGAATCCAGACAGACACATCTGCCTCAGGCAAGAGACCAGAAGACCACTTCTTCAGAGAAACGGAATAGTTCAGACTAGCATCCTGAAGAAAGAGAAGCCACACGAAGAGGCCCAGGAGGATGAGGTGCCACGTAGAGAAAGGCCATGTGAAGAAATGCCAAGACAGACCTGGCAGTGAAGAAGCCGTCTCAGACATCCCAGTGCAGCCGAATGTCCACATGAGGCCAGTACCAGCCACCATCTAACCGCACAGTCAGAGTCCCCAGATGAGACCAGCAGGAAAACTGTCTGGTAAGCCTAGTTATCCCATACAATAGCGAGAGACAGATAAAATTGTTGTTTTATGCCATTAAGTTTTGGGGTAATTGGTTAAGCAGGCAATAAATAACCAAAACAAAACTTAAAAGTTATGGCTGTCCAAATAAAATTTCCAAAAGTTGAAAAAAAAATATTCCAGAATTTAGAATTAAAAGGTACAATTTAGAAATAATGTAAGAGATACAACTCAAGCCAAGATGTCTAAAATCTAATTAGCAGGCATTCCAATGTGAATAAATAAAATAGAAAGGAGAAAGTTAGTAAAAAAAAAAAAAAAAAAAAAAAAAAAAAAAAAAAAAAAAAAAAAAAAAAAAAAAAAAAAAAAAAAAAAAAAAAAAAAAAAAAAAAAAAAAAAAAAAAAAAAAAAAAAAAAAAAAAAAAAAACAAGAAAAAAACCAAGAAGATGATTTCAAGATTCCAAATTTGAAAAGGCCTACCCATACTGAGTACCCAGCACAGTCAACAAAAGAAGACCCACAACTAAGTACATCACTGTGATATTTCAGAACACTAAGGAAAAGAAATTCCTAAAAGCTTCAAGAAAGAAAGTCATACATAAATGAATAAAACACAGAATGACATCAGGCTTCGATACCACCACTGTTAGAAGATAAAAGCACAGTCTGAAATTTTGAGGTAAAATTATCTTCAACCTAGAATTATAATTATAGATTCAAACAATCGTGAGGGCAGAATATAACAGGGGTTACCATTTATTGAAAATATACTATGCACTGGGCACTGTTCTAAATAATTTACATGTACCAACTCATTTAATCCTTATAACTCCCCAAAAATATAGGTACTACTACCATTTCCTCCGTTTTGCAAATGGGAAATTGACACAGAGTGATTAGGTAATTACCCAAAGGCACACAGCTAACAAGCAACAGAACCAAGATTCAAACCCATGGCAGTCTGGCTCTAAAACCCAAACTCTAGACCGTACTTTTTCAGAAGCTAGAACTCAGAAAATGCACCTCTCCACGCTTCCTTAGTGTGTTGCTTGAGGATGTACTCAGGCACAGTGAGAAAGGGTGAGCCAGAAAGACGCCATGAGATCCGGGAAACAACAGATCTCCTCCAGGAGAGCAGACAAGAAAAACCTCAAGATGACAGCTGTGCAGCTGGCCAGAGAACAACCGGCCAAGACTGGTGTAGGACAGAGGGAGAGCTCACAGAAAGGGACAGAACATAATTTTTTTAAAACTAGGAATTACTATTGCAAGGAAGACATTGTAAAACAAAAAGTTCACAAGAAAGAAAATATAATAGAAAACTTAACTCTAATGATAAACGGTGATTATTCATGACTGAAGATAATATTTTAGGAAGGGGAGGTAGGTGGGTCAGTGGGTGGTATAAGAGTTCAATACTCATTTATTATAGTAAAAAGTCAACAGTCGATGCCTAAACAGGTAAATGTAGAAACCCACAGAAGTCAGTGGTGGTGGTGAGCTAGTGGGAACTTTGATGCACTCAGGTTACTCCTTAAGAAGCCCAGATAGACTTAAGGAGGCGGCATTTCAGGTGAAGGTAACTGAATTTGCAAAGAATCAAGGAACATTTATGGAAACCAGGAATGTGAAGAACAAAAAAGGTGGTGGTAGGGAGGGGCCAATTGTTTGCCTGTCATGGTAAATACCAGTAGCTCCAAAGAATGAAAATCTTATTTTTAGTACCTAAAACAAAACAAACAGAACAATTCAACAGGAACACAAAAACTAACTTCTAAGTAAGTAGAATAATAAAAACAAAAATCATCCTAGTTTTACTTTTGCTTGAGAGAGTTTTTACTTTACCTGACCCGTGGGTAGTGGTTGATCTAGCATCTCAACATCCAGGTGCTTAGGAAGGTTATATAATCTGCAGAGTTCACATATCAACCACTTCAATTGCTGACGAAGCTACAAAACACATTTCGGTAAATAAGCATCACGTTAAAGAGCCCTTAGAAGACACCAATAACGCTATGACGACTGTAATCAATGCAGGAGGAAATGAAAAGTTTGCTACTGCTCAACTGCAGCCTACAGGTAAAATACCAGTCTTTAAAATATTTTTAGGGGCTGCTAGTAAAAGAAAGTTACCATGGCTTGAGGTAAAATCCCTACAACTCACACCTGGCAGAGTAACAACAAAAAAGCAGAGGAAGGGAGTTCCAGACAGTGCCCCATTTCTAGTTGCTAACTTCAGACAAGAGAACATTAATGCATTAATAAGGCTATAAAACATAGGCAGTGTTGTTGCACATGGATCACAGAATCACGCGTCCTAGTCACGTCATTTAGAAATACAGAGGCGAGTGTGATCTAGCAGGCAGAGCCTGAAAGGGAATCTAGATGACCTTTGATACAGTGTCTAACTCCCTGAGTTTGAGTCTGCCCATCTGTAAAACAAAGAAATTAAAACTTTTCCAGAATGGTAAAGATTAAATAAAACCTGTGAAAACATTTGACAATTAGTGGGCTCTTAAGAATCTTAAGATCTTAAGTATCTTAAAAAAATAAGTAATTCACTAGGACAACTGCAAAGAATAACTGTAAATTTCCATTTTTAAACCCAGATTATTTTGTAAGCACATTTACTTTAAGCAAGTAAGCAAGGTAAATTATGTGCACAAACATGTTTTCCATTGTTTAAAATTTTTTTCAATGTATAAGTTTACCAATTACGGTTTAAGAAGAATGGTCAATACTTAGTAGACTCAAATGGGATCTAATAAGGCAACTTACTTCACTTGGTCAGGAATGGTTTCCTAGGTGTCTCCGACCATAAAACAGAGGAAGAGAAGGAACTAGGTTTATGAAGGACTAAGAAAGAAGACACAGGATTAGAGGTTAACAAAGCAAAGGCTTTCCAAAGTGGACTGAGGAACAAGTGGAAACGAGGAAGGCTGAACAGTAAATTAGTATCAAACAAAAATCCTCGTGCTTAAAAGGAAGCAAAGCCCCACTGTGGATTTGTTATCCATCCACTGAGCTCTGTTTTGTGCTAAGGACACAATCAAGATGAGGCAGGTGCTGGACACAGATCTGGACACTCCAAGCCCGAGCACAGGACGATCTACAGGAGTGCTGCGGGAGAGGAGGCAGGGTGGCAGAGTCACACCAAACAAGAAAAACAGGGGTAGTGTATCTTCCAGGAATTTCAACTTTATATTCTTGCCAAAAGAAAAAAAAAGAAGTGTTTGAGGGATGGAGGGAAGAAACTAAGATCACAAGGAAGAACTTAAGAAATATCAGAAGGTAGATGGACAGGTCTTAGAAACTTACTAGGTAGTTTAGGGGTCAGGAACAGTGGTGTAAAAAGAACTATATGACAGCTCCCACGTTCAGGCGTGAGTGACTAGTTGCATTACTGCACTTTGTCCCACACGCTGTCATAAGGAGAATTACTAAGAGAAAACATGATGGGGGTAGTGGAGTGCCAGGAGGCAGATGAGTGTAAATTTTAATGTCATTATTTGGAAACCCATGGCACATCCAAGTGATATACCCCTAACATGTATACGATGCATAGACAGATACATGGGTTTGAAACTCTGAAGATAAATTTTAGCTAGAGACATAGATTTAGGGATCCCTGGAATATAGGTCATGACTTAAGTAATGGGAATGGAAGAGATTACTCAGACAAAGCAGAGTGAGAAGAGGAATTCCAAGGAAGAGATCAGAGGAGACCAAGGCAGGGTGATAAGATAAAAACAGTAGGCAGGGATCTGACATAAGTCCCATTAGATTATCAGTTCCCAGAGGACAGGGACACGCCTTATTTGTCTTTTATACCCACCACTTATCACAGAGTCTGGCACAGAAGCCAATCAATTTTTTAAAAAACATTTTTCTGTGTTCTACTATTAACAGTTTCCCATATGCATCTACCCGGGAGGGTAGGGGGGGGGAAGAGTAAGTACACGAGCATAGATACAGAATTTTTTTTACAACATACAAAAGGGGCCAGATTACACACAATATTCTACGCCATAATTTTTATTTAACCAACTCTTTACTGGTGAACATTAAGTAATACATGTTTGTGGAAATATTTCAACAAGGGAATAATCGACAGTATCGAAATGCTGTAGAGGGGTCAATTTTGGGACTAAAAAAGGAGTCACTGGATTTGGCAACTAAGAGATAAATTTAGTGCAACAATGAAGGCAGAATCCAGATTGTAATAAGTGAATTAAAGATGAAGAAATATAGCTTATTTTATCAAGAAACTAGACTATGAGAAACTGGCAGAGGCTGTAAGATAAAGTGGAAAGTAAATTGTTTTTCCCTTCATGCAAATATATCTACTTTTTATAAAATTAGGCCCAATTTTATATCCTATTTCATTTACCTTTAGGAGCATTTTTATGTAATATTTTAGACACTGAAAAATAACTTGACTCATTTCTGCTATTATAAAACTGGTATCTTTAGATCTTTTTAGAGGCGACCCCTAAAAGGACACAGCAGTAATAGGGCTGCGTCTACCACTCTTTTTCATCATCCCCTGCTGGAGAAGTGAACATATGTCTGTCTAGCTTTCAATTTTTACCTCTTACCTTCATCACTCTCCATACCAGCCTTAACTCCTAAAATATCTTCAAACTGATGTTCTTCTGTCCTTAAACAATCTATAACTTAGCTTGACAAAAATCTGAGTTAAATGGCCAGTGCTCCCAAAACTATTATGGAATAATCTATCCATTCTTTAGTGAATTGAAATACCACCTTTATCTAAATTCTCATTTGTGCGACTCTGGTTCTAAACTTCTCTTGCCTTTCTCTGTCTGGTACAGGGCCAGTACACAGTATCTTATTTAACATCTAGTTGGGCAAGTCTCTTATTACCTTTGTATAACTTTATTTTTTATTATTTACTCTTCTAAACAAATTTTAGAGTCATTTGTCAAGTTCCAAAAATAAATTTGCTGGGATTTATACTAGAATTGCATTTTATTTAAAAATTAATATGAAGACATGAATATAACTGACATATTTAATATGGAGTCTGCCCATCTAGGAACATAATATTCAAGTCTTTCATTCCACTCAGCAAAATTTTGTAGTTTTCTTGATACAAGCTCTGTACATCTAAGTTTATTCCTCGATATTTAAGTTTTATTATAATTGTCAATAAAATACTTTATTACTATATCTTCTGATTATAGCTGAAATTTGGAAAAGCTATTGATTTTTATATAATAGAACCTTTAACAAGTCATCTTAAAAATTTTTTTCTGTTAGTTTCTTTGGACATTTTTTAGTAAACAATCATGTCACCTGCAAATAATGATTGTTATTTTTCTATAAGAACTTTATGACATCATGGGAAAATACAATGACAATGTTAACTTTTTTAAAGGCTACAAAACTATATTGAATATGACCTCAACTATTTAAACATATGCATAAGAGTACATGTATTTTACTGGCAAAGAAAAAAAACGCTAGTAGACAACAGCCATCATGTCAACAGTGGTTACATTACATAGAAAAACTACGTGAGATTTTTATTTTCTCCTTTTTGCTTTTCTGTATTTTACTAGTTTTCTCACAATGGCTGCTTACCAGTTTTATAATCAACGAAAAAGGGTTTTAAAATTTTTATGAAATGGAAAGTTACATTTCTTTACATATTAAAAACAAAAAAAACTTTCTATTTGAATACTTTTGGCTTTTACCTCAGACTTGCAGACCCTTGAAAGAAAGACCAATTCCCTAACACTGGTGTCATTCTATCATCCTCCTTTACACCTGCCTTGGTCTTATTCCACTTCCCACCTCAGCTGGCGATATCTCCCAAAATGCTCAGTTTAATGGTTAGAATTCAGGGAAAAGAGACCCTTAATTCCTAATCTAAATTAAGGGTATACCCGTGGGAAATAAAAAAAAGAGAGACCGGGTAGCAAACAGAATTTGAAGGACTTAAAAAACACATACACATTCTGGTCCTTTAACCTCTCTAAGATTATCAAATAATCATTAATCATGCTTTTCATATCAAAATATCTCTTAACGCTTAAGTGTGGTATAAAATGTTCATTCTAAAAAAAAAAAAAAAAAAAAAGTAGCTTGGCTTATTTTCTCACCAAATTGTTGTTCTTAGTATCTTCTAGACGTTCCAGAACTGATGTCAGATTTGGGTCATCAGAGTCCACAAACCATATGGGTGAAGAAGATGGATAGGATTCCTGTTATAGAGACATCTATGTTAAACACATTTACACACAGCCTAACACAAACCACAATGCTAAATGGCAAGATGACCAAGGATTTAAGTAAAATTTATCGGGGGGGGGGGGAGCAACACATTAAAATCCATGTGGGGAGAAACAAATTTCTTTTTATGGATTTCTTTTAAAAACAAAGTTGCTAAGTATCATGGTTTAATCTTGCCTGTTCCATGTTACATAATTCGTAAGTCTAAAAACAACAGAAGCACTTTACCTAGTAAGCGGTATGATTTAAAACAAACAGAAAAGAATACACTGCAAAAGTTACATTTTATCAAAAGCATAAAAAAATGGTATTCAGGTACGAAGGAAAATAGGCTTCCTTCCTCTACAAGGAAAGGTCATCACGGCCTGAATTCTCCAGCTTTCACAATTTTAAACGGCTTTAAAATCTGGGCTCATAAATCTCTCAAAAAGCAAAAACAAATTTAAAAATAAATAAAAACATCCCAACCATAAAGTATAGTCTATAGATTTAAATTGTACTATGTTTGCCTTTTAATATAACAAAGCTACATTTCTAAACTGCATCTAGAGGAGATCTAACTACATTTTTTAATAAAGCCAAGGATTATGTTTTTAAAACATCACAAATGCTAAAAATGATTTTTAAAAATCTTCTACTCACTATACTGCTTACTTTCTGTGTAATTACAGAATTTGAGATTTTTCTCTACTAGAAAAATTGGCCCTAAAATTTATTCCATTTAATTTTGTCTTTTTCCTAATAAATTTTCATCTCAGAATATACGGCAGAATGTAATTTCTAAAAGAACAGATTTCTTAAATGAAGGTAATATTAATTCTTACATATAGCAGATGTCAGAAAGCAAGACAAGCAGCAGCACAGGGCTACCATAGCGCTTTCACTCGCCATAGCACTTGGACTTTTGAAACCACCATTCTCCTTGCATAGCCATTGTCCGTGTGCTGCAGCTCAAAGAAGCCAGTGATGTTCCTGCACTGTGGTAGGCAGCCTCTAATTCGGCCCCAATAATCCTCACCTCCTGGTATTCACACCCTTGTAAAATTCTCTCCCCTGGACCTACTGACACCTCCAATGAACAGAATACAGGCAAAGTAATGGATGTCACCTCTGCGATTAGGTTACAAAAAGACTATAATGCCTGCCTTGCTCACTCTTTCCTGCTCCTCCTATTGCTCTGACGGAAGCAGCTGCCTGTCGTGAGCTGCCCTACGGAGAGGCCCACGTGGCAAAGAACCGAAAAGAGCTTCTGACCAATAGCCGGCCAGAAAGTGAGGTTTTCAGTCCAACAGCCTGTGAAGAGATGAATCCTGCCAACAACCCTGAGTGGGCTTGGAGATGGATTCTCTCCGTGTCCAGCCTTCAGATGACTGCAGCCACCACTGGCACCTTTACTGCACAGCGTGCCCAAGGTAAAACTGCATGCAGATTCCTCACCCACAGAAACTGTGAGATAATGTCTGTTGTTTTAAGCTGCTAAATTTGTTAGAGCAAAAGATAACTAATTCGAACACCATAAAATCCAATATTTATTCCGTCACGCAAACTGAGTACTATCAAGAAATGCTATTACTACATATGTATTTTTTATTTTTTTATTTTTATTTTTATTTTTTGAGACAGAGTCTCACTCTGTTGCCTGGGCTAGAGTGCCGTGGCATCATCATAGCTCACGGCAACCTCCAACTCCTGGGCTCAAGCGATCCTCCCGCCTCAGCCTCCCGGGTAGCTGGGACTACAGGCATGTGCCACCATGCCTGGCTAATTTTTTCTATATATTTTTAGTCGCCCAGCTAATTTCTATTTTTGGTAGAGACGGGGTCTTGGTCTTGCTCAGGCTGGTCTTGAACTCCTGAGCTCAAACGATCCTCCCGCCTCAGCCTCCCAGAGTGCTAGGATTACAGGCGTGAGCCACCATGCCCAGCCCATTACATGTGTATTTTTTAAAACACAATTACGTGTGTTGATTTAAAAAAAGTTAATGAACTAACCATTATGTGTTTTCATCTACTAATACAGCAATCCTCAACTTTTTTTGGCACCAGGGACCACTTTCATGGAAGACAATTTTTCCACAGACCAGGGTGGGAGCAATGGTTTCAGGATGATTCAAGCTCGTTACATTTATTGTGCAGACAAACCTCTGCCAATGATAATCTGTATTTGCAGCCGCTCCCCAGCACTGGCATCACCGCCTCGGCTCCACCTCAGATCATCAGGCATTAGACTCTCAGAAGGAGCCGCAACCTAGATCCCTCCCATGTGCAGTTTACAGCAGGGCTAGCACTCCTGTGAGAATCTAATGCTGCCGCTGATCTGACAGGAGGCGGAGCTCGGGCGGTGATGCCAGCGATGGGGAGCGGCTGTAAACATAGGTGAAGCTTCGAGGGCTTGCCCACCGCTCACCTCCTGGCAATTTCCTGGTTCCTAACAGACCATGGACCAGTATCAGTATCACAGACCACGGTCCCTGGGCGTTGGGGACCACAGCAGTAACAGACATTTACTTTGTTCATTTGTGCTGTTTTCTATCATAAATTGGGGAAAAGCCATTATTATTAGATATTAGCTGCAGAGCTAGGTTCAAGTCATAGAAAACAATTTTGCACAAACACAGTTTTAAAGAAGCATTGCTTTGAGAACTATAATCTTAATTATTAATATAATATAGTTAAGCCACAGAAACTGAATATTTTTAAGGCATTTTACCAAATGTTAAGAAAAAGAAATTGTATGGAAGTAGGACATCATTAACAGTATTATTATATCTGTTCGGTAATGGTTTATTTTTCTATTCTCATTTCTCTAACCTTTACTGTGTCCCAAATCTCTTTGCAAGCTAAAAAGTAAACTGTCTTTAGAATTAATCCTGTTCTTAATGAAAACCACTTATTGAGTATTGCCTTTTCTTCCTCAAATTCTTCAGCCTACTTTGGAAACATACCATCTAGACCATTTTTACTGTTTTAGTTTTGTATTTTCTTTAGCCTTAAAAAAAAAAAATAGATTTAGCACTTCACTCTATAGATTAGTGTTGTCTAGTAAACTTCTGCATAAGCAAAATAAAATAGGCATTTTTGGTTTGGATTGAAACTCCTCAAAACCATAAGAGAATTGTAAAAAAATTAACTGGAATCAGTTACTACCTCAGACATGTTTTTTTCAATCCTGAACATGAGAAGATATAATACATAATAGGTCTAAGTACCTTTCAATGGTTCCCAAAGTGGGGCCCTCAGACCTCCAAATCCAAACGATTTCTATAAGAACACTAAGATGGTGACATTTGCACTCACGGTGCAGATAAAACAGCGGGTAAAACTGCCGGTGTCTTAGCACAAATAAAGGCAGTAACACCAATACTAGAAGTCGTAGTATTATTCACCACCATGCACTGAGGTGTTTAAAAGGAATAAGAAAAAAGGGTCAGTTTCACTTAAGAATGTCTATAACACAGCAGTAAAAATTATTTTCCTAAATCTCGATCCCTGAATATTGCCAGTGATAAAATAGGAAGTATACACGAGCACTCCTACAGACTACCAGAGTAAAAGCACTTATGTGACTGAGTTGAGGTGAACTAACTTTAATCGAACACCATTTTACTTGCAAAGATGAATGACTAACAATGGTTAATCCAACTTGGATTTTTGGCAGATGTTTTCTCAACGATGAATGAAAAGAGTCTCTGTCATTTCAAGGAAAACAAAGGACAGTACCTACTGTCAATACTAAAATTCAAGTTTTTGAGCAAAAAATTAGAAAGTTGGAAAACTTGTACCCACCGCCACAAACCTGATATCTTCTCGAGTGTTCTAACAGGACTGATGGCAATATGAATACGTTTTGATATTACATAATGAAACATATCAACATTTAGATTTCAGTGAACCAGTATTTTCCAAAGGGCAAAAGATCTGTTCAAAGTTCAAGAAAGACCAAGTTTTGATGGAGTATCAGAAAAGAATAGCCACAATTATCTAAAATGGCTATTAAAATACTTCTTTTTCCCCGCCAGGTATCTGTGAGGCTGGATTTTGTTCGCATCATTTCAACCAAATGTCACACAACACGTTGAATGCAGAAGCAGATGCTAGACTAGCTATCAAAGAGACTTGCAAAAAATGTTAAGACTATGTAACTATTCTCACTGAATTCTTTTGGTTTAGAAAGTATGGTTATTTTTCACAAAGCCGTTTGTAATTATGTGTAGTAAGTTTTTTAACAAATTAATGTTTTAAATATTTCTAATGATAAATATCAATAGATATAACCTACATAAACAAAGGCTCCTTGGGCCCTAAAATATCTCTAAGAGTGTAAAGAGGCCCTGACCCCCAAAACTTTGAGAACTGCTGCCTTCCCCTTCACCTTCCTCCACACCTAGAATTTCTTCCTTGGAAGAAACATCCCTTCACCATTCTATATTAACCTTTGTAGCTGCATTGACAGTAGTTTTGCTACCTCCATCCCATCTTTCTCTCTCCCCACCTCCCTTGACATAAAACCTGACCAAAGGACGCTACCAGCCCACCCCATTCCCAGTGGTTAGCTGTCAGGTGGGCTAAGCCAGGAAAATCTGTGTCTTTCCTGAGGCTAGAGCTCTCTTTCTGGGACACATTATCCCTGAGTCACAGGGATGATGTTGGCCCACCTGGGGCAGTCAGCATTCATCCTGCCTAAATCAGTAGTAGGGAGAGTACACGGAGCCAAATCACTTTCTAAAAAGTCATAGATAATTATATTTTTTTCCACAGCTGTGAGAATGCCCACTTCATTGCACACTTGCTAACATTTTTACTAGTCTGATAAATGCTGGTACCTAGAAGGAAAAAAAAGTTCCTATACAATATAATTTATTCCATCTCTAGAAACCAGTTGGCAATAAGAATAGAAAGCCACCGCTCCTAGGAAGGTTTCAAAGGACATTACCTACATGCACAAGTATTTAGCTCTAGCTATTGATGTTCAAAGCATCATTTATGATAGGAAAAAAAGCAAACACATCTCTATGTGCAGTACCAGGAGACAGGACTAAATAGTACACCCATACAACAATCGAAGCCACTAGAGAGGAGAGTACATCATGACACAGATCTACAATATTGTGGAGTGAAAAAGATGATTACAAAATAATCGGATTTAAAAAAAAAAAAAAAAGGAAAGGGAGTAAATATCAGCACAGGAGAAAAGAGATGACCAGAAACATATATATCAAAATTGATAGCAGTATCTTTTGAGTGGTAGAATTATATGTGATTTTTTCTAGTTCTGCTTACCTGGTTTCTAAATTCCTTACACAGTAAGAATGTCTTGTTTTCTATATTATATATTTCCACACACCCCCCCCGCCGGAAACTTAACCTTCACAAACTCGACATCATATTTAAGGTTTGTTCAGTGTAATATTTAAAAGACAATCTATTTTGAAAGACATCTAAAATGATGACCAATTCTTAAACCTCTGCATTAATATTTTCAATCTTTCATACACTTCGAGCTTTGCCATTTGTATGTATAAGGTTAACTAAACTTTGTATCTATCTATCTTAAAAAGATAGTTTTCTTATTATTGCTCTTTAAAATGGCCTGTGATATCCAGTTTTTAAACATTAGATGGTGCTCAAAAATCCCAATGTGAATTCAGGCAGTTTTCCTTAACAGAATATATTTGCTTCTAACACAGCTCTTTTTCACCAGTTGTGAAAATTTTAAAAACTTAAGTAAATGTAAAACAATTATCTAAGCATCTAACTATGTAGGTCCTTCATTCCTACTCCATTCTACTATTAGTTTTACAGTGATTGTAAGGCCTACAGAATGATGTTGTCTGTGACCGCCACCGCAAAGGTTAAGTGGACAAACTGCAAACAGGTTCACCATCACTACCATCCCCACCATAAAATTATCCTAACATGGGCAACACAACTCAGGGTTAATCAAGCCAACCTCTTTACCTCTCGCTGCTTTAAAAATGGAATTTTTCATCTTGTTTAAAAATAACTTTATTTTTCTACATAAATCCACTAAGACCCATGTGTGGCTCTATCTCAAGCACCAGCCAGCAAAACTGCCTGCCAGAATGCTCAGTTTTTGCTATCTTTCCAAATGGTAGGACACAGCTATCTCCAGCGATTTCATACTTTTTTGAAAATTGATGCACATGCTTCTTGTTGAAGGTTCAGAAACACAGCAGTTGTAATCCTTCTGGAGACCAGTTATAGGACACATTACTTTCACACTTTGCTGTTCAATATATGTGGGGTGGAGAATGAAGTAAACAAACAAAATTACCATATAGTACCTTAATAAAATTGTAAGTGCTCTGACAACATAAGATACCAAATATGTATATATACACACACATATAAATATATATTGTTCCCTGCTAATCATTTTACAAGTAATCAAGTAGCTAGCCCAGAACCCATATACTAGCTGTTAGCAAAAATACTAACACTTCGTAAAAGAAAAATACATACATACCCTGTGACTTCAAAAAAATGCTTAAGTATCCAAAGACAGGGAGCAAATTACAGTTACTCAGAACATCATTCTAAGTGAACTGAGGCAGAGAAAACAAAGGTGCTAAAGAGGATTTGAACCACCTAAGCTGCTAAAACCCACTGGATGGTTTCCTTGGTTCTGAGTCTTTCAGAATGATCTTCTAGAAGAGACCACATAACACTGTTACAAAGGACTTGGGAAAAAAAGGACCCCTGCTTTAACAGTCTGGCTCTCCGGTAATGTTTCACATTTCATGGTGACTATTTCAATTCAATTCAATTCCCCACCCCTCAACTAGCTGACATTTAGCTAATACTACCATTTTCCAGGTCTAAATGAGTTAAACAAAAAAAAAAAAAAAATCAAGGGATATACCATTCATAAAAGGGAAACCTAAGTCTCCTCTTCATATATCTGCTCCTTTCAAGGAAGGGCATAAAAATGGAGATGGAAGACGATAGACAAGCACTAGGAATTTGACCGTATATTAAATATTATAAATTGGCCAAATAAATGAAAACAATGATTTTTTCTGGCGTGAAAGTACCACTTAGGTTCTTAATATGACAGTTCTGATATTTCCAAATGCTTCTCCATGAGTTCAATTTGGAAAAGTAATCTGTCCCACGAAGAGTAAACCAAAGAAAAGGTCTTAGGTTCCTTAGTCAAGATTTGTCCATTATTTCCTTTGTACAACTTTGGCTGGACTACTTTTTATCAAGGTAAAGGCTAGAAAAATGAAAAGTGAAGTTAAGAGCATTGCCTCATTCCCCATGAAAAGCTGTTACAAAGCATTTTCAAAATAAAGTGTTATTCAGCCACAAATGACGCCATCACTTTTCTATTTGTAGGGAACAATATGGTTGCCAAAGCATTTTTCTATACATGCTCTCTTGCAGGGCAAAAAGTTTTACCTATTTTATGGAGAAACACAGTAAAAGAAGTGATCACTTAAAGTCCTAACTACTAAGTAAAAGCTAAACCTCTCTCTTCCCCTTAGATTCAGAGTTCCAACATTTTGAAATTTAGTATTTTGCTGTTGGAGGAAGGGACTTTTGGGCAATGATGAATAGAAATTTAATTAGCTAACTAAAAAACTGTCCCACCAAAAGTAACCTAGCAAACAGCCACTCAGGCAGAAAGAGTAATGATTTATGCTATACGAATAATGCAAAAAAATGAATTTTCGTCTGTTTAACAGGTGTTTACTACCTGGGGAAGATTTTTTACTTCAAAACTGCGATTCCCGGCCGGGCGCGGTGGCTCAAGCCTGTAATCCTAGCACTCTGGGAGGCCGAGGCGGGCGGATCGTTCTGAGCTCAGGAGTTCGAGACCAGCCTGAGCAAGAGCAAGACCCCGTCTCTACCAAAAATACAAAGAAATTAACTGGACAGCTAAAAAAATATATATAGAAAAAAAAATTAGCCGGGCATAGTGGCGCATGCTTGTAGTCCCAGCTACTCGGGAGGCTGAGACAGTAGGATTGCTCCAGCCCAGGAGTTTGAGGTTGCTGTGAGCTAGGCTGATGCCACGGCACTCGCCCCAGGGCGAGAGAGACTGTCTCAAAAAAAAAAAAAAAAAAAAAACTGCGATTCCCTACCAAGAGTCCCCAGATGCCAAGAAGTCCATACACAGAGTGTAATGGAGTTGCCAAGTTAGGTTAAATACTTCAAAAGGACTAAAGGAAAGCCATATACTAGCTTCAGATAAGGCTGTACAGGTTATTAAAACAAGCTGCTTTGCTTTTAGGTGTGATCACAACTGGATGTTAGCGTTGACTGGCAATTAGGTCTGTTTACTGAAAATGATAAAATCACACTTAAGTTTGTACAACAGACAATCTTTCACATTATGACTTCAAATAAGTAATAAAAAGAACTCCTTGAAGTTGAAAAAGAGCACTCTTTTTCCTTCATGTTTAAGATCAGGACAAATTTATAAAACAGGGGTGGAGAAATAGCTCAAGTCCCTTGGCCTAGAGAGTAAAACATCTACTATGTTTTGGGGTTTTTTCCCCACATCTTACACTGTCTTTCACATGAAGTCAATTTACAGATTTCCTATAAGCCTTCAGTGACCTTTTCGTACTATCTACAACACATTCTTGATATTCTGCAATTTTTACAAACTCTTGGCAGTTAACTTACAAGGCAGTCAAGATTTTTGTGCAAACAGAATATAGCTAGACTGGGGCCATACAGTTAATAAAACAAATATTTACTGAGCATTTACTGAGTGGAAGATGAAAAGCATAAAGCATAATTAAAGAATATTCTCCCTTGCCACTATAAAAAAAAAAAAAAAACTTTAAAAAAAAGATGTAAGGCCAGGTGCGGTGGCTCACACCTGTAATCCTAGCACTTTGAGAGGCCAAGGCAGGAGGATCACTTGAGACCAGGAGTTTGAGACCAGACTGGGCAACACAGTGGACTCCATCTCTAAAAAAAAAAATTTTTTATTTTAAAAAAGATTTAAACACCCAAAACCATACCAGAATACAGTATAAGAAAACATAACCAAAGGAGAAATAGTAAGGACTAAAGAAGGAAGGAAGGAGAAATATCAGCATGAACTGAATATGTCCCAGAAGAGCTTTGAGGGATAGTCAGACTTGGATAGACAGATTGGGTACCGTAAGGGTTAGGGGTCAGGGGCACATTCTACATGGGAAAAACAGCTAATACAGAAGCCTGAAAGAAAAAGGGGTACAGTATCTCTAGGGAATTATTCAGAAACTAGTGTGCATGTGTGTAAAACAACTAGTGAAGTACTATTCACTCAAACATTACAGAAACTGTACAAGGATGCTTCTTGGTGGGCATGAAGAACACAGGGCCTGGCATGTAAAAGAGCTAATTAAATATCTGAGTAGTCTAAAGAGGAAAAGTTAAAAAATAGGTCAAACTCATTACCTCCCCCTCCCACCCTCTCTAGAAACAGGATCTTACTCTTGTCACCCAGGCTGGAATGCAGTGGCAATAATCATAGCTCACTGTAATCTCGAACTGCTAGGATCAAGCAATCCTCCCACCTCAGCCTCCCGAAGTGGTGGGAATACAGGCCAGAGCCACCATGTCAGGCCTTTTTTTTTTTTTAAACAACTACAACTTTTTAGAGAGTAACAAATCACAAACCCAGCAGACAGCTCCTAGCACTTGAAATCCAACTGCATTTTTTTACTTGGTCTTTCCTTTCTAAGGGTATCAATATGAACAAGCCATGTAGATTTTATCAAAACATTCGTCCATGTTTAAAAGAGATACATACTGAAAATTTACAGATAAAGTGATTTGTCTGGAATTTGCTTCAAAATAGTCCCAAGGTGGAGTATAGATGAAGTAAGATTAGTCAAAAGATTACCATTGTTGAGGTTGGGTACATGGAGGTTATCTACACCATTCAACTTTTGTATGCTTAATGTTTTTCTGTAATAAAAAGTTACACATATTCATACTGACCATCTACCAATAATGTCTGTCATAATTCATTAGCACCTCAATTTTAATAGTTTCCAGTAGCAGTACCATTATACTAGTCTTCACCAAATCCTCCATTTACCCAAAGTATCTAATTTTCTTCTTGCTCCATTTCTGTTGCCCCTCCCTAATCCAGATCATCACTCATTATCTTTGTCTGCAGCAGACCCCTACCAGCCTCCAATATGGTTCTCAATGGCCCACCGCTAGCATTTTAGGTGATAATTCTTTGTTGTGGCAGACTGCCTGAATGTTATTAAACAAAACATTTGGCATCCCTGTACCCCTGGCACTAAATGCCAGCACAGCAACACCCGGCCCCCCACAACCTCACTGGGATAACCAAAACCACACCCACCCACTGCAGAGAACCACTTCTAGTCCTGGATGGCAGACACATTTGCCCAACTTATCTGAGTAACTTAGTAGCTCCCCACAAGCTACAAGTTCAGTCTCCTGCCATTTAAACTAGCCCCACCTTTTCCTGGCCATACCTCAGCTTCTACCAGAATAATCACCCTCCAAGCTATTCAGGCCCATCTCCTTATAATCACCTACTTCATGCTCACTACTACTACCTATGCTCCATTCTTGGAAAATCTTCACCAGCTTATATC
The DNA here is from genome assembly GCA_004363605.1 of Indri indri. NCBI lineage: Eukaryota > Metazoa > Chordata > Mammalia > Primates > Indriidae > Indri > Indri indri. Next base: position 459,751 of record RJWJ010000042.1, read on the forward strand.
CTGGGCTTCTCAAATCTGAACATACATTGTGTACTCCTAAGCAAACCACACTTTCTCAAATTTTGGTGTGTTTTTCTGGTGGAGTTTACCTAAAATGCCCTTCCGCCAGCCTTCCAAAAATTGTACTCACCTGTGGAAGCCCAACTCCACTCTCTGCCTCTCCTCAAAGCCTTCTCTATAGAGCATCTCCCAGCCAAAATTAGTTGCTCTGTTTGGCTTTCATAACGTCACACTTTGTTGTATAAAGCTCTCCCTCCCAAGATGACTGATTTCTGAAAGCAAGGACTGCTCTGCAGTTTTGCGACACCAATGCCCAGATCACTCAGATGTTCAATAAATGAATTATTTCCTCAGTACAGCACTTGACCGTACTGCATTTCTTTAATTTTTCTGGAAATACAAACCTTCTCCCCAAATATTTAAGGTCCATTATGATAATGTCAGGGCTTTTGCAAACACCTGCCACCTTGTAGGCCCTTGACTACCCACCGACTTAACCAAAGGGAGTTAAAGACAACGGACTTGGTTTTAGCCATATTTAACATACCAACTGCCATGTGAGTTGTATTTAACTCACGGTACTTTTGAGCCCCGGGCCCCGTGCAGCAAAACCAGGGCAAACCCCTGAAGTTGGTTCGTGAAAATATTATTTGTTTATGTTATTATTGTTACAGTTAATAGTGACAAATTAATTCTAAAAACGTGGATTAAATGAATAGAAGTAAATAAATTTCGTTTTTCATTAAATTAGAAAAGATCGGTTTTTTTGAAGCTTTTATTCTATTTTGTTTTCTAAGTTATATTCTATTTTCGCAATAGTCTAAGTCAATTTCACAACTAACAGTCTGATACATTTTTATGAACAAACATTTAATACTGCAATTATTTTACCAAGTTTTGGAGTTTCTAATGAGCTTTCCCGCTTAAAGCAAGGTTTTAAAGTGTTTTTCCAGCTCCGTGGTATAATGTGGTCTTTCTGGGCAGTAGACGTGGGCACGTATCTCCTTTCACCTATCAATTTTCAAGGCTTACACCCAGGAGGAGCTGCATAAACACACACCCACACCACCACCTGCCGCAGCCAAGGGACAGTACGCCTTTCGGCAACGCTTTAGCGCGGAGCCAGGCGAGGGGGAAAGGGATAATTCTAACAGCACCAGAGGCTGCACTGGAAACTTTTTTTCCTTAAATGAGTGTGTTTTCAATATTAGTTTTTCCTTAAACGCAAACTTAAGAACTGGTTGAACAGGCAGGCACGAGGGCAACCTGTCTGAAGAATGAGGCATTAAAACTTAAGGACTAGGAGGAGGAAAAAAAAACTTAAAGGCCTTTCGCCTTCCCCGCCTGGGCTCAAACAACAGCCGGAGCCGACGCGCCTAGCCGTGGTCCCCGGAGCAGGCCGGCTGCGGGCGGCCATGGCGACCCACAGAGGCCCAGACCCCGCGGTCTCCCACCCCGGGGCGCGGCGACGGGAGCCGAGAGGGGCCAGCAGCCCCAAAGCCAGCCCCGCGCGAAGAGCCGGAGAGACGCGCCCGCCGCCTCCTCCCACCCAAGCCTCGCACAGTCCCACCGGGGCCTGGGCAGGGCCACTCGCCGGGGGAAGGGGCAGGCCCGCCCCGCCCGGGGAGCGGGGGCCCTCGGGGCAGGCTCTCCTTTGTCCCGGGACTCGGGGCGCCCCCTTTCCGCCCCCGCCTGCCCCACGGGGCTGCGGCCGGCGCCTCACCGTGATGTTGCAGTGGAGTGTGAGCGGCGGCGGCGGCGAGTGCGGGCTGCCCGGCGGCGCCGGCGGCGGCACCAGGAACTGGCAGTGCAGCTCGTCCAGCTTCCAGCTGACGATGCGGAATCGCTCGTGGTTCTTGTCGAAGATGGACGCCAGGAACTTCAGCTCGGCCTTGAGCCCTGACACGGACATCTTCCCCTCATCTCCGGCGGGAGGGGTGAGGAAGGGGAGCGCGGTCCGGAGCCGCCGTCACGGCCGCGACCGCCCCGCGGGGCCGGCCCGGGCCGCGCTCTCGCGGCTCCGCCTCTCCCCGCAGCCGCGACCCGCGTCGGTGCGCGGCTGGAAAATGGCGAGGGGCACGGAGGCCTCGGCCGTGTAGTGGCCCGGGCGGCTGCTCCCTTTGTAACCGACTCCACCGGCAGGCGGTGGCGGCCCCGCGGCTTAAAAGGGCAACAGCGACACCGCCCCCGCTACCGCCTGGGAAAACGCTGCCCCCACCCCGCCCCCATCCCCTCCCAGTCCCGGCGCGTGCACGCGGCCAGCGCGCGCCCGGCCGCCCCCTCCCCGCCGTGACCCAGCCCCCTTCCGCCCGGCCCGTCTGCTCTGCTCCTCGCATCCGCGGACTGGAGGCCGGGGCCGGCCGGGGCCGACTGGTGCCGGGGTCCCGGGACGCCGGGAGGAGCCGGAGACCCCCGCGCGCCCCCGCCCCCGGCCTGGGGCCAGACACGTGCGCGGTCCATTGCCCCTGGCCCTGGGACGGCTCCTCCACGTGGCCCTCGGCGGGCCACCCACTCGCCTGACCCGGGCTGAGCCGCGGTGGGCGAGGGCGGCACTGGGGCCCTAAAGCAGGCCCCCAGCTTCATCTCCGCTACTCTCGCCCTAGTCCGAGCCACCACTGCTCTAGCCTGGTTTCCGCAAGGACTCGCTGCTCGCTGTTTAGTTCTGTATTTACGGTGGACGGTGATTTTGGCCCCTGCGGGGCTGCTCCCTCCCATCTCCCAAGATTTCATCTTTCCCTTGACCACCACCTGTGTTCCCTGTGTCATTTATATTCACCATGTATGTAGCGTCTCTCCTCCCTCTCCCTCTCCTCTGCCTTGACCTTTTGCCCTGTTTCCCAAGCTTAAGATAACCCTCTCCACTCCCCATGGAAGCAGGGCTGTCCCTTATTTTCATTAAGGTCTTAGCTCAAATGTCATATCAAAGAGGGCCTCCCTAACTACCCAATTCAAAATAGACACCCAGTCACGCTGTAGCACATCATCATGTGCTAACTTTATGCTCAGCGCGTATCACTATCTGATAGTTTTCCGGTTTATTCGTTCATTGTCTCTGCCCAATACGGATGGATGTCCTACTCAGAGCTGTATCCCCAGGACCTAGAACAAGACCTGTTATATAGTAGACACCCAATATTATGGAATTGAATGCTCGCTCTTATCTGGAATCCCCAGCACTTAACAGAATCCCTGGCACATTCTAGGTGCCCCCCAAATGAAGGACTGCATAGCAGTCCAAGGAATACAACATAATTGGGCAGGCGATAATGTGCAGGACTGGCTTCATGGGCATGTAACCTATGGAGTTGCACAGGAACACTGAAATTCCTAGAGCAAGTGGCTGGGAGGGAGTGATACCATTGACAGAGCCAGGAAGATGTTGAATTTGATGTGCTGATGGGACTTCAGGTAGAGAATTTGTGTTTAAGGCCCGAAGTTTATAAGGGAAGTCAGGGCAAGGGATATGTAACTAGGTCAGCCACACAGGGGTGATGGTGGAAGCCATGGCATACGTGTGACCATTGAGTCACAACCTGGGCTGTTGAAGGGACTCTGAGGAAGGCTCATCATTGGCGGATGAGGGGGAAAGGAGTCATTTCAAGATGTCAGAGGATGACCCATGTGTTGAATTATTTGTGGAAAGGATAAGGAAGTTCAGGACCAAGAAAAGGCCATGGCTTTAGGAATTAGGAGGCCAGTGGTGTTTTAAAGAAAACCATTGCAATAGAATAGTAGGCATAGGGTCAAAGTGATCTGGAAGTGAAGAGAGTGTACATAGACAACTTCCTTGAAAAGTGTCAGAGTGATGAGAAAGAGAAGTGGAACAATGGTTTGCAATAGCAAAGCATAGGGAAACTTTTGGGTTTGGTTAGGTTTTTATTATAGGATAGACAGAGGTAGACTTACTATGAAGTAAGCTTCAGGGCCCCTTACAGTTACGTAGGCCCCTTCTGAGTAAACATTAACTTTTTTTCCTAATTTGGTATTTGTAATTTTGTATTCTTTTTCTTGAAGGGGGCTCCCAAGATTGAATAAGCTTCAGGCCCTACAAACCCTGGATCTGCTGCTAAGGAGAGAGCCATTTATAGGCAATAAAAACTAGAGATACCGGGGAGGAGACGAGGCGTACTGCTAGGTCCTGGTGAGGAGGGAAAAAATGGGGGGAAAAGAGTTACTCAAAGGGAGCCCCCTCCACAGAGGCCTGGGGTCAGGGTGAGAATTGGGGAAGACACAAAGAAATGTTGAGTTAAACTGGAGGGTTGTTGAGAGACCTCATACTGAATGAATAACCCTGATTTCATTAAGGCAAGTTTGGGGATTGGCAAGACAGATAAATACAAAAGCCAGGGGACAAGGGAGGGCTGACAAAATTTGGGTGAAGACTCTGATCATGGAGTCTCACCTAGAAGTACGTGAAGGACCATGAAACCAGGATGGGGTTGAGAGTCTGGAAGTCTCCAGGAAGACAGAGCAGGTTCAGTGTGAAAGAAGGAACGAGAGCTGCCACAGCCCATACAGTGGAAGAATTTCAGACTTCAAGAACTTGAATGTGGAAGAATTACCAGTGATAGCATGTTCCATTCTGTTCTGTTCCAACATATCCTTTAAGAGTGTGCCCAAATGCCATCTCCTTTATCAAGGCTGCCCCAGTCCCCCAGATGGAATTTCTTTTTCTTTTTTTTTTTTTTTTGAACCATGTATGTAGAAATGAAATTGAATTTTAATCTCTCCTTTTCCTGAATTTCCCAGCACTTTGCCTGTTATAGCACTTACTTCATTCTGCCTTGGTTATGACTAGCTGGTTTCATATTTGTTTCCTTTGCTACATTACAAAATTCTTGTCTTAATCCTCTTCATTCTGTAGCACACAGCCCAGTCCCTGGGACATAGAAAGCGCCCAATAAGTGATTGTTAAGTGAATATAGCTTATGGGAATCGAAAGCCACATAACATCCTTAGTTAGAGAGACTGCAAGTAAATTGTGAGAGAAGTGATCTAGTTTCACTGAATCTCAGGGCAGCTGTGAGGACCTCTCCCTGTCTGAAGTGCGCGCACATCAGCATGTGGCCACTAGGCCCAGACAACCACAATTCTACCTAGGAGGCACAGGAAACTGAGCCCATCCCTGTTGAAATGAACAAGTGACTCATTATTCCACTACAGCCAACTCGGCCAGAAAGTTTTCTAAGCTAAAATTTTCTCAAATTTGGACTCTGAATTGTAATAAAACTCCTATCTTTGATTTTTCTTTTAGTTAGTAATGCCCATCATTTCTCTCTTGCCTATATTGTAAAGGGCTTTCAGATCAAAGTGCAAACACCTTGAAATTGTAAGAATTTGAGGTATATGGAATTTGAATGTCATTCTGAGGAGAAGGTCTGAAGCAGCCCTGTTCAACAGAACTTTCTGCAACGATGGAAAAGTCCTACACCTGCCACTACTAGCCCCAAGTGGTTACTGAGTACTTGAAAAGTGATTAGTGTAACTGAGGAACTGATTTAATTTTAATTAATTTAAATTTAAGTAGCCACATGTGGCTGGTGGGTACCATATTGGATAGCACAGCAGTAGATTATTCCTATAATATCACATGTAACTTGGTATCGTACTTTTTAAAACATGTCTATCCTTCCTTACTCCTTGAGAGCAGTGATGAAATGTTACTAGTTATCATATCTTCAGTGCCTAACACATACTCAGTGCTTAATAAATGTTTGTTAAATGAATGACAAAAACAAAAAACACCAAATTTCACTTTTTCTATGAACTTTGTTTTCTCATTTCTAAAATAGAAAGGTGTGCTCTAGCTCAAAAAAAAATTATAAGATTTTAGTTAGCAAATATTTACTTGTTCAACACATATTTGTTGGGCAGCTACTATGTTCCAAACTACTTCATCTTTGTAGCAACCTTAGGAAACTATCATTATGTCCCTAAATAACTTGAGTTTCAGAAAAGGGAAGTAATTTGCATTAGATCATGCAACAGATGATTGAAAAAGTCAGAGTTTTAACACAGGTCTGTCTATTTCCACTACACTGTTGCTTCCATATAAATCATATAAATGTAGATGTAAATATTATAGATAAATATAAAATAGCAAATAAATTAGCATTGAGTGGGCAAGGTGGCATAGGAATTTCACTGGATTGGAATACATATCCTCCTCTTAGGAAGATCCATGGTTCTACAAATAGATTCTTGATTGCTAAGTGAGAGATGCCAGCTCCTACAGGGAGATCACCTGGGCTGTTGAGAAGGGAGGCTGTTCCTCCAGGGAGGCTGGCTGATACCATGGGAGCCCCTCCTGAACCCAGTGACGGGGTGCACAGGGGGAAATCGACCGCCCTGGGGTCTACAATAGTAAATTGCATTATTTCCCCTCTGTCACCCGCATATGAAAGCCTCAAATAAAAGATTTCCTCCTCATCCTTTCCATAGGCACATTCATACAAAATGTTCTTTTGGAATGTGTAAGGCTACTGAGTGAAAACGTCCAGCTCTTTCTAGATCTAAGTATAACATACCTTTGACCCAATAATTTCAAATCTAAGCATTTACCCTAACAAACTAATTAAACATGTACATCAAGATTTAGTTACCAAAAGTGAGGGCAGCAGCAAACAGTTATGAAGCCATTGGGGAAATATGAACATTAAATATTTGATGTTAATATGGGATTATTGTTTAACTTTTTTAGGCGTGACAATAGTATTGTTATTATTATTAAGTTTTTAAATGAGGGTCTTTATCTTTCACATATATTTATGGGTGAAATAAAAGAACAAAGATTTGGTTAAAGTATTTATTCTAGCTCTTTTTATAATAGTAAAAGACAAGAAAGGACCCAGAGTCTTAGAATTGGATGTAGCATGTGTTGGTACGTCCATACAATGGAATAACATACAGTCATTAAATAAGGCTGTGTATGTACCTGTGGATACACCAAAATGATAACAGTGGTCGTTTTTTGGTAGTGACTTTTCAGGTGATTTCAATGTTCTAGCTGTTTATATTTTCTGAAATATTTATTTTGAGCATATGTTATTTATGTAATTAACATAAAGACCTAATTTTAAATTGGTTTAAAGACATTTAAAGTAGAGAAAGGTAAATTATAAAGAATTTTGTGAAGAAATTTTCAAGGGCTAGTAAATATGTGGCTGTTGTTTTTTTCTATCACAAAAAGACACCTGAAAGAGATGCAGCTCAGAGGCTGAATTACAAACACCTGAACTTCAGGGGCCAGGGCAAACAGCCGATTCAACTGACACTTTTGAAATCTTACCTTCCATTGGAAGAATTCCTCCTCCCCAGATCGAGATGAGTGAGGGCGTTTTTGCTTTGGGTTTAGGTTACAGGCTCTTACAGAGGCATTTCCTCCTTTGGCATATTTGTCGCTGAGTCCTTCACTTAGCCCGGGGTCCTCCTCTGCAGAGCAGCTGCAGCATGAAGCAAGACCTCCTCCTGCCTGTGCTCCACGGCTGCAAGGTGGTGCTATTTCCAGGAGGAATTTGTGGAAACACAGACTTGATTCTGTGTTTGGGGTTTGCCATAATCAATTAATGCATTATAGGATTTCGAATAGCCAAAGTGCCTAGGATCTATAGTCATCTCCCTGGTCACATTTAGGTCTCATCTTGTAAGATATGAAAAATTAAGTAATAAGCACAATCCTTCAGACCTAATTGTCATGATAAGTATATTTTTAACATTTACAGACATGCTTCTCCTGCTAAAAGCCTTGGGCTCCACTCAGAGATGATGAAGACAAAACTTGGAAGGAGACTGTGGTAGAAACCAGAGGAGTGGTCAGGGGACTGGGGGCTGTTTTTGCCTCTCTTGGTTGCTCTGCATGGAACACGTGGCCAGTCACGTCTTCTAACTGAGCATCAGCTTCTGCGTGTGTCAAGAGGTACGTTGGACAGGGTTCATATTTTCATCTTTCAAACATTTGCTTAGTTTCAAGTATGTGCAAGGCAGTTTGCTAACTCTAAAGGGAATAAAGGGTCAAGTTGCTTATAGGCCGGAGGGCAGAGCGAATGTGAACACCACAAACGATCAGACAGCGTGAAAATAGGATAGTAAGTAGTGCTTTTCTGGAATGGAGTGTGGAAGGGCAGGGGCAGGAGAAATACTTTGTCTCAACTGAGGAACTGATTTGCTTTCTACTTTTTAAATATAACAGTTATGTTATTTAGTTTCCCTCTGGATTTCCAGGAAGCCTAGAGCTGGTGGTAGTTTGGGTTCTTGTAGAAGTAAACTCTGAGACGCAGATTACAGTGCAAGTGACCTATCTCAGAGGTGAGCCCAGGAGACACTATAGAGGACTGGGGAAATGAGGCAGGGAAGCGAAACAGCTCACCATGCAGGCAAGTGGGCTCAGTCCTTACACGGAACCCTGGGGACATTATATATGTATGTCAAAGTTCCTCCAGCCATGGAGGAGAAGGCTGATGTGTTGATCCGCCAACTCCCCGTTCATTATTGGTTTATGGGCTGCTTCTGCAGGCGTTCACGCTCTGGCACTTTCGGCTTGCATTGTGCATGGCTGCAGACAGCCCCGTGACAGAGGGCTGCAAGTGTTGGCAGGCAAATGTTTGATTCTTAGTTTTGGATATTTGTGGTCTCTCTGTGATTCCCCCTAACCCCGGCCATTATCTGCTTGCATAGTAAGAGCTGTCATTGGACATACGGCCACCTAACCAGAGACCTACCTTTTCCAACTTCCCTTGCAGATAAGTGTGGCCAAATAGCTAAGACAAGGACAGTGAGGTGTGCCTGGGAGGGATGTGCACCACTTCCAAGTCTTGCCATTGAAAGGAGAGGGCATGCACCGTCCTGTGCGCCACACTGCTTCCTGCTTCCTCCTGTGGACAGCGAGGCCAGAGCAGCCAACCTGGACTCGGGGATGGAAGCCACGCGGTGATGAAAGGGCCGCCCTTCCAGCTCTTGAATGTGTTTCATGACTGCTATGTAAGAGAAAAATAAACTTCTTTCTAGTTTAAACATTACGTTTTGTGGTCTCTTTATTATGTCAGCTTAGCTTGTCCCCTAAACAATACTCTCCCGTTCTCTCAGGACTGTTTTTATTTTTCTTTTTTAGCCTTATTTTATTACTCTTTTGGATCATGTCTCTTAGCAGGACTCCTTGCATCCTTCCAGGAAAGAGGCAAGTAATTTTAAAAAATAAGGAACAACTAAACTCTCATTAATGATGATTTGTGGCTGCCAATCATCATCTTTTATTTTGGGGAAAGTTCCATCAAAGAGAAACGAAGCCAGATATTAGTTAACGTGGTGAAAACAGGTTTTATCCGGTAACTACTGACAGCAGGGACAGAGCTGAGCTCCATCTCGATCTGCGCAGAGGCGACTAGGCGTCGGAAGGGAGAATGAGGGAGCAGGAAGGGGAGGCAACAGGGCTAAATGAAAAATTACACAGGGTGGGTCAGTGTTCAGGAGATTAGGCCAGTGTGTCCACTCACTGGCAAGTGTCAAAGTTAGAATTCTGTCCTCCCACTGAGGCCGGGAGACAGAGATCCAGTGTTCCTTGCTGATGACATTTCAAAGGAACAGCTTTCAGGACCTTGAGAAAAACACTCCTGAGTTGTGGGAGATAACATATACATCCCAGAGAGAAAGAGAAAATGTTCACAATCATAAGCCCTTTTCAGTAAATGCTCTAAGAAGTGGGGGTCAGGGCCTACCTCAGGTGTTGGCTGGAACGAACGGTACATTTTTTTGACAGCCCTCAGCTTTTCCAGCCAAAAACTCAAAAGGGGACTGGTTTATCCCAGGGACAGCACCTCAGGCCGCCAGGAGCCATTAGGGTTTGGCGGTGGAGTCTGGTAGTGCAGGGGTTTGAGTGGGGTGTTCCTGCCAAGGGGTTTGCAGATGTCAGTTCCCCAGGAGGAATCCCACCTCCTCCATGTAGGCGTCAGAACTCGCACCTCCAGCTTCCCGTGGCCAGGGCGCAGGCGCTTAACCAGTCCCTACTGTGCTCCTGGAGTGGTGAGCGAGCAGGATGAGGAGGCCAGGCTGGGGAGGACGGGGCATCAGGTAAGCAAGGGGTGAAGGTATAGCGAGGGCGTGGCACGCCTGGGCCTGAGAGTGCACACAGGCTGCAGACGGAAGTGCTTGTGCCCCGGAACCAACTGCCACTGCCAGGATGAGGCTGGCTGCGGCAGTGGTGAAACTAATGAAAACGAGGCAAAAACAAAAGAACAAATCACTTCTCCTTTCTCCAGCCTTTCAGTCTCCTTCAAGGATCCCCTACTATCCTGTAGGCAAAGGAGAAATGTGTCTGTAGCCCCAGCACCCCAAGCCAAGAATAGAAGGGTAGGTTTGAAACCAGCACAGATCTTAAAAGTAAAGGTGTTCTATGTTCTCAGGGGTACGTTATTTTGCACAGTGGCATAAATTCGATTACTCCTTGATTTATCTCTCTTCCCCTTGGTCTCGGCTCTCTCCCTAAATGAGCTCCCCCATTCCCATGGCTTCAGTTCTGTCCCTATGCCTGACCCCAACTTTCTACTCCCAAAGCAGACCTCTTTCCGGCACTGCTGTCTTGCACATCCAACTGCTTGCTCTGTGTCTTCTCCCCTTTGTCTCCCAGGTGCCTCACACTGAACATGTCCAAACCCTTGGTCTGTCCCTTGGACCTGCTCCTCTCGCAGCATGTCCCTGCTGCAGGCATGCGCCGCCCTTCCCTCCTATCTCACGCCAGTGCTGAGAGTGACCCTACATCCTTCCTGTCTTTCTCTTCTCTCACACTCAGCACAAAGTGACCTCCTAAATATCTGGAGACATCGTCTTCATCTCTCCCCACCTCCACCAGCCCTGCCTTGGTCCCAGCCATCACCCTCTGCCGCCTGAGCTGTTGCAGCAGCCTCCCGAGTGACTGCCTGTGTCTACCTTGCTCCCGCCACCGCAGGCTTCTCGGTGACCTCATAAACATCTGTCATGATACTTCCATGTTTAAAAACCTCCAGTGGTTTCCCTCTACTCCTAGGATAAAGTCAAGCTTGCTGCCCACAGCCTGCCGGGCTCTGAATGGTCTGACTCTGCCTACCTCCCCAACCCGTTTAAACCCCTAGACCATTGGTACACCAGGCCACAGGTTTGCGTTTGGTTATTTCAAAGCTCTGTCTCTTTCCTGCCTCAGAACCTTTGCACATTCCTTTCCTTCTGCCTCGATTTCTCTTCCCATCTCCCGGGCCCTTTGCCTCACTGTCTTCTACTCATCCCTCAAGTCTCAGCTGAAATGTCACTTCCTCAGAGAAGCCTTCCTGGATCTCGCCACCACCACTGCCACCTAGGCTAGCTAAGGTGTGCTTTTATCAGCTCCAACAGCACCCTCTGATTCTTCTCGGCATTCGTCGCATGTGTAATCATTTATTTGTGTAATTATTTGTTCAGTGAGTCTTCTCAGTACACATAAGCTCCGCGAGGACGATGTCCCCTTGTTCACTGCTGCAGATCTAGCACATATCACAGTGCCAGGCACATAACAGTGCTCAACAGATATCTGATGAATGAATGAATGAATGAGTGAAAAGATAACAACTTTGAGAGGCAGCATAACACAGTAGAAATCACACTGGACCAGCAGCCACAAGACCCGGGTCCTAACGCTGGTTTCATCATTTCCTGGGTAATCTTTAGCAATAATATTAGTACATTTCATTAAGCTTTACTGCCCTAGTCCTTAAAACAAAGGGATAAATGTCTCCGAGATTTCTTTAGTCTCCAAAATGCAGTGGGGATTACTTCCTAGTGATGCCCCCGCCGTGGCCACGTGAAAAGATGTCTCTACTTGACCTCAGATCTGGAAGGGAAGAGCAATACCTTTCCCAGCCTTCCCAATTCACCCTTCCCCTGTCCTGCCAATCTCACCACTTTTGGCTTGATTTTGGAGTAAATATCCCTGTCATTACCACCAAACCTACAGTTCGCCGATGTATTTGGGAGATTAAGAAATGAGAGAAGTTAAGGTGTGTCGGGTTTCCAGCAAAGACAGGAAACTGGTTCCCCTGAAACAACTTCCCCTCTCAGGCTTGAGAATCACAGGGTCAATTTAATGCAAGTCTCTGGAACGTTGCCCACACCCATAAGCTGTCCCCATCCTTCCGTGGGGGCAAAGGCTGTTCAGGTGGGGGCAGGGAATGGTGATGAGGGGAGAAGCGGGCACGACCCTGGGCTCAGGCACAGCGGGCTCGCGATGGGTTGGGGCCGGCTTGGGTGCGGGTGTGTCAGGCACTCGGGAATTCATGTCAAACAGAATCACCTCTCTAGACAGGAAGGCCTGAATCACAGGGCACTGACAAGCCGTGTGGTTTCCCCGCCCTGTTCCCTTGAACGCTCCCTTCCTTCGGCCCCAGCCCACCCTGCAGGCCGTTCCTGCCACCCCGGTGGCTCTCAAAGCTCTCTGGGGGCAGCACAACCACGTGCAGAAGAGCTGAAAGAAACATTCCCCCCAAGATCCTGCGGCCCACTGGATGACAACACTACCTGTGTGAACGGTGCTAGCAAGGGCGCTCTTCTCACATTCGGGAAGCCGAGGAGGAATTGTGTGAAAAAGATCACTCTGCAAACAAAAATATTACATTTCCACAAAATCCGAGCCATAATATGCTTTCTCAGAGAGTCGTACTGCATTGCTCACCTTTCTGAGACAGAGTGACTTGCCAGCTTGCTCTACCTGGGGGAGGCGACACCTGACGTGCCAAGTGCTGCGCCTGCGTCCTCCGGAGCCTGCGCCTTTTTCTCGTTGGTACAAAGGCATCGTATGAGCTCGTGTTGCTTCCGGCCCAGGACTCCAGGTCTGCAGGGGATAATGACATGTCGGGAAGAAGCACGAGTTCATGTTGTGCCTTTGGTCCTCTCCTTTCTGAACCTCCTGCAAAACATTATCTTATTTCTTCAAAACAGGATCTGGTCATTTATTCACCTTCTTTGTGCTGGGCAGGATGCTTCATTAGGAAGTTGTATCAGAATATATTTCCCAAGAGAAAACAGAAGGTACTCTTAGATTAGGATAAGTCAAGGAAGCGGTTTATTAACAAAATAGCAATTTATAAAGGCTGTGGGGGAACCACAAGGATCGGGTGCAGTAACCTCGAGCTGCGGTTCCCACCCTCCTCCCCCTGCCCCCCACCGCCGGCCACAGCAGGAGGTGAGTGGCGTGTGAGCTGCTCCCCGTCTCTCGCATCCCTGCCTGAGCTCTGCCACTGGCCCCCCACCGACCCCCCCAATCCCAGTCTGTGGAAAAATTGTCTTCCATGAAGCCAGTCCCCGGTGCCAAAAAGGATGGCAGCCACCGGCCTAGAGCGAGCAGCAGCCGAGCTGTTATCACCCCTAGACTTAAAGAGAGGGGGCGGCTATCAACTCCTTGATCACCAGAAGTTGGAACCAGAGAGAATCAGGCAGAGCATCGTCATTCGGAGTGTGAACTGCAGACCGTGCAGGTCTGCACACTGTCACCAGTCTGTGGGGAACACGTGACAATTGGAGGTGGATGTTCAGGCCCTCTGGTTACAACAGGGGTCCGTTTGCTGTCTGTGGCGAACGTATCTTACTTTACTCAGTAAATGTCACCTCGTGCTTGCCTTAAAAAAAAAAAGTAGATATTTAGAAAATTTCATGGTAATTTAACATTGCCATGATATCAAAGTACGTAATCAGTGTCAGCAAATGTTTGGAGTTTAGGTTTGTGCAGGAATAATAATGATAATGCAGCTGAAATGATAGGAAAACATTCTGGGACATTCACACAGACGGAGAGCTTGCACCAGAGTGGAAGCCGCCTGCTTCCCTCACTGCGGAAGTCCTGTCCCCTGCCCGGCCCCTAGACAGACACACAGACGAATGCACGAGTGGCAGCTGAGCTTCTGGTGCGCTAGGTGACAGAGCAAAAAGTGTGACTCCCATCACGGCCGGCTAACGTGTTCAATCTGAGCTTATCTTCTTTACTGCGAGATACTGTGGAACGCGGATGGTAAACAGCTGTGATCACATGCTGACTAGCATCGCTGTCCAAGGGAAAAGCTCTGTCCAGAAAATCTGAACGATAGAATGAAGTCTTTGTGCCTCTGCAGACAGGTCACTTTTTCAGGTTGCGAATTGAACAGCCAGACCTGCCTTTTTGTTTGATATCTTGAATATTTTAATAATCTTAATACTTTCGTGCAAGGAAGGAATACAAGCCTGGAAGAACAGAAAGTCTACAAATTGGGATAGCACGTGCCATTACTTAACAATTATCAATGAAGTTCGTGATAATTCTGATAATCGTATATACGTCAGAAGTTAACACCAAACATCTTACAAACGAATCTGATGGAACGTTTTCAGTTTAATTTCTCATCAAAAGAAGATCCACACATAGGAAATGGATAGATCCAGAACTATAAATTTATAGGATAAACTTCGCCCTGGCTACTAATGAAGGATTGGAGGTGAATTTTTGAAAATATAGCATTGCTTGCCTTACTTTGTATAAAGGTAAAAAATGAATAACCAGAACCTGCCAAAATTGCTGAAAATCTCTTCTTCTGAGCCTGTCAACTTACCTTTTTAAGACTTATTTTTCTGCTATAAGTGTAATTTTTTTAAAATGTGGAAACAGTTTACACATACATCATACCATGTGGGTATCAGTGTTGTCACTCCAACCTAGGTTAGGCAAATTAACAAGCAAAAATCAAGTTGTTTGTCACATTAAAAACTTAAAATATTGATGTATACATTTTTCTTTCAAAGTATGCATAGGCCTTTAAATATGCACAATTACTATATCCCTCATAATGTTTAATTTAGATACAGTTGTGCAATGACAAGAACTTAGGCAGGTAGCAACAATTCTCTATATTAATCACCTGTATGTAGATTTTCAATTAGCAACATATATAGTTTTTTGTAATTGTCTTCTTTTGTTCTCTGTTAGGTTTTTTTTACTTATCTATTTTTAATATAACTTTATAACTTTAGTAATAAAAAATCAGGTCCTATATTTTGGAAGTCATTCCTTTTTAATTTTTCTATAAATTAATCTTTGAATAATTCATGTTTCATTGTATTTTATAAAAGTATGATTCTCACCTGATTGGAAGTAAAATTAAACGAACTGGCCTTCCACCCCAGACGGTTTGGGGAGCATTTTTCTCGAGTCGGTTGCAGAAGAGGAACCAGGAACTTGGGTGAGGGATGCAACCAGCCTGCAGCTGCTTCTCAGGGACACAGGGACAAATAGACACCTGACTGCACCCCCTCCCTCCAGTCCCCAGCTGGGGCCTCTCCCATGGTCCAAACCAGCCAGGAGCCATAAGCCCTGGCACCCTACAGGTGTGAAAAAGATCACAGGTCAGCCTCCAGGACAGAGGACAGGATGCAGGACAGAAGGCACATCTGGGCGGGCACAGAGATCGAAGTAAAAGCCATAGTTTGTGTCCCAAAGTGCTGGTTGTTTTGTGGGCAACAGGCCAATAGACAATCAAGAGGCAGTGTAACCAGTGCCAGGACAGAAGGAAAGCCGGGTGCCAGGGAGGGCACGTCTACTCTAGGGCACATCCAACCGGCCTGGGCGCTCAGGGATGAAGTGGCTTCCTAGGGAATGTGATGTTCAAACTGAGGAATGAAGAAAGAACGACAGTTAGCCAGGAGACAGGCCAGTGGGGAGTCAGGGAAAGGGTCACAGCAGAGGGAACAGCCCACACAGAGGCAGAAGCTGAGTGACGTGAACACAGAACGCAAGCAGGTAAGGCCAGACAGGTGGGCCTGGTCAGACCATGGGGTGTCTTACTCTCGGGCAAGGAGTTTGACTTTATCCTAAAATAAACCAGGTGCAGGTTTTTTGCTACAGAGGAAGGTATTGATTAAATCAAAACGCAGGGCAGGGGGGTAAGCAGGAAGAAGCAAAGTTTGGATTCAGGAAGGAGCAGAGATGATTGTAGCAATAACAAAGGCTTAGAGAAGGCTTATTGCTGCCACACGCAGTCCTACACTCTCAATATGCATAATTCATTTAATATTTCCAACACCCCGAAAGAGATACCTTTATTGTTCCCACCTTATAGAGGAAGAAACTGAAGCACAGAGAGGTTGGAAAATAGCCCGAGTTCACACCACTAGTGGTAAAAAGAGCTAAGATTTGAACCTAGGGACCTGGCTTCAGCACCTGTGATCTGAATCACACTCTGGGGCAGAGGAGCAAGCCAGAGTAGGGAGACGGGGGCCGGGGTGGGGAGGGCAGGGTGTGCCTCCCTCACTGTCTCCTCTATGGAGAGCCCAGCGGGCATGAAAGCTGCGGCTGGCCCTCGTCCAAATCCGCTATTCCCCAGTGCCACGTGGGTCTTTGCCCCCACTCCTGAGATGCCCAAACCCGTCATCTGTGTTGGATGAACTTTTCTCCTTCCCGTTTTGCCTCTTGGCTTATGCTACAATGGCCAGAACACAAGAGGCTGGACACTAGTCTCATGTCCCAGCCTGACTCTATGGCCCTCGTCGCTGAACCAACGGATGGACACCTGCCCGAAGCAAGCATTCTTCCTCTGCTGGCTCTCCTTTTGCCTTTAGCGCAGCCCGATACAAATGAGCTGCCATCGCGGCATTCCCTCCCGTTCTGGACATTTTGGTGATTGATAACCGCATCATTTTATTATTGGTCTCTGACTGTATTTGCTTTTCCAGTTGATCTGTGTTGCTTATGAAGTGCCTTATCATCTATTAATCCAGGATAGTTACTGAGTTCCTGTCGGTGGCACAAACAAGCAACTCGATGTGTGTGCGTGTGTCCCAAGGGAACAGGGCGCTGCTGAGTTCAGGCTGACTATTAGTTCGTGCGTCGTCTGTCAGCAAAATACATTCACAAGAAAGCAACGTGCTGTTTTGTCTCTTGCAATGACATCCTGTTGCTCATGTTTTATGTTTTTCAGAGTCTGTTCGTTTTTATTTGTTCCCAGTTAATATCCAGCTCAATGGATTGTGTAAGTGCAATAGCCCCAAACTCAAAGTCGCCCACTGAAAATACAGTGGGCAGTATGTGCTCATTCATTTTGTGCAGCTTACACTGGACAGTAAAGCAGCTAAGGGCACAGGGGCTTGGATCTAGACTGCCTGGGTTCCCACGCTGACTCGGCCAATTGCTAGCTGTAAAATACTTAATAGCTTTAAGCCTCAGTTTCTTGATCTGAAAAATAGGAATTATTAAATGATAGAGCCTATGTGAAAACTTCAAGCACACCACCCGTCTCAGGAAAGTCCTCAACCATTATTAGCTTCAATCGTCATCATGCTGACTACACGTGCATTCATGAGAAGGAAAAACACTCCAGAACCACCACCCAGCATGCTCATGCTCATCACGTCCGGAGAGGCACATGCGCGCATACTCATGTTCCGGTCCAGAGCCCCCAGTCCAGCAAGGCTCTGGAACTCAGAGGCCCAAGCAGTACCCAGTTTACTTTACAGAGGAGCCATCACTTCCGCTGATTAATGAAATTGACATAATGCCCGCTTTTTTTTTTTTTTTTTTTTTTTATCACCAACCACATGCTTAAAGCTGTCCATGTCGAGAAGAGCGTGCTTCAGTGGGCTGGAGTGGGCAATCCAGCTTGGGGAAGAAGGAGAAAGGAGAGTGTGGAGACAAGGATAATAAACACTCGGGGTAGGTAGGAATCCCTGAAGGTCAGGAGGAGGAATTGGGGTCCACTAACGAGTTAGGACAAAGCTGGCCACGCGCTAGTCATACAGATGGCTCTTTGGAGAGGACATTGTGCCGGCCCAAGGCTACAGATCCGAAGGGACCTCCTGCAGCTCTTGGCTATCTGTGGAAGAGGAGCAGAGGGTGGCATCTGGTTGAAAGAGGGCTAGGAGGAGATGTGGCTGGAGCCTGTGTCTGTGGGTGGAGTTAGCAGATTCCTGAGACAGGGGTAGGAGATCATGCCCCGGTCGGGAGACCTCAGATCAGAACTCTGCCCACTCACACCCGCTCTCCTCAGAGCTTCCTTGACCGCAAGCAATGGATAAATTACTGATCGCTAGGAAGCTTGGCGGACTCCCACGATGGTGTCTACCAGGCCAGGCCTAGCTGCCCTTAGCCTGCAACGGAGGGTGATGCCACTCGCCATCAGCACACTTTGGAAAATCTTCACATTCATGGACACGCCATGACCCACAGAGACAGCTGTGGAGGGTTCTTCTGGTCGGGTCACAGCTCAAGCAGTTGCCTTATGAATACATAGGATCGAAAGGGGATGCCCCGGAGCTCAGCCAACGTTTTTCTTTCTCTCTTTCTCTAAAATGAAGGGACTGCTAGTGTTGTTTGCTTTATGAAAGATAGGTCTGCCGCTGTTCTAGAGCACTGGGGAAAGATCTGCCAGGAGGAAGCTAGCCTGAGCCCTGCAGAGACACCGCGGTCCCATCTATCTGAGGTACCCAGCCCCCTCTCACTGAGCACCAGCTCTGGTGTCCCGGTTATTAACCCCGGCTCAGCCACCCTCCGGCGTGTGGCCTCTGAGCAGCTGCTTGACTGTGCCGAGCCTTGGCCTCCGCACCGGTGAAGGATGTGGGCATGTTGCTACAGGGAGGGGCACCCTACCGGGCACTCTTGTAGGGTGACAGTGGGGCATGAGTGAAATAATACGTGCGGTTAGTGCCTCAGTAAATGATGGGGCACATGGTAGCTTCTCCGTAAGTGGCAGCCCCAATAAACGTTATAGTTTTGGGGGGAGGGTTTCCCTTGGACCCAGCCAGTGACGGAGGCATTTGAAAAGACTGACTTGTATGGTGGCAAACACAGGTGGAACCTCCCCATCCTCACCAGATGCTGGGCATTTGCTCGGCGGGGCACCTCATTCGCTTTGCTCTTGCTCTGGACACAGCAGTTGCCCGAGGGCTAAGCAGGACGGCCACTACCGACTGGATTGGAGAGAATCGCCCTCTCCCCACGCTAAGCATAGGAAAGCCACTTGTATCCTATGACCACAGGAAATCAAAGGAAGTGAAAAACTCAATTTAGTCACCTACCCTCCGGTCGATGGGCAGGGGATGTTTGCTATTGTGAACTGAGCTGTTAAGAACATTCTCTGTACATGTCTCCTGTTTTACATAGGTAGAGTAAAATTGCTGGTTTGGGAGGTGTGTGAATATTCAACCTTACGGGATGGAGGCAAACTGTCTTCCAAAGTGGTCATACCAGTTCACACTCCTAGCAGCAGTTCAGAAGAAACTCAGGATCTATGCCCTCTGGTGGAGTCACGAGCAGTCAAAAAGAATGAACACCATCTACAAACAACAAGGATGAATCTTGGCAATATAATATTAAGTGAAAAAGCAGTTCACAGAAGGATGAATACAGCATACTTTACATAACTTGGAGAAGAGCTAAAAAGAATATATATATATATATATATATATGTATCTTCAGCCTTAGAAAGGAAGAAAATTCACCATGGATGAACCTTGAGGGTATTATGTTAAGTGAAATAAGCCAGTCACAGAAAGACAAATACTGGATGATTCCACTTACCTGAGGTATCCAGAATAGTCAAATTCATATATTAATAATAGAAAGTAGAATGGTGGTTGCCAGCAGTTGAGGGGAGGGGAAGGCAGGGAGTTAGTTAATGGGTGTAGATTTTCAGTTTTGCACAATGAAAGGAGTTCTGGAGATTGGTTACTCAGCAATGTGAATGTGCTTAGCATTACTGAGCTGCATGCTTAAAATAGCAGTGATGGCAAATTTCATGTTATGTATATTTTACAATTAAAAAAGGAAAAGAAAAAAGGAACTTAAGGGAACAAGGAAGCTGAGATTCAGGAAAGTGATTACCTGTGGTGAGGGAAAGGCATGGGAGGCACCACGTAGCTAGCTGTCAGTTGTAGTCACCGCCCTAACTTTAGTTTTGAGTGGTGACTTCCTTTAAAAATCACGCTTATTATGGTTTTAAACAAACAAACACATATATTAAGATGCTCCTGTGTGTACCAGTGATGACACTGTATCATGAACCAGTTCTCTACACCTAAAGGGAAAAACATTCAGCCTCAAAATCCTCTGTGGGAAATCATATGTAAACATCTCTAACATTTTCCTTGTGTCATTTTCATAAAGTTCTGATTTAAATTATTCCAGACAGAAGCTGCAGATAGAAGTCTGAACAAGAAAGATCCCCATCTGTCAATTTCAGTCAAATTTCTGGCACCCAGGAGAGGCAAAGAGAAACTTGCCCCTTCTAAAAAGCTAGACTTTAAAACAATTAAACAAAATGCTAATTTATTAAATAGCCCAAGTGAGAATTTGGTTGCAAGTTGGACACTCAACGTTTCTAAGTTTTTAAATAAAATTGATCCATAATAATTTTTTTTTTTGAGACAGGGTCTTGCTCTGTCTCCTAAGCTAGATTGCAGTAGCATCATCATAGCTCACTGCAACCTCAAACTCCTGGGCTCAAGTGATCCTCCTGCCTCAGCCTCCCGAGTAGCTGGGACTACAGGCATGCGCCACCACACCCGACTAACTTTTCTATTTTCTGTAGAGATGGGGTCTCACTCTTGCTCAGGCTGGTCTCAGACTCCTGGCCTCAGGCGATCCTCCAGCCTTGGCCACCCAAAGTGCTAGGATTGCAGGAATGAGCCACCACACCTGGCCCCATAATAAATTTGATAATTGACTTATTCCGATTTTGTTATAGAATGCTGGTTTAACAAGGCTCAGTTTAGGTCTGCGTATGTCACAGGGTCACAAAATATATTTCAGAACTGAAAGTAACTGTTGAGATAATCTTGTCCAGAGATAGCAAATCCTTGGCACACTTGCCACTATCCCCCAAACCCATGCCCATGGCAGACATTGCTAATCAATTGTGGCATATTTTCCCAGTAAGCCTGGCCTACCTTAGAATCCTTTATGACACAGCTCACCAAGCAGACACTTGATCAGAGTCCGTGAGATGAAACCTAGTTGACATCCCTTAACCTAGTCCGACCCTTTGCTTGTACATATAGAAAAACAGAGGAAAGGAAGTGACTTATCCAAGGCCACATAGGAGACAAAATTCACATTCTTGTCTCGAGTTCCAGTCCAGTTCCTTTCCCTGACTTTGAGTCGGCCCTTCCTTTGGAGCTCTGACATAAACCAGCCATTCTTGCCATCACAAAAGTCCCAGCTTCTGCTGCTCTCATGAGCTGAATCCAACCCCATCAGGCAGCCCAGCCACTGATACTTTTCTTTCCAGGACTTACAGGCCTCTCTCTTACCCTCCCGTTCTTTCAGACGCTACTGCTGCTGGTGGTGAGGCCCCCCACGGAGGGGAACGCGTCCTCCTCATCTTCTGTGAAGCTCCTCTGGCATCTCCCAGACAGAGCCCTTGCGCAGCGCATCACAACGCGGCCAGGTCTGGGGCAGATGTAACCCCTCCTGCAGCTGGGCACTGAGCGAGAGCATCTCCCTCCCGAGGTCGTCTTGTCAACACGGAGCAGGTTCCACTCCATCGCCTGAGATGCTTCCCCCTCCAGAACCTCCCGCCCCACCCCATACCAAATGACCAGAGCATTATTTCTCTAAGAAAACCTACAAACTCCAAATTGTTAGGCAAATGAAATGGAGAAAATTGCAGGAACAGGCAAGCTGGCCATGTCCTGTGTGAAATAGCTGTGGAAACAAAATTAAAGAACATTTGGTGCCCTCTGGAAGGAGCCTTGATTAGGAAGCTTTGACAGAGCTGGAGAAAGGCGGCAGCAGCTGAGGATCGTTTAGTGCCACAAAATGATGGAAGTCCTTGCGCCTCTACAAGAGGCCCCAGGGGCAGGCAGGGCACCTTCTTCTTCCCTGGATCATGTGAGGGCATTTTGCAACCTCTGCCCAGATGCCTAGACTCAAAGGAAAACTCAGGTGGTTTTGCGAGAAGTATTAATCAATACTTCATCTTAAGGCCACAGGAAAACCACTGGAGATGACTGGTCCAACATTTTCATTTTGGGCATGAGAAAGTGCAGCACAGGTCAGACAGGGACTGGCCATAGGTCACACCTCGGTAGTCAAACCTCAGAGGCAGCACCCACGGCTTCTGCCTAGAGTTGAGGCTGTCCCTCAGAGCCTGCACCATGACCAGGGGACCTTGCCTGGGTGCCCTGGAAAAGGGATGTACCAAATAGAGCAGAGAAACCTACAGCTGAAGGCTAATCTCCTGGGGACACTCTGCTGCTGGTGATTACATGAAAGTCAGGGACCCCACAATGGGACGGTCGGAGAGGACAGACAGGGGACTACAAATGACAAGCCGACTATGTTCTGGCATGGTGCTAGTGCCTTGTAGATATCTTCTGTTTTAATGATTTCAACAAGTCTGGGTGATTAAACCCATTTCATGGATGAGAACATAGAGGCTCAGAGACAGTAAGTAACTTGTCTAAGGTGGCCTCACTAGAAGTTGTTGTGCCATTTAACCCCAGGTTGGTCTCCAGACCTGGGCCTTCCAGTCTGACACACACTCAGGGCCACCCGAGGCCACACAGAGGCAAACCACTCCCATGTGGATTTTTAAGAACCGCAATGTCAGGTAGAAGTATATCTTATTTGGACACTTCCATGGAAAGCCCTGGGTAAGCAACAAGACTGGGTATGGGGATGGGGATGGGGATGGGGGACTTTTTATCTTTTTATTTTTTGTGGCAGATATTTAATCCTTTTAAGAGAATAAAATGTTCTCAAGCCACTTGGCAGTAGCTATTTTTATAGAACTATTCTATTATAAGGTGTTCTAGCTCGCTGGCCTACATCTTCCAGAAAAGAAAACTTCGCATTTAATGTTGAAAATGAAATAAATACTTATTTTTATAAGGTATACTGTTTTGTTTTGTTTTCAAGCTAAGGTATCCTGTTTATATATCATTGTGAATTTGAGGAATATAGGAAATCGGGGACTGCTGTGCACCCGGCGTTTCAAGGCGGATGGCGCTCAACATACTCAGCTCACACGTCATTTGTGGACATGTATATTGCTTTCAGTTTTTAAAGTATTACCGACAACATTGTAAAAAATATCCCCTAGTTAAGTCATGGCTGAAATACATCATTTCCTTATAACACATTAATAGAAATTACTAGTCAGGATTAAGATGTTTGATACATATTGTCAAATTGCCCTCCACCTTGCACTCAAATAGCATTGTATGAAAGACTAATTTTTCCAAGCCCTCTTTAACACTGGGTTTACTTTTTCTTTTTTTTATTATTACTAATGAAATTGAATCTTATTTTATATATCCATTGGCCATTTGTATTTCTTCTTTTCTGAATTTTTAGTTCATTTCCTTGACCCATTTGTCTATTACTGTACTTGTCTTTTTCCCATTAAAGTGTTTTTATATAGTGGGAATATCCACACTAATATATTTAACTGTATAAAAATCAAAACACCAGAAAAAAAATTAAAAGACAGAAGACTAATTGAGAAAAACAAATTTACAACAGATGAAACAACTTTTCTTTGTGCCTTCCATACCATACTGGCATCATGCTTACAAAGTCCTTCATTAACCCCAAGATCGTGCAAATATTTATTTTTTGTTTTCTATTAGTTGGTTAGTAAGTTTAGAGTTTCCTTTGTTAACATCATTGCAATAACTGGAATTCATTTTTGGTATGAGGTTTAAAGCAGTAATGATTCTAATTTGATATTTTTCCAGGTAGTTAGTTAATTGCTCTAACATAATTTATTGACTAATTCTTCCTTTCCCAGGGGTCTTAACACCACCTATATCACATGCTAATATATGTTCTTATAACAATTCAGGCTTATTTCTGGACTTTCTATTCTGTTCCATGATTTGTGACCTCATCTAAATTCTAAAGCTGCCCCTGTTCCAACAAGGGCCCCAATTTGTCAGAAACGAAGTTTGCATTTACTTTGGAGACCTCTGTTCATCTTCTTGTCTCTCACACTAGACTGTGAGTTCCTCGAGGGCAGGGTCCTGCCTTGCCCTTCTGTGCCGGAGGGCCTGGTGCTGTGTAACAAAGGTACGGCACAGCAGGGCCATGGCGAAGGGGAGCAAACCCCGGGCTTGGGGCTACCAGATTTAGCAAAGAAAAGTGCAGGACGTCCAGTTAAATTAGAACATCAGATACACAACAGATAATTTCTCGTGTGAGTATGTCCCATGCAATATCTGAGATCTACTTAACCTGAAAGTAATCCAGACATCTCCACTGGAACACTCATCCTCCTCAGACCTTGAATCTCCTCTTGCCACGGCTTCTAAGCTGGCTAATGAGGAATTCATCTCAGCCAACACAGGCTCGAGCCGGAAGCGCCAGCTGGCTGAGTGTGACATGGGGACTGTGCCTCCCACCCTGCAGAGGCCATGTCCTGGCCAAGGAGGGACGGGTTCACTGCCAGTCCTCCCCAGGGGCCTGGCCTGCATGGAGCAGGGCAGGCCCTGCACGATTCCCCAGCCGACTGTCCATGCTGCTTGCACTTTCCTTCCCGCAGAAAGAGAAAACAGAGCTCTCCTCCTCTGATGCCATTCGGCGTGCGAAACCCGATGGGACACGCTCCCTAGACACTCAGGCAATGCTGGTGAAGCAGTCATTCTGCTTCTCTGTTTTTATTCTATGCTTTCTCCTCAGTGACACCAAAAATTTTATTCACACGCACACAGGTGATCCAAGCCCACATGGCCTACGCCCTTGGTCCAAATGGCCCCTAGCTTGTGGCAGACACAGTGCTAAACACTGGCCTTACAATGATGTCATGGAGCTTACTGTCTAGTAGGGGAGATGGCCATAAATCACATGATCAAATTTTTATGTAATTGAAAGTGTATAAGGAGACATGAGAGCATATAGCAGGGCCCCTAATCTGACGGAGTGGGCGGTCGACACCCCAAACGGGATATTTGAGAAGGAGTTCACTATCTATCTAGGAGAAGTATTTCTGGCAGGCGGAATAGCATATGCACAGGTCCTGGCACAGGTCCTGGAAGTAAATGCAAACTTCATTTCTGACAAATTGGGGGCCCTTGTGGGAAAGAGGGTGCCCTTAAGGATCTGAGGAGAGTGAAGGAGTGAGAAAGAATGAAGCAAGAGAGGGTTGCAGAGGCAGGCAGGGGCCAGACCCTACAGGCCAAGGGCGAGTCAAGGTCATTGCAAGATTTAGCAAGAGAATGACATAATGATATTGGGTTTTTAAAGATGAATATGGCTGCAGTGCCAGAATGGGTGGTTGAAAGAGGCCAGCGTGGAGGCTGCGGGGGATGTCTCTGTGAAAGCTGATTGTGACCTAGCAGTAGAAACAGGGAGGGAGAGAAGCAGACTGTGCCGGGCTTGGTCGTGGTTGCATGCAGGAGAGAAAGGAGGCATCCGGAAGGTGCTGGCACAGCCAGGCAAGACTACCATCACCCACTAGGCATGGGGAGAGAAGCAGGGGCCTTGGCAAGGATGGGGGGCGGGGAGCAGGAGCAGGAGCAGGAGTGCTGAAGCTCAGAGCTCAGAAGGCCGTGGGAATCCTGCAGGGCCGGGTCACACAGGTGGAGCAGGGGAACTCGTGCCTTGCCCAGCTTTCTCTCATTTTAGCCTCAAAGAGATCCTGGCAGCAGGGAGGCATTACCCCCACTCTGCAGGGGAACCAGCCGTGGTGCAGATCCTCTCCCAAAACTGCAGGTCGGGATTTGGACTCAGGTCTGTTTAACTACGAAGCCCACACTCTTTCCTCTCTGCCAGGAGCCCGCCCTCCCGCTCCCTGCACCGCATCCCCAGGCTGATAAGTTTATCGAGGTCTAGCGGCTAAAAGGGTTTCCCCAGCAGGGGAGGAAAGCGGCTAGGTGGGAGGGCTAATCCTCAGTTCCTGTAGTGCTGAGAGGTGATCACACTGGGGACCTGGAAGGTGGGGGAGTATGGGGAAACCATGGCAGCCACGGAATAGAGACAGCAAAGGGCAGTGGTTCTCGACCCTGGCCACCCACTGCAATCATCAGGTGAGCTCTGAAGAACATTGGTGCCCAGGCTGTCCCCCAACCAACTGCCTCAGGATCTCTAAGGTGTTTCAAGCACTCCGGGTGATCTGGTGTGCAGCCAGGTTGAGAACCGCAGCTCCTTTCTTGAGACCATCCTCTTGTGTCCCCTCAGTCTGAGTCATCTTAGAAAGTCCTCTCACAGCTGTGTCTGGGGATACACTGCCCAGGATCCCAGCCTATCTGAGTTTAGGGCCTAACCAAGGTCTTTAGAGGCCCAAGACACTGCAAAAATAATTGTCTATTCCCCTTTCTTTTAAGTAATGCAAAACAAAAACAAGAGTTGGCCAGGCTCAGTGTCTCATGCCTGTAATCCTAGCACTTTGGGAGGCCAAAACAGGAGGCTCACTTGAGGCCAGGAGTTGGATACCAGCCTGAGCAAAGGTGAGACCTTCCCCATTCCCCACTCCCCACCCCGATCTCTTCAAAAATGGAAAAATTAGCCAGGCATGGTGGTGCATGCCTGTAGTCCCAGCTACTTGGGAAGCTGAGGCCAGAGGATTATTTGAGCCCAGGAATTGGAGGTTGCAGTGAGCTATGATTTTGCCACTGCACTCTAGCCTGGGTGACAGAGCGAGACAGAGTGAGCTCCATTGGGAGCATGAGATAGGACAGGAAGACCTGTCCGTTAGGAAAGTGACCCTTGGCCTGTCTGGTTTTAATGGACAAAGGTGCCTGATGCAACCACCAGTTCTGGCGGGGGAATTAGTCAAGGCCATGGGCATTGTCTTTACCACTTGCACTCCACCAGGGGCCCAAGCTTGAGGGACAAAAAGTTCCCAGAGATGGATCGAGAATGGTGTGCATGTCGAGGCTGCCCAGGCTGGGTTCTTCCAACCACCCCTGGGTTCTGTCCTCTGGAACCCTGAGCAGGTTGGCAGAGCCCTGCTTGGGGTCTAGGGTCTAGGCTTCTGACCAGGACGCCCATAGCTTCCTAGCACCCAAATGGGGAAGCCTGGTTTGAAGACCCTGAAACTAGAACAGCGATTGATCAAGTGAACCCCAGATGTGGCTAAAACTGCCTCTGATGGCAAAGCCCTTGATGACAATGGGTCACATAAAAATGGCTCTGAGCATGGCACCTCTGACCAAATCCTTCACTCTGCCCCACTGAGCTTGCAAGCCCAGCCCTGTTCACAGTCAGGATGGAGGAAGGCCCCCACGGAGGCCAAGTGATATCTGTCCCTCCTACATCCTTGTCACAGCTGATTCCACCCACCCCATCTTCTGCCCCACCCAGCCCCGCCCTGCCCTGCCATTGCAACCAGGGCTCTTGGTGTGAGTGACAGAAAACTCACTCCAGTTAGCTTAGGCAGAAAGGAAAGTTCATTGGCTCAGTAAGTTAGCCATAGGCAGGGCAGAGAACAGCTGGGCCTCAGGAACACCTGAACTCAAGGCCACCAGCACTGTTAGGATTTACGGGCCCCTTCCCTTATCTGGGTCTTGGCTTCTGTCTATGTACCAGCTTTGTGCTCTCAGAGCAACTTTTCCCACAAGATTGGAATCAGGCTGTTGATAGCATTAGGCTCCCATCTTCCTGGCTTTCCCCCCAAGAAAGGACGGGGGCTCCCCTCCATTAGTTCCTATTCAGAAAATTCCAGAGGAAGGTTTCTGCTTGGTCTGGTCTGGTTGGCTTTCTAGCCCATGGCTGGGTGGCTGCCAAGCCCTCTAGTGTGCCATGGTGTAGGAGGGTGGGAAGACGGATTGTCAGTTCGGAGTGCCATAACAAAATACCATAGACTGGGTGGCTTAAACAACAAATACGCATTTCTCACAGTCCTGGAGGCTGGAAAGTCCAAGATCAAGGTGCTGGCAAAGTAGATTTCATTCTGAGGACTCTTCACTTGGCTTGTAGGTGGCCGCCACATTGTCGTGTGCTCACATGGCCTCTGCTCTTCGTATGTTTGTGGAGAGAGACTGAGTGAACCTCTGGTGTCTCTTCTTGTAAGGACACTAATCCTGTTGGATCAGGGCCCCACCCTTATGACCTAATTTAACCTTAATTACTTCCTTAGAGGCCCCATCTCCAAATATAGCTACACTGGGTGGGTGAGTGGGGGTGGTTAGAGCTTTAACATATGAACTTGGGAAGGGGAACAAACATTCAGTATATATGAAAGGAAAAATACTGTTCATGCAAAAAAGGGATATAGTGGCCAGAAAAGGGGGGACAGACAAAGCTATAGAAGTTCTCCAAGTACACAACCAGTACAGTCATGGCTCTGCCTTTGCCCCTTCCCCTGAAGGCCAACCCTTACCTCGTAGTTATTTACCTTCCTGCTACCTCACCCTCCAGAGTTGCATCATCCCCTAAGTTGTCCTGTGGCTCACAGAATGCTAGGTGCATGGAAACGTAGCCTAGGAAAGGGGGTCTCCTGGACCCTGGGTGTACTGAGCCCCACCCATGGACCCGGGCAAGAACTGGGTCTCACCCATGTCTATTGTCCTCAGGCAGAGCTCAGCCCTGGGACATGAGCTCAGTGGGTGCTGGAGGTTTGTTCAATTTGCTCCCAGTCCCCTTTCTCCCCCATCCAAGGCCTTGATACTGCTGTCCTTGGAAAAAAGGGATAGGATTACCCAGCTCACACCAGCCTGCTGGTGGTTTCCCACAATAGCAGGACATAATTTTCTAAATCAAGAGTCCAGAACAGTGAATGAAGAAGCCACCGGAAGATGTGTTTCAACAAAGTGAGAGCGTAAATCAAAGAAAAAGAAGATATGGGGCCAGGGAACAGGAGATCCACACAGAAGAGGCGGCAGGAAATTCACGTGATTTTGCAGAGAAATCCCAGCGTCCTAGCTGTGGCACAGGCTAATAGAGCACTGTTCTAGTTTACAGTGGAAGGATGGAGGGGGTGGCTGGGAGGGAGGCCCTCCAGGAAAATAATGGGGCACAGTGATATTTCAATACATGGACACACTGTGCAATGATCAAATCAGGATGATTAGATAGCCATCACCTCAAACATTTATCATTTCTTCGTGTTCAGAACACACAAAACCTACTCTTCTAGCTATTTGACATATACAATAAATGGTTAATTACAGTCAATCTATAGTCCATAGAACATTAGAACTTATTCCTCGTGTCCTGCTGTACTTTTGCATCTACTAACCAACCTTTGGCTGGCTAGTCCCCTCTCCCTCCCACCCTTCTCTGCCTCTAGTAACCACTATTCTAAGATAATAGGTCTTAAATGTCCTTGAGACAAAAAAATGATAGGTATGTAAGGTGATGGAAATATTAATTAGCCTGATTTAATCATTTTACAATGTATACAGAGATAACATCACATTGTACACTGTAAATATATACAACTTTTATTTGTGAATTACACCTTAACAAAGCTGGGGGGGATTAACTATTATGATAAAACAAAAAACAATTGCAAAAACTAAAGAAGATCACTAGTCTGGACCAGTCTCTTGCAGATGAAACCAATGAAGTTCAGAGAGGTGAATTGACTTGCTCAATCTTACACAGCAAGTCACTGGCAGAACTTGCCCTAAAATCCAGAGCTGAGCTGTTTTCTGTTACTTTGCTCTTCGTTTAGGGTGACATTAACACTATGCCAGGGGGTGGTCAAGAAACAGTAGGAGCTCTAGGAGTACTTGCCCCCGTGTTTTCTCCTTCCCCGTCCCCTCTCAAAACCAACCTCGGCTAAAAGCTGTGAGAGGAAAAGGGGATCTGAGATGATTTTCATTAAGGTGTGAATGACTTGCACCATGATTTTCATTTTATCAAGACATAAATCCACAAACGCTTAGATAGGAGGAAGGCAGATGGGGAAACTGCCTGGTGGCGGGAAGATCGAGGCGCTGAGACCCCCAGTCATTTTAGAAAGAACACCTTTGAAAATGTCCCACACACGGTTCTTAACTCCACTACCAGGACCCACAAGGGCCCGTGTTCCGACATATTTGGTTCAGCAAACTGCACTCCTAGGCTTCGTTCACTTTCCTAGGGGCAGTTCTCATGATACATGGAGCTGAGGCATAATAATTCCAGCCCCCTAAAAAGACACTCCATGTTTTTGTTTGCAATATAGCCTTATTGTTCATGCCCAAGCCCCCAAAAGAGGACCAGCTTTAGAGTCAAGGACCCCTGGGTTCAAATTCTAGCTGAGGGACTGCAAGCACGGCACCAGCCCGCTCTGATCCTATATCCCAATTGCTCCATCCCCACTTCCCACCATTCATGAGGCCGGAGATAACGTTCGTAAAGTGCCCACTATGTGTCCAGCACGTAGTGGGAGCTTAGAAAATTTAAGTTCTCTTGCTTCCCCACTATCCCAATGTATTCGTTAAGGACAGAGAAAGGCAGAGATGACGGGAATGGCACCGAGAAACCTCCAGCTGTATGCTTTACAGTCGCACCCAGGGAAATATCTGAATTAGGTCTCAGTTTCCCTTCTATAAAATGAGGCAGGACAGGGTTGGATAGAAGGAGGAGGACCTTGGCTTTGTCAGTTACACTAGGCCCGGCTGATTCCATAACCTGGGTCTCATTGCCGAGTCCAGCCCGCCCCACAGCCAGGGCTTCGCTCGTTCTGCGCGTCTCAAGGCCAAGGCCGAGTCTGGGGCGTCGGCGAAAGCACTTTCCCATAAAACCTGCAGGTGGCACCAGAGCAGCGCGGAGCTGCGCCTTCCTCCCCCGCCCTCCCGGAGACGCGGCGCGGCGCGGCAGGACGGGCAGGGGCGAGGCCGGGGCAGGGACAGGGCAGGCAGGGGTGGGGCCGGGGCAGGGCGGGCAGGGGCGAGGCTGGGGCGGGGCCGGGGCGAGGCTGCGGAGCAGTGCATACCCATTGGAAAACAGCACGAGTCCTCTGGCTAATTTCCTCTCTTTGCTAGGGCAGTCATGTGATTTATCACCCAAATTCGCACACGTCGGAGAGTGTCTGAATTAATAATCGCGCCGGGACAGCAGGCATAACCTTATCTGCACCTGGCAAACCAGAACATACGGTCACCCTACTCTCCGGTCACTTTTTCCTCCCTGTTTCTATGCCTTCTTTTAATTTTTCTTTTTTTTTTTTTTTAAACACGCAACACTCTCGTTCCCCAAGCACCATTGTTTTTGAAGATGCCCTCGCGACCGGGATATTTTGGAACATGCAACATCTGCTTTCGCTCCTTGAGTCTGAAGAGGGTCGCTCCGAACCCTCTGCGGTGGCGGGTTCCGCTTGCAGGCAGAAGACTGTTCCCTGGGTTACCATCCCCGTCACTCGAGCATTAAAGACGCCAGACGTGGAGCAGCGACCTTTAGCTCAACTTCTGTTCCGCTTATAGTCCTCTTTACTGAATTTATTCCCGTAATTTTGTTCTGAATGTTCATGTCCTTTATCTCCTTGAGTTTAACTATATTGGTTTATTGAATTGCAAATAAACAAGTCCCATTAAGCAAGATTCTTATATTTCCAAGATCAGCCCATTACTCCATTCAACCCCAAATTAGCATGCCATTTGTCCCCTTGTTTCTGAACCCTCTTCACTTAATAGCCTCATAAACTTCCATCCATTGCAAAAAGGGCTCAAACTTTTCTCACTTCCATTTTTAGTTGATTCACTGATATCCAAGTAATGGATTTGTCTAGGGGAGTCATTAGTAGGCAATTGTGCCCTTAAATTTATTTTTGTGGTTGGATTCTGCTAGTTAATATATCTCTCTCTGTCACACATCAGTACAGATGGCTGTGGGTTTCAGTCTTAACTGAAAATCTAAGTTAGAAATTTGGTTTTATCTGTATTAGATAATGTAAGAAATTTTAAAAAATTTACTGAAACTTTTCTCAGCTAAGAATGACTCTTGTGCTCACAAATATGTGTGTAAGCAAGAGGAAAATGGGCTCTCTATGTAAAAAAAAAATCTTGAAATAGCATTAGATTGGAAGATTTTTCTATCATTATTATTGCTTTTTTAGTAAAGTACATGTACTGTGGTTTGAATGTGTGTGTCCTCTCCAAAATTCATGTTGGCACTTAAACACCAATGCGATAGTATTAAAAGGTGGGGCCATGGAATCAGCACCTTTGTGAAAGGGTTCGAGGGAACTACCCATCTCCCCTTTGCCCTTTTGGCCCTCAGTCCCTTCCGCAATGTGAGGACGCAGCATTCCTCCCCTTCCCCACCACCGACTCCATCTTTAAGGCACCATCTTGGAATGAGAGACCCAACCCTCCTCGGACAATGAACCTGACCTTGACCTTGGACTTCCCAGCCTCCAGAACTGTGAGAAATAGATTTGTTTTTTATAAATTAACCAGGTCTCAAATATTTTGTCATAGCAGCACAAATGGACTAAGATAAAATCTCACATGCGGTAAGGTCTATATACCTTAAGTTACAACTGTGTATTTTATACGCATGTACACACCCACATAACCACCATCCAGCTCAAGACATAGAATGTTTCCATCACCCCAGAGGGCTCCCTCATGCCCCCTTTCGGTTGCTATTTCCTCAAAGTTAACCACTGTACTGGCCTCTCACACCAGAGGCTAGCACTGCCTGTTACTGAACTTCACATAAATGGAGTCATATAGCGTCTGCTCTTTTGTGGCTGGCTTCTTTCGTTCAGCGTAATCCTGTGAGATTTAGCCATTTGGGGTACTGGTAGTTGCTTGTTTTTAATGTTGTCTAGTTTTCCATATTTTATTTATTACCTTTCTATTTTGTTTTTTGTTTTTCGGAGACAGAGTCTCACTCTGTTGCCCGGGCTAGAGTGCCATGGCATCAGCCTAGCTCACAGCAACCTCAAACTCCTGGGCTCAAGCGATCCTCCTGCCTCAGCCTCCTGGGTAGCTGGGACTACAGGCGCAAGCCACCATGCCCGGCTAATTTTTGCTATATATTTTTAGTTGTCCAGCTAATTTCTTTCTATTTTTAACAGAGACAGGGTCTCGCTCTTTCTCAGGCTGGTCTCGAACTGACCTCGAGCGATCCTCCCACCTTAGCCTCCCAGAGTGCTAGGATTACAGGTGTGAGCCACCGCGCCCACCTATTACCCTTCTGTATTTATATCTAACTCGATGTCTTGTGGGGCCTATATAGGTCCTTTGTGACTTGATTGATATTAAAAAATTTTCATTATAATGGTGCTTAGGAAAATTTTAGAAGACAAAAGCCTAACTTCACAATTTTACACCGTTTCCTTCTCATGCCTGCTTCGCTTGCTGTTCTTCTGTGGTACTTTTTCCTCACAAGGCTGATGGGAAATTCAGGAGCCTGAAAGCTCCTCGTCATGACATCGGCTTAGAGATGCTGGTCATCTGGGTCATGGCAGACACATACAATCCGGACTGTTAAAACAGCAATAGCAAACACCTACGTAGCACTTACTGCAGTTCAAACCGCATTACATATATTATTTTCCCCCAAATGACTCGGAAATAGACATTATTATTGTCATCCCCACATTTCAGATGGGGAAATTGAGGCAGAGAGAGGCCAGGTAACTTTTCCAAGCGGGATTTGAACCTGTGTGTGCTGGTTTTAGAGCCTGCACACTTCCCCACCACACCATTCTGTGGAGCATGATACTTTGGACGTTTAAAGTATTTTCTTCTATTAGCCTGGGAGAATTTTCTGAATATTTCAAATCTTATAAATTTGCTTCAAAGAATATAACTAAATTAAAATGGAAGATCTAATATAGAAAATGTGGCATTCATGAATAAAATATAGGACTCTCTGGTTTTAAATAATAGCTATTTGCTTTGCTTATCTTGTGACTTTTGTCAGACGGGGTTGTAATGTGCAAGCCTCATTTTCCTTCTCTTCAATAAGAGAAGATGGGCTCAGAGACAGGTGCAATTTGTTATAAAATCTCATCATCTTGAAAGCTGGAGCTAGGTTAGTGAGAGCGTGGTTGAGAAGGAGCTGACTGCCACTTGTAGCATAGTCAATGTAAGAAAGATGGTTTTTCTCGCCAATGCTGTTGCACAGGGTCACGTGAGCCTTGGCAATTAACATGTGATCAACAATTTTCTCACAAAAATTATTGGGGTTCTAGATGAAATTATCTTCAAGTTTTATTCTGCTGCTAAAGTTCTGTATTTTTCTTGATGTACTAATTAATCCTTAGTCATTTGTTTTTAATTAGACATTTCTCTGCCTCTTTATGCTCTGCTTTATGTCTGTCGATGCCCAGCCCCGGTTTTTTCTTCTACCTGTAAGAAAATCATTGAGATTTTCTGTCTCTCTCTCTACTTCTTCTTCTTCTTCTTTTTTTTTTTTTTTTGGAGACAGAGTCTCACTCTGTTGCCTGGGCTAGAGTGCCATGGCATCAGCCTAGGTCACAGCAACCTCAAACTCCTGGGCTCAAGCGATCCTCCTGCCTCAGCCTCCTGAGTAGCTGGGACTATAGGCATGCGCCACCGTGCCCGGCTAATTTTATATATATATAAATATATATATATATTTTTTTACTTGTCCAGCTAATTTCTTTCTATTTTTTTAGTAGAGATGGGGGTCTTGCCCTTGCTCAGGCTGGTCTAGAACTCCTGAGCTTAAGCGATCCTCCCGCCTTGGCCTCCCAGAGTGCTAGGATTACAAGCATGAGCCACCACGCCCGGCCTTCTTCTTCTGTTTTAGAAACAGGGTCCCACTATGTTGCCCAGGCTGGTCCCAAACTCCTCAGCTCAAGTGATCCTCCTGCCTCAGCCTCCCAAGTAGCTAGGACCAGAGGTGCGCACCACCACGCATGGCTAATTTTCTATCTCTCTTTAACCCTCCCCCTGTGCGTGTGTACACACACATACACCACACATACATGCATGTAGACACACACACATACACACGTATACACAAGTACACACAGGGACACACACACACACCTGCGCGTACTCATAGACATACATTCACACACGCACACACGCACCCCTTGCTTCCATCTTCTCAGGACTCAGGGCTCTCAAAGAGTGCACAGAGTGACACACCCACGAGTCAAGGATTGACTGTGCGACTTGACCCAAACGTCTTCCCTTTGGGGATCTCAGTTTCCTCAGAAGTAAAATGATAATAATATCATCCATACCCACCAATTAGGGTTGTTTTGAAGATAAAAAGGAAAGGAATGATGTTGCAGAGCAAAAAATTAAACTTTGCCCAAAAAGAGATCTGGCCTTTGTCCTGGGCTCCCGAAAGTAATCTCCAGCGTGCGATAGAAGTGCCTTTGCCTCGGGGCCTTGGGTCATGGTGGTTAGTCCAAACGCGAGATTTCATTATGGTGGGGGATAGCCATGCCAGAAAAACCAGCTGTGTGCTTCAGGTGGGGACTGTGGGTCATCCCTGGAAGGAATGGAAACCGAGACAGCCATGTGGCCTGTCCAGCATGCCTGTGCGGAGCCCAGGAAAACTCTGAACACGGAGGCCCGAGGGAGCCTCGCTGGCCGGCACCCGGCCGTGTCGGTGCTGGGGGAGCAATGCGTGCTCACGCACGGGGCGAGAGCAGCAGAAGCTCCCCGTGTGCCCTCCTGGACTCTGCCGTGTGCCCTTCGTCCCCTGACTAATTTTAATCTGTATCCTCTCCCTGCAACAAAGCATCACTGTGAGCATAACCACTTGTAGTGAGTTTTGTAAGTTCTTCTAACCAGTTCTTAGACCTAAGCAAGCAGAGCTGATCCACCAGCTGTCTAAAAAAACCCCTATTTTGAAATCCCTGGACCAAAGAAGTCCGGAGCTGAGAGAGCTCTCATGAATCTTTTGATCCAACGGATTGTGAAGCCAAGGCTGAGGGTATTGGCCTGAGGCCAAGCAGAGAGGAGGCTCCTGGGAGGGAAGAGGTGAAGCCCTGCTCAGGCCCTGGCCTACCGTGCCCCAGCTGCAGTGGGATGGAGGCTCACTCTGGGCCACAGCCTCTAGGGACAGGGGATGGGACAGACCAGCTCGTCCACTTACAGGACTCTGGTGATGAGCTCAGCTGGAAAATGGCATGGTAACGGGGGGAAATGTTTTTGATTTCCCAAATCATCCCCTCTCCTTGCTGTGATCCACATTAGAATTCAGTGTGGAGACAGCCCCTTGAACAACCTA
Organism: Indri indri; assembly: GCA_004363605.1. NCBI lineage: Eukaryota > Metazoa > Chordata > Mammalia > Primates > Indriidae > Indri > Indri indri. Next base: position 495,794 of record RJWJ010000042.1, read on the forward strand.
AGCCTGAACTCTGGGCCATATGTCCCATGTCCTGGCCTGTTTCCTGGCCTCCAGCTGTACTCACTCCTTACCAGATCCATCCTCCCAAATGTCCTTTTCATCGTGTTACCCTCCCTACCCCCTCATGACACTTTCCACACTACAGGAAACTCCTCCAACCTCAGCCTGGCATTCAAGGCTCTTCCAGATGTGGCCCCACTGCTCACCACTCCACCACATCTCCCTTGTCCCCTGCCGAATTGGACCAATTTTTCCTATACACAGGCTGGACTGTCCCAGCTCCATACTCTTGCTTACCCTGTGACCTTCCTTCGAATGTTCTCTTCCTCCCTCTCCCCGAGTCCAGATGCTATAGACTGAACTCTGTCTCCCCTCACTTGATGCGTTGAAGCCTTGCCTGCAATCCAGGGCTTTCAGGAGGTAATTAAGGTCAAAGGCACTAATCTGATAGGGTGAGTATCCTTGAAAAAGGCACACGCGCTGGAGAAAGGCTGTGCGAGCACAGCGTGGGAAGGTGCCATCTGCAGCCCACGGAGAGAGCCCTCACCAGACACTGGCCCTACTGACATCTTGATCTCAGACTCTCCAGCTTTCAGAACTGTGAGAAAATAAATGTCTGTGGTTTAAGCCACCCAGTCTATTGCATTTTGTTATGACAGCCCAAGCTAGGGCACCAAATTATATCCATCCTTCAAGGACCTGGTTTAAATACTAAGTCCCCAGAAAGAAGATTCTCTCTCTCCCGTCCACGCTGGCCCTCTGTGTGCGCTTACCTGGGGCGTGTTTTCAGAATTGACTTTGCACCAGAGTGGCACCCATGCCGCATTCCCTCAACCAGACTGGCAGCTCCTTCAGGGCACAGACCTAGTCTGTTCAGCTCTGTATACCCCACGAAACCCAGCACACCACAAGTACTCAATAACCTGAGCATGAATGAATATATTATAGTGAACAGACAGTAAACGCTATGGGAGATCAGAGAAAAGGACTCACTCCTGGAGGCCGTGATCAGGGAAGTCTTCCATGAGGAGACTCTGAGGCACAGGGAGGACTTGGACAGGCAGAGGAGGGAGGTAGAAAGATCTCAGAAGTGGGATCATGAAGGGGTATTGGGGACAATGAAGATGACCAGAGCAGGCTGACCAGAGCAGAGGTTCCCCAAAGAGAAAGGAAATGGCCGTATTTGCAAACTGGAGAGAAAAATTTGGTATTGCTAGTCCCAAGGGCAGGGGGATGGACTTGGCCTTTGGAAATGACTCAAGACTAAATGGTCCAAGCCAAGATTTTACAGTGAGAGCTCCAGGGATGTCCCCTCGAAGGTAAAGCCGTGGGCTGAAGAGTGATGGCGCAGACCCACTGTAGCTAACAGAGCAGCGTCTAAGAGAGACGTGTACGCACGTGTGCATCCCAGAGGAGGAAGGGCTCTTAGAAATGATCTGGTCAATCCCGCTTATTTGGCAGGAGAAACTGAGGCCAAGAGAAGGAGAGGCGTCCAGACAGTGGCGGAGGCAGGACCAGATCTTAGAGTTCCCGAGACATGTGCTACGTGTGCCCCCTCCTGACTGCTAGTCCTGGGGCAGGGGGAAGGCGGTTTGTATTTCTTAGCTCAGATATTCCCAAGGAATTGGGCCAACCCAAGTCCCACAGTCCTTGTGGCAAACACTCGACGTATTGTGTGGGTTTCAGCCCCGTGGGTGACATTCTGCAGATCTAGAATGTGCCTGACCCACAGTCACAGTGGGATCAGAGAAGGCCTTGAATGCCTGCCAAGAGCTGAAGCTTTATCAGGCAGAGGAAGGTCTCTGGGGAGAAGAGGAAATGCAGGGGCTGGGAGGAGCCAGCTGGCCTGTGGCAGGTGGTCTGGGCACTCAGTCCTTGCACACCTAGGTGGGCCTAAAAGGGATAGCTCCCTCTGGCCTCCTCCAAGGAGAGTTTGATTTCCTCCCCCAGGTCCAAGCTCGTCTCTGCCTTCACACAGGAACAGAACTGTGTTCCTTTCTCCCGTGCTGGAGCTTAGTCAGCAGCAGTCCAGGAAGAAAAGGCTGGTGCAGTGAGTGCAGCACTGAACTACCCAAAGGCCAAGATCCATGCTATGGCCTGGGCTCCCTGGTGTCTGGCTGAAAGAAGAGCAAAAAGATTTGGGGCTGGAGGTCTGTGTGCCCACTGATTGCATCTCTGCTGCCCAGCTGCTGTGCGCTGACACTGACCTCTCCGAACCTCAGCTTTCTTAGCTGTAAGCTGAGAATGTCGCCATCCTCTCTGGGCTTGAAGGAGGATGAAATGAAGTTCAGCTCTACGTAGATACTTGTCACTAATTTGCAGTGTTCTTCCGCTGCCCCCTGGGAGCTATCAGCTCCTTATCTGCTGGGCTGCAGACAAAAGGACCAGCCAAGACTCTGCAGACGGGCTCCCGAGTGGCAGGATCACGGAGAGTGGCCAAGAAGGATCCTCAGTGGTAAAGGAGAATGGCAGGAAGGAGGGGAGGAGGGCTTGGGGTGGGCAAAAGCCATTCCTTCAGCTGTCATTTATTTGAGCCTACTGTGTGCAAGCAGGATGCTGGGTGCAGGGAGTCAAGTTACCGAGACTCTCGTGCACCATTCCTTCGCTGAGCAAACCATCACTGAGGGACTCGTGTGACGATGCCAGGCACTGGCAGAGCCCGGGCTGGGGCGGGGGGCGAGGCAGGCAAACCAGCAATTGAGGCGCAGGCCGGTGCGTGGCCCTGGGACGGAGGGAGGCAGAGGGCTTTGTAGGTGGAGGGGGGCTCCTATCTGAGGCTGCAGGGAATCCCCCGAGGCTGGAGGGGGCTGTGGCTGTCATGGTGAGAGGGGAAGATGGAAAGGCCAAGAAGGACTCTGAATGCCACCAAGAGTTGGAGCCACATGGACATAGGGAGCCACTGAGCACCTTCACAAAAGGGCCAGGCCGGGCCCAGGTTCCCGTCTGGCTGCGGTGTGGCAAGCGGAATGGAAGGCGGGGATGGAGCGCAGATGAAGGGAGGAAGGAGCGGGTGACACTCTGGAGATGGTTGGGAGGACTTGGTGACTGATGGGCTTTTAGGGAGTTGGGAGAGGGGCAGGCAGACGTGACAGCCTGTACTCACTGCGGAGGGGCCTGCAGGCTTGTCACGCAGGAGGGGCCCTGAATGGACATGTCCAGTGGGCAGACCAGAGCCCGAGACTCTGCCTGGAAGTCCCCAGCACTGATGCACGTTTCTCAACCTGGCTGCCTATTGCAGGCCCTGGGAACTTACCAGCCACAGGTTCCCAGGCCCATCCCGGGCCCACTGAATCAGTCTCTGGAGGGCCCAGCCTGGTGTTCCCCACCTTTGTGGTAGTGTCAGGGGTCCCCAAGACCAGCCACGGGCTTGATGATTTGCTATAAGGATTCAAAGGACCTAGAAAAGCCATTAGACGCGTGGTCACGGTTTCTTACGGTGAAAGGATATACAGATTAAAGTCAGCCCAGGGAGAAGGAGCATGGGACGCGGTCCAGGGGAAACCGGGCACCGCGTCCAATTATCCTCTCCCTGTGGAGCTGCACAGACAGTGACGAATCCTCTCAGCAGTGATGTGTGACCACACTCACTAAGTGTTGTCAGCCAGGGAAACTCACCCAAGCCTTGGTATCCAGGGTTTTTCTTGGGGGTCAGTCATGCAGGCATGCAGCTCCTGGGTGACCAGCCCCGGCCACTCAGTCTCCAGGCCCTAGAGAAGTCAAATTGGCACAGGAAGGCCCCAGGCGTCAGGCATGCAAAACCACTCTTAGCAGGTAGGATATTCCAAGGGCTCAGAAGTCATCTCCCCAGAGGTGGGCAAGGGCCAATCCCTTCCTTGGAACGGGCAGGGTTTGAGTGACCCAGCCTGCGGAACTAACCCTTCACTGCACAGTGGGCTGTTCTAGAATGCCCTGGGAGCTTTCGGAATGCTCTTTGCCCAGGCTGCACCCAGACCAAGCACTCAGAGTCTCTGGGGGTCTGGGTTGAGACCCGCTGTCATAGACAGTAACTGATGCCAAAGGAGGTCCTGAGCTCGCCCCAGAGGGCATGGAGAGAGGGAGGAAGAGACGGCCCCGGACAGTGGGTTAAGGAGCAGCCCAGGCTGCAGGCCACGGGGAAGAAGGCGCACAGGGAAGACACAACCAGAGAAACGGGCGGAGAACCGAGGTCCCCAGGGCCTGGACAGCAAAGACAGAGAGCAGGCAGTCAAGTCACATAGGTGGCCTGGTGCCTAGTCGGCTCCGGCTGCTGTGACAAATCACCCCGGACTTGGTGTGTTAAACAACAGGAATTCATTTCCCGCAGTTCTGGAGGCTGGAAGTCTGCGATCAGCTGCGAGCATGGTTGAGTTTTGGTGAGGGCTCTTTTCTTGGTTTCTCATGTGGACGCCTTCTTGCTATATCCTCACAGGGCAGCGGGGTGGGGGCGGGGGGAAGCTCGCTCATGTTTCTTCGTATAAGGACACCAATCCCATGTGAGGGCTACAGACATTGAGCGCACAGCACCTGGGGAGGGGCAAAAAGTTTCGCAGGCCAGCCCTCTTCTACCCCTCCCGCTTCACCCCTCCTCCTCCAGCGCCTCCTGCCCCACCTCCTCCTCCTCCAGCGCCTCCTGCCCCACCTCCTCCTCCTAGACTTTGTTCCCGGAATCAGAGGTGGGGGCTGAGCTGGCTTGGGTCACCCAGCCTGTGAGGTGCTGGGAGTGGGGAGTAGAGTCCCTGCTGCGGGCCTCCCAGCTACTCCCCTCTGTGGTTCTGCGGTTGTGACAGGATCTCCAGGCTGGACTTTGACCTTTAATGGTCTAAGCACTGATGAGGTTTTAGTGCTTCTCCCAAGGGAGGAATTCAAAGTAAAAACAAAATCATAAACCATAAAACCAACATTTATATGTATGCTGAAAATAAAATTGCTTCGTTCCTGAATTTTCCAATTGCAGAAGTCTGAATAAATATTCAGAAACTGAACCTCTTTTGCCTTCTTTTATCTTTTGGGGGATGTACTGGTTTTGCGGTTACCTAAACCCGCTTCAGTTCACTGTTTGTTGCGTTACCCAGCCCTGTGGACCTGTGGGCCTCAAGCCCCTGGGGACCCCATGCACAGCGGGGGATGGGAAAGGCCACTGGAGCCGCTACCATCCTTCCTGTGGCGGGGGCACTCCCATCCCCCATCCCAGTGGCTCAGGGGTGCATCCACGGGAGGAAAAGGACTTGGATGTGTTATTCAGGGCTCTCCAGGGCAAGCCCTTCAAAAGGGGTGGGGTGACAAGGACCACAGAATAGAGTTAACCAAAGCACTGGCTTGCAGGGCTTGGCAGCAGTCGAAGGCATTTCCCTGCACAGATGATGGGACACCTCTCCTCTTTGGGGTGAAGCAGTCCGCAGGGGTGGCGTCTGGGTAGAGGTAGGGGAGAAGCCTTCTGCAGAACCAGCTGTGACTTGCCACGGGTTGGAGCTCACTCAGCTGAGCTCAGGGGAGACCCAGGTGAAGGGGAGGCATCCCCGGCCTGGACTGGGAACGGGGGGCGGATGGGGGCGGTGACCATGCCTGGCATCAGCCCTGCTGCACAAGCGGCCCAGAAGTTTGGAGATTTCTGAGGATAGCTTGACCTGGGGCTCTGGGATCATCCAAGATGGGTGTCCAGAGAGAGGGGTGCATGAGCTACTAAAGCCACAGCAGAGCCCCAGGCCACAGGGTGGCAGCTGGTGCAATGTGGGGTTCCTGGGGCATGGCCTATGTCTAGCCATGGCAAGAGTTCAAAAACTAATGACAGGATAAAGTTTCCACCTGCCTCCTGCCTCCCTGGCCCACCATGCTGGGGTTCACCCTGCCGATGCTAAAGATGGGCAAGCAGTAAGTGGCCCTCTCCCAGCCCGGCTCCTCCTGGCCCCAGACCACACACCACCTCCAGGAAGCCCTCGGGGCCAACCGCAGTGTGGCTTCCTCCGCTCTGAGTGTGCATCCAGGTGTGAGCTTGGTGTTAGAAGTCACTTGGCTGGATCAGACTCCAGGTTCCAGTACAGCAATGTCGCTTACCAACCACATGGTTTCAGGCAAGCTATTTAATTCCTCTAAGCATCGATTTCCTCATCCTTAAAGGGGAACTAATACTAGTCCCTACAGGAGAAGCACTAAACAAGCACTGAGGACGTTGAATGAGCAGATTAAGGAGGCAGCGCCTTCCCAGGGATTGACCCAGGGAAGCAGCTCCTGGCTTCCTCCCCAGAAGGATCCGGGCCAAACCCTCCCCTTCACTCCGAAGGCCCCAGGGGCCAGCAGGTGAGGGGGCAGGAGAGTGTGACAGCGAGGGGGACACCTCCAGACTTGAGAGGGGGTCTGGGGGGCCCTTCCTGGCACCAGGCCATGCTGGAGAAGAGGGCTAAAGGTGGGACCTCTCCTAGGGCTAAAGGGTTCAAGGGCAGGAGCCCAATTTACACGATAAAGCTCCTTTTGGAAGGAGTGCAAATACCAAATTATTTAGCCTCAATGAAAAGGCTGAGAAGGGCGGGAATAACTGTGAATGCCTAATTCAGTCCTCTCAAAAAAGATCCCTGGAAAGTTGGTTTGCGGAAGGCTTCTGCCCGCCCCACCCAGCCCCTGCCCCTGCGACTCCCTCGCCCCTGGGAGGTGAGCTGTCCAGCTGTCCGGGAAGGGAACCGGCTTCGACTGCCGCCAACCCCTGCAAGCCAGCGCTTTGGTTAACTTTCTATTCTCTGACCTTTGTCACCCCACCCCTTTCAACAACTGTGATCTTTATGGGATAACATCAAGAAAGTAGGAACTTGCTTGGCTTGCTGGATCTCGGGAGATTTTGTTGCCATCCCGGGACTTGGACCTCTCTCACCTGGGGCTGCAGAGGACATTTTAGCTGCACTTCACAACCCTGATTTCAGTCCTTCCCTGTCCACCCTGGTGACCACCAGGGGCTCTGTTATTACTAGAAGGCCTCAGCCTGACGTCGTGACCTTTACCCCACTCTGGGCGATGCCTCTCCAGGGACCCCTCCCACTGGCCTGTATTCGTGACAGTCACCTGGACGGCATGCCGCGAGCCTCCCCCACGTGCGCAGGATCCACAGGGCAGACGAACACAGGAACTGCAGAAACCCTACAAGCCAGCCAGGGGAAAGTGAGGACCAACCACCCGAGGCAAAAGGGGGTAGATTATCAGGTTAATTAAGCTACAGACAGACAGGCTGACAAAGGACTCAGATAGGCCTGGTCCCTGAGAAGTGTGGGAAAGAAATGCCAACACTGGCAGCCTTGTCCTCAGACTCCGCCCGACAAGGAAGCAAAGTCCACATCTGCTGTCTGAACTATGATGGAAGCCATCAGTTGAAAGTTCCACTGGTGGCCACTACAAACCACCTCTCTCAGAATTCAAGGACTCCCATGCGGGGCTTAGTCATGTGACTTGCTTTGGCCAATGGGACATGAGCAAGCGTGATACCAGCGGAGGATACTACCTCCTGTTGGAGCACAGCTGCCATCCCAGGAGGAAGCCCAGGCCATTCTGCCAGAGCCAGAAGGATCACACACACAGGCCCTGGAGGGTGAGACACTTCATGAGGGAGAAGCCACATGGAGAAGAGAGAACCGAGACACACCAGCCGAACTTCTAGAGCGACCCCAACCGGGGCAGGAGGACCGTCCAGCCAACCCACAGAAAGTGAGAAAGAATAAATTATCTCAGCCACAAAGTTCTGGGATGGCATGTTATACAGCAATAAATAATCGTAGAGCCTTATAAAAACAAGGTGGTGAGTTCTCCATTCTTGGAGGTATTCAGCAAAGAGCTAAAGTTCTATTGAGGGAAACTGTGGAGACAATTTTTACATTGAGTAAAGGGTTGGACTAAGATTACGGAAATCATCCTTCAACATTTGTCTAAATCGTAACCATCCTTGTCTCTGTCAAATAGGAAAACATTCTAATACATAAGCTAGGGAGGAAAGTGCAGTGGTCAAGGCCCTAGACTCAGACTGCACAGATCCAAATCACAGCTCCATTACTTTCTAACTGGGTGACTTTGGGTAAACTACACAACCACTCTGAGCCTCTATTTCTTCAACTATAAATTGAGATAATAGTATTAATATCTAGTCCACAGGAGGTGATTGCAAGGGTTGAATGAAGTGGTGCCTATAAAGATCTTGGGACAGTGGTTAGGACGTAGAGGCTAGTAGCTAGTGTTGCCCATAATACTAATGCTATTATCCCAGATGGCCTCTCACACAGCAGCCCCTTAAAACCTTTAGTAATGCCACAAATCCAGATTTCTGACTCGTGTTGTATAGTCACAGGAACAAACGTGACCTCTCAGGCTCTGTCAGCGCTAAGGCTCTCTTCCCTTCCTTCCTTCCTGCCATGCCACTGTGGCACGGTGCTGGGCAGCAGTGGCAAGTGGCAAGGCAAGGAGGACAAGCCAGAGATGCTTTCCAGTGTGTCTCGTTAAGAGGAGCCCCGAGCCAAGATGCCTGGGCTCTGGGAGGAAGGTCCAGGGGCCTGAAGGGCAAAACAGGGCAGGAAGAGGAGGCCGCTGGGGGGAGACTCACTGCAGGTTAACTTCCTTCCCTCAGTCCCGACAGGCACTTGAGCGAACTCCGGCCAGACAGTGACCACTGACCACTCCGGGCTAAGTAAGACACAGTCTCCAGGTAACTCCAGACTTGGGAGGACAGAAATCTCACTAGATGATCTCTGAGTTTCCTGCTAAGTTTTTGGCTCCTGTGTTCTAAACCTTGGCAGATTTGGTGGTTCACACTACTAGTAACTAACCAAATTTTGCTCTGTGCATGTGTGAGCATAGCTTCAGGGTCTCCTCCTGCTTCCCACCCCGTCCTTCCTGCGACAGCTCACTACGTGTGTGGATAGATCCCAAGGTGCCACGGGGCCATGTTTACCAGTGGGCAGGGCACTGCTATGAAAGGCTTTGCACTTGGACATGATGTCCATAGACAGCTCCCCTCCATGGGCCTCCCTTCACAGGTCAGCTAAGGCCTGCTATCTTGCTTCCATTCCTACCTGGGCCAGAGCCCTCCTGATGCCTCAGTCTCCTGCCCCTGTGCCAGCCTGTCGATGGTGCAGTTCTGAGGTCCATGGGGGTTAGAGCAGTGGGTCTCGACCAAAGAACATTGTCATGACCAGAGGAAGGGTGCTGCTGGCTTCTAGAGGCCAGGGATGCTACTAAATACCCTACAATGCACAGGATGCTCCCATAGCAAAGAATTTTCTAGTCAAAATGTCAAAGAGAACCCCTGGGATAGGGGAAGGAGTATTTCCCAGGGAGCGTGGCCTTAGGGTTTCAGTCCCTCTAAGAAGGAAATGGGCCTTGCCTTACATCTCTTGTGGGTCCAGATGGGAGAGAGAGAACAGTTATACCAGGGTAGGATCCAGGCACTTCTGAACGTCCAAGCCAAACATGGTTCTCCAGATAGCACAGTCTCTCCTATTAATGCAGTCCAAAATGGGGTGAGTGAGAAAAATGCTTACTTCCATCTTCTAGTACATGGATTTAAAAAATATGACAAGGACATTCACTGCAGCACTGTTAATAACTAAAAAGCTCAAAAAGAGCCAAATGTCCACTTACAGGGACCAGATAAATCATGATACAGTCATATAGTGGAATTATATGCACTTGTTACAAAGAATGAGGTGGCAAGCCGGGCGCGGTGGCTCACACTGTCACCCTAGCACTCCGGGAGGCTGAGGCGGGAGGATTGCTTGAGTTCAGGAGTTTGAGACCAGCCTGAGCAAGAGTGAGACCCCGTCTCTACTAAAAATAGAAAAGTTAGACAGGCGTGGTGGCACATGCCTATATCCCAGCTACCTGGGAGGCTGAGGCAGGAGGATCACTTGAGCCCAGGAGTTCAAGGTTGCCGTGAGCTAGGCTGATGCCATGGCACTCTAGCCAGGGTGACAGAGCAAGACTGTGTCTCCAAAAAGAAAGAGAAAAAAAAGGCCGCCCTAAATATAATGTTATGAAACAATCTCCAAGGCATATTGTTAAGAATACCAGTAAGATGCAGCAATAATATGCCTAGTTTACTAATACTTGTGTGAAAATGTATTTACAAATATTATGTAAACGTTTGTGCTGCATATGCACAGACTCAGAAAAGATGAGTCAGAATCCAGTAACAGTGGTCATCTCCTGGGACGGGAGCTGGAGCCTAGACAGGGAAGAAATAGGAGAGAGATCTACTCTTCACTCCAGGTTGTTTTGTATCTTTCGAATTTTATACTCTGTGCATCTGGTGTTATCTAGTCAAAATCAAACACAGATGGTTCCCAACTTATGATTTTTTGACAATGGTGCAAAAGTGATATACATTTAGTAGAAACCATACTTTGAGTACCCAAACAACCATTCTGTTTTTCACTGTATTGAATACTTACAGTATTCGATAAGTTACATGAGATAGTCAACACTTTATTATAAAATAGGCTTTGTGTTAGATGATTTTGCCCAGCTGTAGGCTAATGTAAGTGTTCTGAGCATGTTTAAGGTAGGCTAGGCTAAGTGATGATGTTCAGTAGGTTGGGTGCATCAATGCATTTTCGACACAATATTTTCAATTTATGATGAGTTTATCGGGATGTAACTCTGTCATAAGTCAAGGAGCGTCTGTACGGTACATATGATGGAACATTATTCAGCCTTAAAAAGGAATGAAATTCTGATACATCCTACCACATGGATAAGCCTTGGAAACATTTTGCTAAGTGAGACACGACAGACACAGAAGGACAAATACTGTAAGATCCTACTCACACAATGTATCTAGAATAGGCAAATTCATAGAGACAGAAAGCCGAATCGAGGTTGCCAGGGGCTTGGGGGAGAGGGAATGGGGAGTCACTGTCTCATGGGCACAGAGCTTCTATTTGAGGTAATGAAGAAGTTCCGCAGATGCGCAGCGGAGATGGCGGCACAGCACTGCGGGTGCGCTTAACAACACTGGGCTGCACGCGTAAAGCGGTTAAATGGTAAATTTTATGTTACACGTATTTTATCACAATAAAAAAATCCCCAATACATAACATAGTGTATTTTAAAAATTCACGTTTTGTAATTTCATTGTCTGACAGCCCCTTAATGACAGTGTGCGCCCTGCAGTGGGAATGTGGAGTCTGAGACCTGAGCTTTGGGATCACACTGAGCCGAGGTGGACTCCTGGCTCCACCATTCACTAGTTTTGTAACCTTCTAAATTAACCCTCCTGAGCAGGGGTCAGCAAACTTTTTCTGCAAAGGGCCAGATAGCAAATAATTTAGGCTTTGCAGGCCAGATGTGATCTCTGTTACAAACAGCTACTCGATGTGAAAGCAGCAGCTGCAGGCAGCACAGAAACGAGCAAACACGCTGCGTTCCAGTAAAAGCAGGCAGTGGCCACATCTGGCCCGCAGCCACCGTTTGCCAACCTCTGCTCTATGGCTCTCAGTTCCCCCATTTGTAAGATGAGGACAATAATTGTACCCAACTCTTAGGGTCATTGTGGGAATGAAATGGGGTGATGTGTCAAATTCTTTGCTCATTGCGCAACACACAATCAGTGGCTGATAAACGTTCGTTATTGTCGATGTGGTTTGATGTGGTTGTTGCATCTTCAGGACTGCTCTCTGGGGTAATGTCCTGGGTCGGGAAGCCAGGCCTCCACGTCCACTTTGCTAGGAAGAGCAGGGGCAAGGTTTGAATCCTCAGCCATCTTCTTCCAAAACCTGTGTTCTCAACCAAGGTAGAGCTGCCCACCCCTTCTCCACCCAGCCCCCGCAACCAGTCCAGGCGGTCCGGGATGTCTGGGGTGTTTTGTGGAGGTGGCGCTGAGGAATGAGGAGGCTCTACTGGAGTTTGACCGGGGTCCAGGAATGCTAAATGTCCTGCAGTGTCGGTCATTTGAATGTCTATAAAATGAAAAAGTATTTGGTCCCCAATGTCGTTGGTGCCCCACGGAGGAACACTGCTTCACATCACGCTGCCTAGATGTGAGTCCGTCACCACCCTGCCCTTGACCCATCCACAGTCCTAGGTGCAGACAGGTTCACTGAGAGCAGAGTGACTAGCACAAGAACAGAGGCGTCTATGCGGGGTGAGCTGCCATGGGGGGGATGCCATCTGCCTTCCCTTCCGCCGGGAGTGGAAGGGACAGGTGGTGTGAGTTGTTAAAGTTCGGCATATTTTCTACATTTCCCTCTCAATTTGCAGGAAACAGTGGCACAGTCGAAAGGGCACCTGATGGTCAGAGGCTGCGACTATCGACTTGACCACTGACCGGCTGTGCAAGTGGGTGACCGTCGTGCCCTCTCTAGGAGTGAAAAGAGGGTGATGACACATGCGTGTCCCCTTGCAGGGCTGTAGCTAGGGTCAGATGAAGCACCAGAGAGAAAGTACCTGGCTCTGTACAGAGGGAAAGCATTTTATTAAATGAATCACAAAGCAGCTGTCAACAGAACAAAGCCCTTCCCTTTTAAATCTTGAGTGTGGCTTCCAAAGGCTACGTGGAGGTTTCATCAGACAGCTGCTGGCCGCCTCCCGCCCACTCCAGCCCAGCACACTGAGATTTAGGTTTGACTGCATCTCCCGCAAAACCAGCCGGGGTGAAAAATGAGCCCGGGAGAGAGCAACTGCACTTCCTGTTGCTCATAACTCTTCAGAGTCATGGAGAAGCCATGCGATCCCAGCCAGACATTGAGCCAGAAAAGGGGCCGGAAAGCTCGATGGGGTCACCTGCCGGTCAGGCTCCACAAGCTGTTTTTCCCCCAGGAGGGGAGGGAAGGGCTTAATGGTTCCTTTGGTCAAAATGCCAAACTGGAATTAATCCGCACAAATGTCAAGCCTGCTCTGTGTGCAAAGACAAGCCAGTGCATCAGAACAGAAAGCCCGTCTGCGGGACAAGGTGCAGGCGTTTTCTCTACAAGACTCTAACTTCCATTTTTCTAGTCAGAGCCCTGATGTCAGCTGGGTCCCCTACCTCTTGAGATCTAGCTAATTGTGGCCCTAGCTCCGTAATTCTACACCTTCCCAAGGCTTCCCCACACCATCTGCCAGGGTCTGCCAGTGACATCACACCACCTGCCCTCCGACATGCCGCTGTCAACCCAGCTGTGGAACTTGAGCTCTCCAATCTCTCCTCTAATTCCAAAAACAAAAACAGAAAAGCAGTCCCAGGAAGTTCCCAAAGAAAGAAGAATTTGAAGACGTTCTCCTCATGTCAAGACAGCAGGCAACCAACCTTATTTTGCAGAAAACAGGTTTTGGAGTCAAACTTCTGAAACCCCAACTCCCTCACTTACTAATGGGGTGACCTCAGGAAATCACTTACCCACTGGTTTCAGTATTTTCATCTGTAAAATGAGGCTGCCAATCTCTACATTAAAAGGCTGTCGTGGGGACTGAATTAAATTTGTCATGTAAATGGCAGGCACATAATACATATCCATTTCAGTCAGAACTCTGGACCATAGACTGATTCGAATAGCAGGAATGTGTGGCCTGGCCAAGCTGTAGAGTCTGGCGACCGGTCAGACAGAATTGGATCAGGGCCCTGGCTCCATTTTCTTTGTGTTCCCGGGGCTCTTCTGTCTCCTGTGTAATTGTTTTCTTTTCTGTCCGGCCTTCCTCATAGTCATAAAATGACTGCAGCTGTTCCAGGTCTCACATCTACCCTCTGCAACATTAAGAGGAAGAAAGCTCTTTTTTCTTTGCCATTGAACAAAAGTCCTGGTTTTGCTGTCATTAGAACATTTAAGGTCAAGTATCCACTTCAGAAGCAATCACTGAGGCTGGAGGATGCCATGCCCGGGTGGACTTAGGCCTAGGTGGCACAGGGTGGAATTGTGCTCAGCACCCGAAGGTACCCCAAAGTCCAGGCTCATCCACGTGGAATCCTGTGTTCACATGTGTGTCCCCAGAGCCTGGCGCAATGTTGACACACAGGAGATGCTCAGTAAGAGCTTGTTGGAGACTTGAGGAAGACTGAATGAGGATTATAAAACCTACAGGGAGAGAGAACATGTGCGGTTAGAACATCTAATCATTCTCTGAATCGGTTGTCCAGTTAGTGGTAATTTCCCAGATATTCTTTTCAATAAAATCCAAAGTTACGAATGTTGACCCTCCCCTCCCCCCGAGAACCCACAGCTGACCCAGTGACAGCAGTGGGAGCCCAGACAAGCCCCTCCCGGCCTCGTGAGCGGAAGGTGCCAGTGCTGTCTCTACACGCTCACTTTAGCTCAAAAATCCACTTCCATTTTTAATCGTCAAGCCCAATAATAGAGATTAAATGTATCTTTAAATAGTTTTTTTTAAATGGAAATGAGGAGTAAATTGAGGTTTGAAAGGACAGGGCTTTTTTTTTAACTCAGAGTGTGTGGGCAGCCAAGCCCCGAGGAACACGCTCCCAGCTGGCACAGAGGTCCTGGCAGGGTGAGGTACAAAGTCTCGGGACAGCAGGGCCACAGTGCCCAGGCCGTAAACAGGGACACCTGCCCTGGGGTGTGTCGGAGGAGGAAGAGCAGTGCCCTGAGCTTTGGGAGGATGGGGAGCCTCAAACAAGTACGTGTAATAAGTCCCTGGGATTTGAACCTCCGTATCTGCTGGTAATTACCTGGATAGCACCGTCTCCTCGAACTCACGGTCTTGCACATGCCTGCTGCTCCCCCAATCCCGTCCCCAATCTCTGTGGCAGCCCCTCCGGCCCCCAGACTTCCTAACCAGTTGCCCGGCCATTGTCCTCCTCACCCCCACCTCCATCTGTCACGGCCATTGCTCACCAAGACCCGTCAACTCCCCCGTCACGACGTCCAGCACGTCTCCCCTCTCCCCTCCCGGCCCCCCCACTCCCTCTCACCTGCGTCGGCCTGTCTGGCTCCAGCCTCGCCCCTCCAGTCTGCCCCCTGTGGTGGCAGCAGATCTGTGCTTCTGGCGCACAGATCATGTCCCCCATTCGCCTCCCAGAAATCTTCAGTGGCCCCCAAGGCCTACAGAATCAAGGCTGTGCTCTTTACGAGACGCCAAGACCCGCAGCTTGTCATTCTTCTCTCCTTTCCAATGCACGAGGAGCCTCATTCTCAGAACGAGATGACGCTTTCCTATCTCGGAGCCTTTGCTCCTGGTGACACTAGACTGCTTCATCCCTTTCTCTTCCTGCTCGTTTTCCAGGTCCTGTTTCAACACGTCCTCCCGCAGGGCCCCTCTCTACGGGTGTCGGGGGGGCAACTGTTTCCTCCTTCCTGACACTGCCCTACGCTGGTGTCTCCATTTCAGCATCTTTTTCACTTTGCCCAGGGCAGCGGGACGACAGTGGCCTGCTAACGGATAACATATCAAGCATTTATGTTGTGCCAGGCGCTGGCCAGGTGAATTCATGCACATGATCTCATTTAATCTGCGCAGTTAGGAGAGGCAGTTTGAACCCATTTCACAGACAGGAGCCTGAGGCTCAGAACAGAGAAGTGATTCGCCCAAGCAAGCGACAGAGCAGCTTCCACTCCGTGTCTTCTGATTCCAGTCCAGTGAAGTTCCTCCTCCACCTCTCTGTGCAAGGCAGTCCTGGGGGGTGAGGGGAGAACCCTCTGGAAACACATCTGTTCTCCATTTTATTTAAAGGGCCCTTGAGCTCCAAAGCCAGCTGGCAGAACACACTCCTGTGATCACTAATTCGCATTTATCCTCCCTCTCCAGCCCCTGCCCTCCCAATGCCTGCCATGAATCGAGGCCTCGGGCCCAGGACTGCGCAGGTCTGCATAATTTCCTGAATGTCACCAAACCCGTCTGTCGCTCCCTGGGCTCCCTGAACGCCATCCCCGTGCACCCAGGGAGGCTCTGAGCCCTGCGGCCCGGAGCCCGCTGTGAAATGCCACCACTGCTTTCAGCTGATTGGCTTTGAAGGGCGAAAGTAATTAGGAAGAGGACCACACACATGTCCCTGCCAGGGAATGGGAGTACTCCAGAGCTTCTGAATCTCCCCCTCGCTACCGTGAACTCATTTCTTCCTGAATGTCTTCCCTCTCTCCCGTGGCCTCGCTGCAGTGGTGAGGCAGGACGGCTCAGGGCAACACTTAGATTCAGACCCATAGACAGAAGCAGGTGCTGAGATATTAACTCATGTCCCCCCTCCCTCCCCGACCCTGTCCTTCCCCCTGATTCCAGCCAGTAGCAGCTCTGGGCTTCACTGCTCTGGGGGAAGGATATGGCAGAGCGGAGGGAGGGGCACAGAGGCAGAGAGAACCCCCGACTCTCTTACTTCCTGCTGCCAGCAGCAACAGCGTGGTCTGTCTAGGGCGATCCTGGGCCTGCCACAGAACAGAAATGACAGACAGAAAAGACGGATGTCTCAGTGGCAACCTGGGTGAAAGGATGGCCAAGGACAGACGTCTCCCTGCACCCCAAACCCCCTGCCTCCATGTAAGACCACAGAGCTGAGGCACACCTGACTGCACAGGAAGGGGACTTCGAGTTCTGGAAATTTGAATGTTGCCTTAAGACCAAGGGTGGTGATATTTCTTGTACGCTGGGTTCTGGATTGGGCTTCAAGGTTCTATTGAGTGAGCACCCACCAGCACTGGGTTTTGTGTTCGGCATTTTGCTCCCATTCCCTCTGACCCCCCAGCAGCCCAATAGAGAAGACACAACCACCCTCGTGTCACAGATGGGCCTGTGGCCACAGGGAGCCATGAGGAAGAAGGAGAAGCAGGTCCCTAGAGTCTGAGGCTGGACCGGGACCAGGCCGAGGACCCACACCTCCCTCCCTCTGAGGGCCATGCCGACCAGCTCCTCAGGAAGCTGCCACTGGCAGGGGCCAGAACTGGAGGAGTGGACACAGTCACAGGCCCTCCCAGGGCTGCTGCACCACTGCTGGAACCTTCTTTATGGAGGAACTTTTTTTTTTTTTTTTGCCAAGTACTTCTACTTTTCCTGGCTGGAGCCCTGTCATTTCTCACAGTGGCGCAAGATGCAGGAAGGCAGGGCAGAGGCGTCGTGCCCACTGGCCGGCGGGTGCAGGGGAGGCTGGGGGGCAACGCACGAGCCCAGCCAGTGAGGAAAGAGGGGGCCGCGGTGGGTGAGCAGTGAGCCTCTGCGGAGGGCGGGCCGCCTCTGCGGTCAGGTCAGGACCCAATTTCAATTACAGGTTGAGTATCCCTTATCTGAAATGCTTGGGACCAGAAGTGTTTTGGATTTCAGATTTTTCTGGATTTTGGAATATTTGCAATTATATTTACCAGCTGGGCATCCCTAAGCTGAAAATCTGAAATCCAAAATGCTTCAGTGAGCATGTCCTTTGAACCCGACCTTTGAGTGTCATGTCAGCACTCAAAATGGTTCAGATTTTGGAGCATTTAGGATTTAGGATTTTTGTATTAGGGATGTTCAACCCATATCATCTTCTGAATGGGGTCACCATTCAGGAGACCCAGGGTTGGGGGGAGCTGGACTTGCAAGCCAAAGAGGTGATTTCTGAGGCTCCCCCCACTGCAGAAGGGTCTAAGTGATTAAGGCTGCCCATGAAATAGGAAACCCAATATTTACCTAATGGGACACTGACAAAACCTGCTGAAGATGTCCGTGTCTGACTAATTCAAATGGAGCCCAAACCAATGCGTTATTTAAAAAAAAAAAAAAAAAAAAAGACACTGAACTGACTGCAAAAGCACTGAAGTTGTAACATAAACCGTCAGTGGTGGTTTCCTAGCGGTAGGGAGGAGGGGTTTTCACGATACATCACATAACAAAACATCTCCCAAATTTCCTCTAGACATTTCTCTCCACAGCCCTGCCCTTCCAGTAGTTGCCCGCATCTCTGTTGCTGTCTCCAAAACTCCACTGTCCTCTGTCTTTCTGTATCTCACCCTGCCCTTCTCAGCCCCCGGGAAGCCCCTCACCTGCCCAGAGCCTCTCGTCCTCCCTCCTGGCATCCTGCCTCTTTCCTTGAACGGACCAGATTGTCCAACCTGCATCTCAACCTTCTTCCCTTCGCTACACAACAGTGTCCAGGAGGCCAAGCACCCACAAACAGTTGACACACACCCCTTTCCGGAAGGGAAGGAGGGAGGTGACTAGAAATATTTGGTTATAATTTTCTTCCCTGCCGAACCTGCTTACGTGGGCAACACTGAGTCCCAGGTCCAGAAGATCCCAGAACGCAGCTCCCATGAGCATGGAGCAAGCAGGGCCCAGGCACCTCTGCTGAGGACCTGGCGCCCCTGCCCTGACCTCTGCCCCTTCCTGTACCCACTAGGCCTGCCCTGTCCTGCCTCAGCCTGCCCAGGGCCACTGCCCGAGGCTTCCCGAGCATGCATCATGACGCGTCCAGCCTGCAGAATCCAGCGGGGGTTTTGGACCAGCCAGGAAGCCAATGTGGACGGGGCGAGCCCAGAGCCCAATACTGGGTGAGGCAGGCTGAGTCTGAGCCCTCACCGGTGCCCTCCTGCCCCCAGCTCTGGCTTCCTCCTTGGCATCCCGCCGCCCAGGCCCCACCCACCCGGCGCTCTGCCTGGTCAGTGACTTTCGCCATGGTGCAGAGCGCCCTGGAGCTTATTAGCAGAGCCCACCTCCCATGCCTCCAGATGGGGAGGTTGAGGCCCAGAGAGTGAGAGACCCTCACAAGACCACATGGCTTCCGACAAAAGGAGCTAGAACCTGAGTCTCCTAACTTCCAGGCCAGTGTTTTCTCCATAACACAAAGGGATTAAATAACTCTAAGGCATGGAGGTGGGTGTTGTTGAAATGAATGAAATTGAAAATGTAAATTGTGGGTCCTCCCATGGTTATTTGCCTTTTAAGTGGAACACAAAGATCAAAACATCTTCTTGACACACAGGCAAATCTGCAGAGACAGAAGATTAGCGCAGCCAGTGCTGGGGGGAGGGGTGGGGGTGGGGAGGTTGCTTCCCGCTAGGGCTTTCTCTTGGGGTGGGGAAAAAGTTCTGGAACAAGCTAGTGGTGACGGTTGCATAGCACTGTGAATGTACTTAATACCACTGAATCGTGCACTTTAAAATAGTTAAAATGGTAAATTTTATTCTTTTTTTTTCTAATTTTTTTTTTTTTTTTAATTTTAAATAGAGACGGGGTCTCACTCTTGCTCAGACTGGTCACCGAACTCCTGAGCTCAAACGATCCACCTGCCTCGGCCTCCCAGAGTGCTAGGATTACAGGCGTGACCCACCACACCCAGCCAAAATGGTAAATTTTATGTTACGTGTATTTTACCGCAATTAAAAAAAATCTTCTTGACTCAAATACGTAAAACTGTGGGGAGGAATGGCCTCACTGCGTGGGAGACACACGGTGTATGGAACAACCAGGGATCCGTCCCAGTGTGACCACGTGCTGAGAAACAGAACAAAGTGGTAAAGGAGTCTCTCCTTGATACATCTAGAAACAGGGGAGGGGCCCAGGTCAAACCGCAGGGTCTGTGACAGTCACTTTGCTCACTGCGCACCACTGAATGCTCAGGGGTTCCTGCGTTCAGAAGCCGGCTGGTAGTTCCCTAGATCCCACTCATGAACGAGAACGTGCGGCGTTGTCTCTGCGCCGGGCTCTGCGCCGGGCTCATTTCACCCAGCGCGATGTCCTCCAGGTGCATCATGTTGTAAAGGACAGGATTTTGTTCTTTTCATGGCTGAATAGTGTCCCATTGTGTATCAGACATGATAAGTGCATGAGGTGCTGGACGCTGACTCTCCAAGTCGATCATTACATAGCATATATCTGTATCAAAGCCTTAGACTGTACCCCCTAAATATGCGCAGTTGCAATGCAGCAATCAACAAAACAAGAAAGGCTGGCTTCTGAGAGCAAGGAAGCCTCCTTCCTGCTCCGAGGATGTCACAGGCTGCAGCAGGCCGGCTGGGCCTGGGCTCGGCCCTGTGTTCCCAGCCACACCTCCCTCTTTACCAACAGCCATTGTCCTCTCCTCCCCTCCCCGAAGCCCGCAAGCCTGTCTCCTCCTTCCTCACCCAAACCGCTTGCTGTGTTTTCACCCCTTATTAGAAAATTACTTGGGCCATGGAGATTTGCATAGTTTACCTGCTTTCCCTGAAGGTTTTCCACTTGAGCAGTTTCCCACAGGTTTACAGTCTCAGCTCAGGAAAATGGTAGATTTTTTTCTTTCTTAATCCCCTCACTAAACTCCCGGCAGTGCCTGGAACCGTATTCCACCCACCGTGAGCCAGCTCTCAGGCAGGATGCTGGGTGGCCTGGTGTGCAGCTCGAGCCCCTACCCCGAGAGCAGAGCGAGAGCCCAGTGCCAGTATGGGGCCTGGTGGCGCTCCCTGGGTGTGGGAGGGGGCTCCAGGGCCGGCGCAGGCCTCAGGGCACCTCCAGAGCTGGCAGGGCCAGCGACTGTGAACCGGGAGTTTACACCTGCCCTCCTTGGCGTTCTCTTGCAGGTGAATGTTAGATTTGTGCTTTGGGCATGGCCAGAGCCCAGAACGGTTCCCCAAGGGCCAGAAACGCAAGTCCTTGCAAGAGAGCGACGCTGGCCCATCTGTTAAGGGATAGTCCTCTAGGAGCCTTTCCCGACCCTGCTCAGCCTCCCTCCCTCCACACCCACCCCTCCTGCTCCTCTTCCTCCCCCTCCGCCCACGAGTGCCTGGCCACTGTGCTTGGCCCCCTCTCGTGCTGGCCTTTCCCCTCTCGCACTGAGGTGTCCGGCCCAACGTCCTCCCCAAGGGTGTACCCCAAACTGGCGCTGAGAGCTGTCAGCCTGGCCGCCACCCCATGGGGCACAGCTTATCCCAAGCGTGAGCTTTGCAAACACGCACCAAGGTGGGCAGGAGGCCCGGGTTCCTCTCAGCTGAGCTACTGATCCAGGTGTAACCTCAGTCCCTCCTCGCTCTGGACCTCAGCGTTCCCCGCTGGGCGGTGAGGCTGCTGGACTCAGTGAACTCTGATTTCCTTTTAGCTGGAGTGTTCACGGTCACAAAGCTGTCCTTGGTGTCGCCCGAGCAGCTGCTGCCTCTCATGGCAAACACAGGAATGAGGAGGTTTGGGCGATAACCCCTTAAGGACTGGCCTCCTTGCCTCTTGGCTGGCCCTGCAGGGGTCACCACTCTGCTACTGGCCACCACCCCGAACCCCTGGACACAGAGCCCTCCACGGACCCACTTGGGCCTGCCTGGAACCAGGAAGGGGCCTGTCTCCAGACACACGCTTCCTAATGGTGCCCCCGCCAACCACAGGGAGTTTTGAAAATACCCCGTAGAAAGGGCTCCACTGGAGCTCACTCTCCTCAAGTCCATTTGGGGACAGGAGGCTGCAGAGCGGGCAGTCTAATTTTCCAGTTATGTTAGCCATCGGCTCTGGGGGTCTGAGTTCTGCAGTCCTGGGCAGTGGAGGGAAGCGGAGGCCGAATATCCCCTTCACTCCAGAGGCTGCCACTGGCTTTGCCAGGCCCGGCCGCATGGAAGTGACCCCGTGGGGGGTTTCCTCCCTGAGACTCACAGAGACACACACAACACCAAGTAGGCAGGTGGGTGAGGCTTCCACAGTGACAGGGCGCCTACTCCAGTGCCTGGCGCCCAGAAAGTCCTCAGGCCTGAGCTCCCTTATAGCACCAATTCAGGGAGAGTGCTGAACCACCACCCCTCTACTTCCCCAAAGTGTGGCCAGTGGGTTAGCTGTCCTGGTCCAAGGATTCTTTAGTGAGCAACATTTAGCTTTGGAGATGATGTAGTAGTTTTCCTGTGACTGCTACAACAAATAAAAAGAATTTTGTTGGCTTAAAACAACAGAAATTTGATCACAATCCTGGAGGCCAGAAATCTGAAATCGAGGTGTTGGCAGGGGCCAGTCATGGTGGCTCACCCCTGTAATCCCAGTACTTTGGGAGGCGAGGTGGGATGATCACTTGAGCCTAGGAGTTTGAGATCAGCCTGGGCAACATAGTAAGACCCCATCTCTATAAAAAATTAAAAAATTAGGTGGACGTGGTGGTGCACACCTGTAGTGCCAGCTACTCCAGAGGCTGAGGCAGGAGGATCCCTTGAGCCCAGGAGTTCAAGGCTGCGGTGAGCTATGATCCTGCCACTGCACTCCAGCCTGGGCAACAGAGTGAGACCCCATCTCTTTAAAAAAAGAACAAAAACCCAAAGGTGTTGGCAGGTCCATGTTCTCTTGGAAGGCTCTACGGCAGAATTCTTCCTGCCTCTTCCGGCTTCCAGCAGGGCTTCCAGACGTTCTTTGGCTTTGGCTTATGGCTGCGTCACTCCAATTTCTGCCTCTATCTTCACATATTCTTTTTTGTGTTTTTTCCTTTTCTGTTTCTCTCTCTCTCTCTTCTTCTTTTCTTTTTTAGAGACAGGGTCTCACTCTGTTGCCCAGACTAGAGTGCACTGGCATCATCACAGCTCACTGCAACCTTGAAGTCCTGGGCTCAAGCGATCCTCCCACGTCAGCCTCCCGAATAGCTGAGACTACAGGCTCACACCACCATGTCTGGCTAATTTTTCTGTCTCTTATAAGAACGCTTGTTGTGAGATTGGGGCCCACTCAGATAATCTAGGATCATCTCATCTTGAGACCCCTTTTTGAAATAACGTCACATTCGCAAGTTCTGGGGGTTAAAAAGTGGACCTATTTTTGTGGGGGCCACCATTTAACCAGCAACATGTGTCACTGGGTTGCCCCACTCCCCCAAATCGCCGGCCAGACACTGCTGTTTGTTTCCTCTTTGTGGTAAGAGTAACAGCAAAGCAATACTAACCGAGAACATTTGAGCGCTTACTAAACGCCAGGCATTACGACAAGCCCTTAACATATATTAACCCATTTAATTGTCACCACAACCTTTCAAGTGGTTACTATTATCTCCGAATCACAGCTGGGGAGACCGAGGGTCAGAGAGGAACAAGCCATTGGTAAAGGGTGGATACAGAACTCACTCCCGGGGATGCCAGCATCCAGAGTGGACATAGACGAAGGGAAGAGCAGTTGCCCTTGGGGCTGGAGAGGGTGAGGAGGCAGAGGAGGTGAGGAAGGGACTCCCATTACTGGGCATCTACCCAAAAGAACAAATGACACTCTATAAAAAAGACACCTGCACTCGAATGTTTACAGCAGCACAATTCACAATTGCAAAGGTGAGGAAACAACCCAAGTGTCCATCAATACATGAGTGGATTAATAAAATGTGGTGTATGTATACCATGGAGTACTATTCAGCTTTAAGAAACAATGGTGATATAGCACCTCTTGTATTCTCCTGGATAGAGCTGGAACGCATTCTACTAAGTGAAGTGTCCCAAGAATGGAAAACAAGCACCACATGTACTCACCATCTAATTGGTATTAACTGATCAACACATAAGTGCACATATAAGAATAACATCTATTGGATGTCGGGCAGGAGGGAGGGGGGAGGAGGGGACGGGTATATGCATACACAAAGAGTGCGATGTGCACCATCCGGGGGATGGACATGCTTGAAGCTCGGACTTGGGGGGGAAGGTGGGACAAGGGCAACATGCGTAACCTAAACATCTGTACCCCCATACTATGCTGAAAAAAAAAAAAAAAAGAAAATCCTTATGTCCAGGCCACACCCCAGCCCAACTATAGCAGAGTCTCCGGAGTTGGGTCCTGGCACGGGTGGCTTTCAAAGCTTCCAGGTGATTTCAATGTGCAATCTGCACCAGGAACCCTGCTCACGCCTGCCCAGTTTCTCTCTGGCTTGCTGTGTCCGGCAGGGAGCCGAGGCTCTGTAACTCTCTCTGGGTTCCTGCCCGACAGGAGTTCCTGGGTGGCCGAGAGATGTGCCTGGTTTGGTGTGGGTGGGACAGGAGAATGGGGACTGGTTCCCTGCAGGGGGCGAGTGGATGGACGGCCCGCCAGAGCCCCTGACGTCAGCTGTCCCTCCAGGCTCCCGGTCCCAGAGGGAGAAGGCCTGAAGGGACGCGTATGCACAACAAATTTGGGTGTCAGAGAGTGGACATAGCAGGACACAGGAGCTCCCACCGCGCACCCTCTGGGAGGAAGGGCCGGGCAGGAAACGGTGGAGGATCAACACCCTTCAGGACTGGCTCTGGCTGGACCTAGGCGATCAGGACCTCAGGGGCTGTGCTGGGCTGGCCCTGGTCTATCTGTCGCAGCTCTGACAGCAGGAGTAACGTCTGAGGCCGGAAGAGGCTGGTGCCGGAACTCCGTGACAGGACTGGGGAGACTGCGGGGCAGCTTCAGCTGCAGCCAGCTGCCCGGCCGGAATTCTGTGTCCTGGGTTGGACACAGCAAGACGCAGAAGCGTGGAGAAAAACCTGCCATCCTCTCTCTCCTAAGAAGGAGAAAACGTGGGGCCTTCTCTGACCATTTGGGAACTAGTTGTTTAAGCCCAGGTTAGGAACTACTTTTTTTTTTTTTTTTTGAGCAGAGTCTCGCTCCATTACCCAGACTACAGTGCGGTGGTGTCAGCCTAGCTCACTGCTCACTGCAACCTCAAACTCCTGGGCTCAAGAGATCCTCCTGCCTCAGCCTCCCAAGTAGCTGGGACTACAGGCACGCACCACCATACCTGGCTAATTTTTTCTATTTTTAGTAGAGAAGGGGCCTCGTTCTTGCTCAGACTGGTCTCAAACTCCTGGCCTCAAGCAATCCTTCCACCTCGGCCTCCCAGAGTGCTGGGATTACAGGTGTGAGCCACTGCACTGGCCAGAAACTATTCTTTTTTTTTTTTTTTTTTTTTTTGAGACAGTGTCTCACTCTTTTGCCTGGGCTAGAGTGCCGTGGCATCAGCCTAGCTCACAGCAACCTCAAACTCCTGGGCTCAAGCGATCCTTCTGCCTCAGCCTCCCGAGTAGCTGAAACTACAGGCATGTGCCACCATGCCCGGCTAATTTTTCTATATATTTTTAGTTGTCCAGCAAATTTCTTTCTATTTTTAGTAGAGACGGGGTCTCGCTCTTGCTCAGGCTGGTCTCGAACTCCTGAGCTCAAACAATCCGCCCGCCTCAGCCTCCCAGAGTGCTAGGATTACAGGCGTGAGCCACCGTGCCCGGCCCAGAAACTATTCTTGATTAAGACAAAAACAAGGTCTCAAAGAATGCTCTGGATGTTGCCAGTCACTACTAAGTAATGAACTTGCAACATAAAGTCAAGGGAGTGCTGTCTCCCTGTGTAGCCATCGCCTCCCGCTGCCCCTCAAGGACATACACGACCTTCCCACTCCCCAGCTCTAGCCGAATCCCACCCCGCCTTCCGGACCCGGATCTCACCTCCTCAACCCTTGCCTCCTCCAGGAGTCCGCCCTGTCTGCTCCAGCCCTCCCCTGGTGTCTGACCTGCCTCCGCCTCGTGGAGAGGCGCCCGCCCTCTCTGTCGCTACCTGTCCACCTCTTGTGGTCTCTCTCACCTTTCTCAGCCTCTCCCCTCGCCCTCTGCCCCTTGGAAGGCTCATTTTGGGCAGATACTGTTTTGTAGTGAAATTTTGGCTTCAGTCTCCTCTCCCTGTCTTTGTCTCTCTGTTCTCTCTCTAAGCTCACCTGTATCTCTCTGTCTCGCTGTCTAAATGTCTCTCGCTGTTTCTGTCTCTTTTTCTCTGCTTCTCTGTTTCTGTGTCGCTGCTTCCCTCTGACTCACGCTGCCTGTCTCATCTGTCTCACTGCATCCTTATCTCCTTCCGCCTCCTTCTTTCAGGCTTTCTCCCATTTGATGTCTCCCATTCTTTCTGTTTTTCTCTAACAGACTATGACAGCCCACAGAAGCAAGACTGTTAGTGCTGAAGAGACAGACTCACCCAAATCCACTTCTAAGCAAACCTGTACCTGTGCAAGCCCATATTCCTGAACCCCAGTGCTCAGGCTGGGCTCTTTCCCTCGCACCAGACTGCCACCCACCACTGGCCGTCAGGGTCGTTAGCGCGTGGCCCGCAGAGGCCAGGGGCCAGGCACAAGACTCCCTGGGGCAGCCACAGGGTGGGCCCAGCGCCACACAGGACCCTGCTCTCCCAGCTCTCCAGGCCCACAGCGTGGGCCTTCCAGGTCTTGTTTCTGGGAAGCCAGATTGAATTAGCTGCCGGGCTCATCTGGCCAAGCCCTTAGCCTAATACCGTTTGGCAGCTCATGCCTCAATGCCATCCCCAGCCCTGTGGCCTCACGGCCAGAAATCCAATTTACGGAAGCTTAATTGAGCCCTGGACTCCCTGGGGGACTGGCCCTCCGGTCCTCTTGCTCAGCCAGCAGCAGATTACCCGGTGATTAGGAAAGGAGGAAAAAATACAGGAGCCAAGTTAATTTCAATTACCCTCATTTTCTCCCTGGAGCAGCCCAGACCCCTTGCATCCATCTGCCCACTCCGAGAGCAGAACGTGCCCCGCCCCGCTGGCCCTTGGCACTTAGTGCTATTTTACAGAGCCCAGAGAAGCAAGCTCAGATACAGCCAATGCCCGTGTGGGGAAAAGGAAGAATATTTTAACAGTCTTCTCAAATAATTGTAGATACTGTTCTTAAATATTACACCAAAACTCAGCAAGTGTTACTTCTTAAAGGTGAGCTGCTCTGTGGATTCAGAAATCGTATCGATGAAACCTTGGTGCTCTGTTACATCAAAGTCCATTGGTCTACCTTGCACGTTGGATCTTTTACCTATACATGATTTTGTAACAACATTCATTGGCCATTTGAATAATATTTGTTCTCTGAGTTAATGTAGGTCTTTCAGATGTTGACATGTTTTATCACAGAATGTTTTTAAAAATCATATTTTTTATATATTACCACAGATCGCATCAGAAAAGTCTGTAAGTATTGGAAAGATGTTAAGCTCATGGTAGCAGATACAAGTTTTCCAAAATTCTCTTCACTTGAAAGCTCAAATTTTATCATTGCCAATAAGTACTGTCAGTTTTCCTTCAAGTGGCAAGCTTACTCTGTTCATTTTTGAGAAAATGCTAGCCACATACCCAACTCTGAATAACTAATTTGTCTGCCGTCCTTTCACGGAAAAATGATGTTTCATGAAAAGTGCAGCTAGTTCAGCTAGCAAGCCAAATGAAGGCACAAACGCTTTTCCTCAAGACAGGCGTCATATTTGGTATTAAGCAGGAGTGCTTTATGTCTGCTTTGCATTTCTTCCACAGATTATTAAAAAGATGTGGACTCAGGAGTTGAGATTTTTTAAAAACTAATAATTTTTTCTTTGCTTTATCAAGGGCAGCTATGAGTTTCGTTTACTGGGCGTGATGGTGGAGAATACGATGACCGCCAGAAGGGCTGGCGCTATTGCCTTGCTTAGGTATCCAGCAGCAGTTCTACTCCCCATTGCTTTTTCATGATCGGTGCAAAAGGCAAACATCACAGTCTATTATGAAAATAATTTTGGACCTTATAGATTCCCTAAAAAGGTCTGGGGGACGTCTAGAGTTCCTTGGGCCTCGCTTTGAAAAGCAGTGTTCACCAAGCTGTAGTGAGGATGAGAGTCACCTGGATATCTCATCAATACGCAGATTCCTGGGCCCTGCCCCAAATTCTGAAAATTCTGAATCTGTATTTTGCATTCTGGGCTGGAATCTATGATTCTGTGTTTCTTTCTTTCTTGTTTTTTTTTTTTTTTTTTTTTTTTTTTTTTTTTCGGGAGACAGAGTCTCGCTCTGTTGCCCGGGCTAGAGTGCCATGGCGTCAGCCTAGCTCACAGCAAGCTCAAACTCCTGGGCTTATGCATTCCTCCTATCTTGGCCTCCCAGGGTGCTAGGATTACAGGCATGAGCCACCATGCCTGGCCAATTCTCTGTTTCTTTCTTTTCTATTTTTTTGGAGACAGGGTCTGACCCTGTTGTCCGGGCTAGAGTGCGGCGGTGTCATCATAGCTCACTGCAACCTCAAACTCCTGGGCTCAAGTGATCCTCCTGCCTCAGCCTCCTGAGTAGCTGGGACTACAGGCACTCGCCACCACGCCTGTCTAACTTTTCTATTTTTAGTAGACAGGATCTCACTCTTCCTCAGGCTGGTCTTGAACTCCTGACCTCAAGCAATCCTCCCGCCTCGGCCTCCCAGAGTGCTAGGATTACAGGCGCGAGCCACCGCGCCCA